>VXBX01001181.1:286472-359376 GCA_013400415.1 Scytalopus superciliaris | reverse complement strand
CTAGCCATGATGATGATGAGTTTTTCCACCAATCATCAAATTCTTGTTTGTGTTCTGAGTTACAGCCTACAGGTAGGAACTGACTTAAGAATGACCTGTGATGAAAAATCAGAGGAATTCAACTTAAATAATCATGTATCAAATATACCTGCAAGGCTCAGAGCACAGCCTAAACCAATTAGGCCCTGGTTTCTGCAGCTCTAGCACCTTATCACACCAGTTTGTAGTCTAACAGTTCTGATTGCCCAGAGCTGCAAAACCTAAGGTCTCTTCACACTTAAACACTTCCCTCACAAGTCATGTGCTTCTGACATCAGGAGGACTTTGAGTGGAATGCACTAAATCAAAATTATTTCTCTGCTGTGTGTCTTGTCTAAATTTTTAGATTTTGGAATTGTCTACACATCTACTGGATCTTAAGGTGATGTAAGAAAATTCTGTGTGAGAATAAGTCTTTCCCTGCCTCTTTGCTTTTTTACATCAAGTTCTTTTCATGATATGTTTTTCATCTGGGAAAATTACACTATTTACAGTTTATTTTCATTTCTGAGGCAGGTTACGCAGTGACCGTGGGTTTTGTTTTCATCTTTCTTTCTTCATCTTTAAAAATATTTATGTTACAAGCATTGTTGGACATATGCCTTAATTGTATTGTATAAATAAGAAGACTTCTCTTGTAGAGGAGAACATAATGCAGAGTTAATGTGCTTGCATATTTTCACCTCAGGGCTACATTTGATCCACACTGTTGTGACAGCCACACTGGCCTTACCAGCTAAATGAAGCTCTTCTTCCTGATATGTGAAATCCTTGCTAGTCATTTCAAGATGTAGCAAATACCAGCCGTGATTGTGCAAGAAATACATATTGCTTCAGCATTATTGGTGTGCAATGCAAGGTCATAACAACCTTGGAGGAGCATTATAGTGGGTAAGCATCAAGAGCCGAGAATCAGTGAAGGATTGAGTAATAGCCAAGAGCACTCACAGTTTCCACTGAGGGACTTGTCAGGGTTGAGCTGTGCTTGGAGAGATGGGAGAGAAGCAGCACAGAGGATCATGACCGGGGAGAGCAGACATAGGGAGAGCAACTGTTTTTTTCAGTAAAGTTTTTTTTATGTGTGTTCTTATTTTTCGGCACCATTAGTCAATAACTGGTGCTGAGGGGATGCTGCATGCAGAGTGAACATCAGAGCCGAGGAGAGCAGGACAGGGGTACAGCCCAGGGAAAATCCAGCACATCCCTCAGCACCATATGTGATTATCCTGCATTTTTTTTCCTCTCTCCTATAACAGACATGGCTCCTGTATTGTTGTTTTGGTAAAGTATTTGATATAAATTTTGGGGTTCTTTTTATCAAGTATCTGCAGGCACAGGTACATGTGATGGCTTCAGCCAGTCCACATTTTCAAGTTTAGTTGCAATGATGATGGGACAAACTTTTTTTAGGAGTGTTTTTTGAAAGTGGAGATTCTGCTCTAGTTGTGCTGTTGGGTCAGCAGGCTCCCACAGAGCTGGTGTGTCTGCCACCACACAAGCGATGTTTCTCTACAGCCAGAAGGGACATGGAGCACGTCAGGCCCTCAGAAGATTTTCAAGCAATCTCAGCAGGGTGGTTTCCTCACCACCGCACACCTGCTCCTAGCCCAGGGGATGCTCAATATCAGTAGAGACTCACTGGTGCTCACAGGATTTCTTGAGAAAGCAGAAAAGAAAATCACTCCTATCAAATGTGCCAGGTTTTAAGTTTGAAACTATGTTCAGCCAGTGTAACTTTCTCCATCTCCTGCTTGTTTGATGTCAGATGTTTCACTTGCACTTTCTGATCTGCCGGAAATGTTGTATTAAATTGAGGTTTTGAAGAGCACCTGTCTTCAGATTCCCCTCAAAAGGTCTCATCTGTCTCTGGTTCTCTCTGCACTTCTGAAAACATGAATGTGTTCTTAAAAGCCACACTAATGTGAGGTTCACTGGTGCACTCTCTGTTTCTAGTAATTTTTTTATGGTAAATTAGACTTGCTTTGTAATCATAGTGGAACAGGGGATGACCAAATACATTATGGGGAAGGTTTTTGTCCCAGTTTGTGTGTCTGGATAGGTTTGCAGATGGTGCAAGGTTTAAAAAGATCGAGAGCATTGATCTTCATTCTAAGCCCCTAAAAAAATGAATCTGATTTGAGTCTTGTGAAAATCTCTCAAGCAGAATGACAGAAAAAAAGGGAGAACTGCTTCATATCTGCAACCTTATTTTGCTGAAAAAGAGCCTGGTAAGGCTTTTTGGTGGGTTATTTCTTGGTTGGTTTGTTTTTCTTAGCTTTGTCTTGCATTTTCAAAACTGTTAGGATGGATTGTTGTAATGTGTTTTATCTTCTCATCTACATGAGAAATTTCAAGCAAGTCAAACTCAGATAACAGAAAAGTGAGAGCTGATTAGACCTGTTTGTTTGGTTCTGTTTGATTCTCGTGACTGAGAAGTGCCTGGGAAAATTTGTGTTAAGATTACTTGCCTTTGCATTTAAAATTGATATATTATCCATACTGGAAATGCTGTGTCCTTCAACAATACTGGGAAGGGCAGTGTCAGCATTGCAGGTGGCGCTGAACAGAAAGGGACTCAAACACCTTTATTTCTTGACTCTGATGCCTCTTTTCTCAAGGATTCTCTTCTATCATTTCTCAGGTAAATCAAGTTTATCAGAGTGGCAATTAAATGGATTCTTCGCACACAGGCATGACATTACAATGTGGCTTTGCTTTGTTGTCAAACTTAGGTTTGCGCTGCTAGTAGACCATTGCTTTCTGTGCCTGTGCATATGCCAGATGATTTTCCAGCACTGCCATGGGAAAAAGCCTGCATTGTTGTGCATGGGCCCTCCTGTTTCAGCATCGCTGAACTCCAAGTACCTCACCAGCAACTTTGAACACAAGGAAAAAAAGAAAATCTGTATTTTAAACCGTAGAAAAGATGCAATCTATCTCAAAGGCAGGACTTGAATGCTTTCTAATTAATGTCCATCTTTCTCAGGGTTTGTTTGGGGTATTATTTTGTTATTTAAATGAAATTAAATTTTATTGTTGAGAGGAATGTGGTAGAAAAAAACCCTTGTTAAAATGGCATTGAGAAAAGCAGTGCTGAACACAACAATTTATTTCTGCATAGCTGGGGGGGGATTAATGTATTTGCCTTGAGCTCTTACATTAGTATTCCCAGCTACTAAAACCAAAAATCATAGGGTTTCAGTTTGGTTTGCTGGTTTTTTTTTCTTTTGAGTGGTTTGCCTAGCTCTGAGTGATATGATTACTAGTTAGAATTAAAAAACCTATTAATTTTTACCTAATTTATTTCTACCCCTGTAGGCTCTTACTTTCTCATAGGAAATAAGGAGGGCTCTTAGTGGCCTTTATTTGGCCGTATTATATATATTCTCTTTTTTTGTTCCCCAGACATGCTGAAGCTGTAGTGGCTGGGCACAGACCCTGACTCTAAATCCAGACTGACCCATTTATTACCAAAAGCTCATGTAGGTCTCAAAAGCCTTTTCTCTGGTCTGCACCATGTGTCAGTAATGCAGAGATTTTTCCATTTTTGAGGGGTTAAACCAGGTGAACAAAACCTTTTTTTTTTCCCCAGTAAACTGTCTGACCAAAAAAAAAAAGAGGATCAGGTCTCTTATAGGGATTTTTCCCCCCTCTCTTTTACAATTGCAGCATTTACTCCCTGAACTAGGTTAACTACTTGGGGCACCTTGTAACATAAACTGCTGCTGCTTCCCAATGGTGAAATGTGAGTAGCTCAGAGAATGCTGAAGACAAAATATTTCATACACAATATACAAATTTACAAGACAATTTGGGTTAGTCCATTATTTGAACACCCACTCAAGACAAAGTACAACTACGTTTTTCCTTTCTTTCTTACTCTTTTGGCTAGGACAATATGAGGCAATAGTAGTTGTGATGGCCCTCATAAAGATGATGGTCTGTGCCTTGCAGTGATTTGGTATCTGCCATTACCCTCACATGATTGTAGTGGGTATGATGGTGGGAGTCCTGCTCCCTTGTGGGCATGAGCACCTAAACAGGACAGGGCAAGAAAGACAAACTTTGCTTTCAGGTTGCTTAACACTGATGTTTGCATTTGGCAAAGAAACAAGGCGAAACACCCAATGCCTACTCTTCTGGGGAGGAGTACAATTAGTCAGGCCACAAATAGTTCAGATGAACAAGTAGGGAACTGGGTAACAGTTCCAGTTTTGCTGCTTCAGCAGAGCAAGGAGGTGTGAAAACAACCCCACTGCTTAGTAATGCCAGCATAATGTGTCCTTGCAGGTGTTACAAGACCAGCGTAAGGTTGCTTGCCCTGGCTGCGTTTGCTGGGAGTGTGCTGGTGTTTCTGGTGCTGCACCTCTACCAGCACTGCTTGGGAGACCAAGATGATACTGCTATAAACAGCATTATCCACAGAGTTGCAGTGAGCATCTAGTCTTTGGTTAGAGACTCTGAACTGCATTTTATTCCTCTCTTGGAAGCTGAGAGACAGTTTACCTGGAGCAGTTTGTAAAAATGGATGACACAAATTCATGGTTAGATATTTCCCTCTAATGTTATCTTTCAAGAAGTCTGTTGATCAATATATCATTGATCACTGGAGTTTATAAACATTTGCGCCTGTTCTTAAAACTTACATCAGCCTCTCTCTTAATACACAGCTGGTGGGTTCCCAGAATTGTCCTGTCTGAAAGGGACGTGATCCCAGGAATCATCCTGGGACAAGTACAGGCTGAAAAATGCAGGAATCCAAGGCAGACATGATAGAAATAAGGGTTTATCAAGCCTTGTTGTCACAGCTTTATAATATGCAACTGAAATTATTTGAGACAGGTGAATTATTTTCATTATCTGTAATGGGCAAGGCATGACTGGCAATCCAGCCAAGTTCTCTGCATGGGTCAGCATCTCCCACCCAGTGAGGCTCCCAAGGCCAGCTCCCTCACTTCTTGTCTGCCTGGTTCCAGTATCATTCTCAGATTGGTTGCCTTTCCACAGATTTTTTTGGGATGTATGCATTACCAGAAGCTCTTGATTTTACTGGATAAAATTCATCCAACACTATTTGAAAGCATTAAGTTGATGGTTGTCTGACTCTGAAATGCTCATGGGAGGTGCATATTGGCAAATGCAGTAGGTGGTTGATTGTTGCTTGGCAGGCACAGTGTGTTGGTAATCAAGGATACGTGAAGAACAATTTTCAAGCTAAACTGGTGTCCCCCTGTAGTGTCTTACATTTGTGGCATCAAGTTCTTGGACGTTACGCATTACAGGTGCCTCTTGTGTCCTAGGAGACAGTTATTGTACAAGAATCCAGAAGGATGCTAATCTGCTAAGAAAAATCTTGCCTTTGATATACAGGTAAAAGTGAAAGAAATTAATCTCTAAAGTCTTGTAACATAGTAATGAGTTAATTGTGGCTATTTATTTGTATTTTTAAGATGGAGCAGATACATCAGATGTGTTTTACTTCAGAATATGGTGCATATAAATTGAGTACATTTGTACTCTCTATTGAATTTAATTCACATCATAGTTATTTTGGTTTTAAGTAAGAACTACTAAGGATGTAAACAAGCTAAACAGATAGAAATATTTATATATTCATTCTACCGGGTCTACTCAGACCTTCTCAGGTTCCTTTTGGTGCTGCCCTGAGATTCACCTTCCTGCACCAAAAGCCCACCAGAAGAAAATTTTAGCCAGGTTTTGATCTTGAGTGTTATTGTTTAAGTCCATAGTGAAGAAGTTTATGTTATGAGTAGACTAAAGTGTTCGTTTCCTGTGAGAGCTTCCAATCAGGGAATGAAAGGAGCCCATCTGGAGAGCTGTGTGTATGAGCCAGCTGGTGACTAATGGCACTCACCTGGTGGTGTCTCAGCTACTGACGGACCAAATCAACCAAACCCAAATCAAAGCTTAAGAATTACCAGTCACTTTCTTACCAAGACTGTCATATACAAATAATGGTATAATTGAGAACACTGCTTTAATCAAAATCCATTTGTACTTGTTTTCTAGGAGCTGAGCTTCCATTTGCAATTGGGTTGACTCACTAAATTACCTCAGCTGCCTCTGAGTAGCCAGGAAGCAGAAAAGTCCCTACTACCAAATGAAGGGTTTTGTTTGAGAAACTGCTCATTGAGAGTTAGGTCAAAAAGTGCTGATGTTCGACACTCTTGTAGCATATTGCATTATTCATAGCATTGTTTTAATCTTGTAAAACCTCTTTTTTTTTTTTTTTCTTTTTTGTTATTGTTGTTTTTATTGTAACTGCTCCATTTTCCTGGTAAATGATTAAGCATGTACTTGTTCTAATTTTCAATGCCTGCAGGTGGTAGTGAGCAGAGCTGTCTGTAGCCCTGCTCTGTAAACAATACAGGTATTATTCTTCATGAAAATCACAGTGTAGCTTTCTATAGCACAGAAAGTGGCTCTAGGCACTAAGCTTTGAATTGTGAAATAATTTTATAATTTAAATGTGGGCTCATGTAGCAAAAAGAAATACTGCGGCAGACTGGCTACTATAGCACAAATTGTTCATTTTGACCAAGAAGACTTCCGTAAGTTGTATTCTCAAGGCTGATAAATTCATAATGCAGGTGGTTAATACCTGAAAAATGGACTTAAATCGGCAGCTCTTTTTCTGCCTGTCTCCTCTGGACCTCTGTTTCTGGGTTTGCAGGGGACAGCCCTTTGTTGTTGCACTGGTTCTGCTCACCAGATTTCATCCACAGAACATTTCACACTAATGCCATGGTGTACACTTCAGGACTGTGCTGCTGTACTTTGTGTTGGGAACAAAGAAAGAAAACATACTTGAACCTGGGACTGTCTTTTAAATGCATTATAAGCCTGCATGGCTAGTTGTAATTAAATTGTCTCATAATTTCAGTAATTAAATATAATTTTGGTAGAAGAATTTAAGCCAAGAAGCACTTGTTGTCTTCACAAATGGTTTTGAAAACTGCTGCTTCAGAGTTGTCACGCGAGCCTTTCAGCAGTTAAAGATGAGTATGAAACACACCCACTAGACTATGAATGAAACTAAATAGGGATAGTTTGCTGGGCAACAAGGAGATGAGAAGAAAAATTATATCTTGCACGTAACAGCACTTCTTTATTTTCTGGCTAAGGACTGATTAGTACTTAAAGGTGAGATTTGGCTTGATAAAACAGTTGAAATTAAAATTTTGTCTGTAGCCTAAGAAGTAACAGTAGGAAATGAAACTCAGCAACTATATACTTCAATTCTGCCCAAATTGAGGTGTGTGTGGGCTTAATTCTTTTTGTTGATGTGCCTCTAATCAGGGGTATTAGCTACTGTATTACCATCATATAGGAATGGATAACTGAGTGACAGGTCAGTGTAGAGACTTGCAGTGCTGCTGCTTCGTGCTCAGTAGATAGGGTACCCCATGGCTGTTCGTCTGGCAATGTTCATAAATGTTCTTTCCTCAAGGTTAAGGCATTTCTGTGCCATAACTTTACAACATTCATTTCTCTATGGCCATAGAAATTATGCCTGTTCTGTGAGGAAAAACCTGAAGCAACAGTGCTTAAGTAAATAATTGTACTTTCTCTACAACAAAATATTAAGCATCACTAGAGAAGTTCTCCTGTTGTAAAATAATTGGTATTAATCTCCTTTTTACCATTCAAGGGTCTGTGCGAGGGAGAAAAATGAAAAACAAAACTTCAGAATGCTTGTGCAAACATCTCATTAATGGGAGTTTGTACTTGTTTTTAGTGTAGTAACTTTAGACTCTCGGTCCTTGCTTCGGTTAATGTTCATTAATCCATACACTAATTACTGAGTCTGACAGTGGAGACATATAAACAGTGAATGCAAATTGTGAATGGATCAAAGTGGAGTTATCAATGGTGTATTTTCAAGTGAGTAATATGTGCTTATGAGTTGAATAGGTTTAGCTTTCCAAAAAATGGGGCAAAAGTGATTCTTGTCACAACGTGGTAAAGAGACAAACTAGTGTGTAGTAAATTTCCACTTTCAAAGAGGAATTTGCTGTGACATTGAGACAACAGATCAGCAACTTATTGGAAGCAAGCAGTGCAAATTCATTGACGTATTTGCAATTCACTGCAAATTCAGCAGTATCTTTAGAGCATAAAATTATCTCCACACAGCTCTTCGACATTGTTAAGTATGTCTAATGAAAAATATAAAGAAAACATGCTCTGTAAGTCAATTTATTGTGCCTTAGTGTGGGATAATGCAATGCATTTTCTGCCCAGTCCTATGTTAATTACTTGTCTGTGTTACATAGATAGATATATACTTATATATATAGATATATAGATAGATAGATAGATAGATAGATAGATAGATATACATATGTAGCATTGCTGTTACAAATAGACAATAGAGGGTTTTTTTTCTGATCATTCCACCTTGATGTGATTTGTTATTTTATTCTATTGGAAAAGGATGTGGAAATGAAAAAAGTTACATTATGATCATTTGCACATTGCATGCTCATCTACAAGAGTGATGCATCTCCCATCTTGGGCTGGTGGCAGAAAAGAGCTCTCCTGTCCTCTTTGTCACTTTAACATCTTTATGACAGAAATGAGATTTTAAACCTCACTTTCTATATTAAATGTCATAACATGTCTAATAACTAATGCAAGTCATGCATATTTTGTGGTTGAGAAAGTAAGAAACACCCTGTAATCCTAAAGGATAAGAATTGTGAGGAAGTCAAGGTTTGTAAATTCCCCTGCTCACCAGACTGCGTGTTTGGGATGGGATAAAGTGTTAAATTTCTGTATGAGTGAATAAGATTTTTCCATCTTTTCGCTGCTAATCCCAAAATGCATAAAATTCTTAAATCCTTTCAGGACAGGGATGGGATGGGGAGCAGAGCAGGAGGAACAGAAGAGACTTGACACTTCTAGAAGATTGTGGGCAGCAGAAAATAAGGTTAGAATAGAAATTCTGAAAGCACTATGAAACACAAGCAAGGCATATAATGCATCGATCTAGCCTGAGTAGACTTTTTTTACTAAAATTTGATGGTGTTTTCCTTTATAGTGCCCTCTAGTTACCTGGAAGGGCAATACCTCACTCCCGTCCACAGCCCAGCAGGCAGTTGCCTGAATGCAGTCTTTTCTGAGATGTGTTGCAATTACTCCTTTGAGAAATTAAATGCTCCTTAAGAAACTCTGAGTAAAGGTAAGGCCTTTCACAAGACTTCAGGAAATTTCTGAATATCTTTATTTGACATAACATGCAACTACATAGAAAACATGATCAAGCTTACAAGGTGTGGAAATGAGGATTAAAAATGACAAGAGGGATTAAGTCCACTGAGAGAACAGATGAAAGCCACTATTTGTAACATGGGACTTGAAGTAATGATTTTTCAAAAGCTACTGCTACTAATGGTCTGTTGATGTATGGCTCCTAAAAGTTCAATTCAGCAGAGCTATTGACAATGTTTGGTTTGTATCAAAGTTGTCATGCTCAAAATACTTTTCTCCCCCTTATCCCTTCCTCTTTTTTTTTTTTCCTTTGTGCCCACTGCAAAAGGCACTTTATTGAGATCTTTGTTTTCTTCAGACACTCACTAGATCTAGGAATATTGATAGAAGAAGGAGCCATTATGCAGGTTCACAGTGGTGAGCCATCTCCAGCTGCTGCACCATTATGGTAATGAGTGGATTGTTAATAACTTGCCCCTACGTAACTTTGGCAGACAATGTGATTTGGCTTTGTGCTGAACTTTGCTGGACTGTATCAGAACTCGGTGTCGTTTTCTTTAAGGCAAAAACATGCCAAACAGGTCAATATATTAGTGTTCCTGATGCTGACAAAGGTAAATAGTGGTAAGTGTCCTGTTCTGTGTACGGTGCCAAAAATGTAGGCTGTGCCGCATTTATTATCAGTTGCATGCACTTACTGCTGTATTTAAATACAGACTATATGTTAAAGCTGTATGACCAGACTCCTTGCTCTTTTCCAGTGTGCACCTGCAATGTGAGGACAGATCCCAGTTACACTCCAGCTCTATCAGACAGACACCAGCTGGGTTTCTGTGGAGTGACCTTTGAATGACTCTACTGACTTGCAGCAGGTGAATTAATCACAAAGGCACAGGCTCTTGTGCCTCTCTATAATGACAGTATTTATGACTAAATATCTGTGTGCAGGCCCTTTACGTGGTGTAACTCCCCGAGGTAGGTAACTCGCATCGGTTTGTGAGTGTAACAGTCTCACTTGTAAGAGAGGTGCTGAAGATGAAAGCAAGCCTTTACAGGGCTGAGCGTAGCACGTTCCCCAGGATAAGGTAGCTACAGTGAGATAAATGCCTGTCTTTGTACAAACCATTTGTGCACCTAGGCTGCCATGGTAGCCCCCAGTGTATATTTTTAGTATTAATGTAGCATTTTTAAAGGTCTGCTGTCTATGAAGCAACCTTTCTTTATCCTAGACATGCTTTTTTTTTTGGATGTCAATCTTTTATTCCCCATAGTGCAAGCTCTTCAATCCAGCATGCATATGTTACAGTAACTGAAATCTTCTGACCTCTGAAGGGCCTGCTTGTGAAATACAATATAATGAACTTGCAGCAATATTTTCATTATTTGGATAAAAATCCCACTGGTCCAGTAAAGAGTTCTGCTTCAGTAAGAACCAAAGAAATGCCCATTAGTTCCCACTGATACACGGTGTATCTGAAGGAGGAATAAAGGCACAGTCAGTGTCTGTACTAATGCTATAATATTTGTAAACAATACACGAGCTCCAGGGTCGCAGCTGGGCCCATCTCTCCTCCTTCTTCTAGACCAGAATAAAAAGAGAATGTGTGAATAGGAAAGCTGAAAAAAAATTAAGGGGAAAGGACAGGAGGGAAAAGGAATTGGTCAGATGAGAGGAAACTTCATGGATCACACTTCATAGCAAAACTGAGCCTTCCCAAGATTAGCAGCTGGTGCCTGGGGTCATATGTAGCCCCACTGCTATTCATACCTACCTGTTTTCTGGAACAGGTGTTTATACAGCAGAAGACTTGATGGTGAGGAGTCTCTCAATTAAGAGTGATTGCTGGAATCATGTCAGGTTAGCAGATAGATATTAGAAGCTGGTCTGGATGAAACATAGTTGTACCTGGTGGATGGAGAGCACTGCTTATTGAAATTATTTGCATCTAAACAGGGGATGATGGGGCTGTATTGGAAAGTCTGCCTTGGGTGATATCTTAGTAGATAGGTGAAAAAGTAGATTCCTGGACCAGCCAGCTCCTCCATTTTCTGTTGCACATAATGTACCAAGACTCACTCAATTGAATGAACCTAGGATTTCCAGAGTCGGTGAAGTCTTTTTCATTTCACCACAACATCTGTGCCAAAAGAACATCAGACTTTTGGTAAACCAGTACTTACCCTCTATTGCTAAAATATTCTCTGAAGTGGATAATTCAGGAGATAGCTGCATTGGTTGATATAAAGCAGCAATTTAAGTGTCTCTTGAATGATGTGCTTGCATTTTTAGTAATAAAGAAACTGGCCTAGGAGAGAGGATGGAAATGAGAGAATGCTGCTGAAGTTTATAGGCGGATCTCTTAAGTTTCATTAGCAGCATCAATTTCAGGCAAAGCTTGTCAGCCATCCTGAAAACTCACCAACTCTACATGAGCAGTTTCACTGAAACACAAACTGTAGGTGCAGTTTTGGTTTGAGGTTTTTGTTGAGTTACCCACACTTCAGACAGATAAAAACTCACCCATGTCGAACAAACATGAACAGACTATGACAGCAAAAAACCTGCATCTTTTAGAAATAAAGCCAGGTTTCTTTCAGCTGTACTTTGAACCTCTCACTATAAATGCAGAAGAGCGGTGAAAACATCCTAACAAACACGGCACACAAGGACAGCATTTTACACCTGAGACACTGTTTTTTAAATGTGTTCATCTCAAATTAGCTCAAGGAGGCAAATTTAATTATATATTGGAAAAATAATCTTAAAAAAGCTTTTGTTAGTAATCTGTGTAACGTGCATTTCTTTGTTATTTGTTTGCTCTTGGCTCTTAAGACAAATGAGTAGTTAAATCATCTGTGGGTCAAGTCATCTGGTGAAAGCTATTCCTCTAGGAGAAAACTGCATGTGTTGGTTTTTTCTGTTTGAGACACCACACAAACAATCAGGAAAAGAACATAAAGAGCCTGTCCTCGTGTGTGGTGAGTGAAGGCTAACAAGGCTGGAATGCAGGGAATGAGCTGAATTTGGGTCCATGTGTATCAGGCTACATAACACATGATGGATGATGAGAGCTGATAAATGTAGCATATGTATGGATTTGTTGAAGTTTTGTAATGTATTTTATCTTTTAACTCTTTGAAACTCAGAATAACACAGAGCTTTCTGAAAGCTAATGGGTGTCCAGTTTCCCCCGTGCTGTTGCCCCAGAGAGAGGCAAGTACTTATGCCAAGGTTAGCTCTGTGGGGTAATCACAGCAAGTCACAGTACACTTGGAAGGCAAAATCATAGTCCTGGGGGAAAGAGGTAATCCTGGCAAGAGAGGGGTGGTTTTATATCACTAATAGGAGGCAGGCCAAGATTTTCACCCTAAATTATGGCACTTGGGTTTTCTTTTAAAACCATAGTGAGGTGCCGTTTTTCCCCGAATTTAAAGGTTATGAAAGGAAGCCTATAATAATAATTAGTTTGACTCAAAGCATGGTATTTTATGTGAATTGAGCATAAAATTTAGATATTGAATCACACAATTCAGTAGGAGAGGATGGTTCATTAAGTCAGGACAACTCGATGCAAAAGTTGATGGGCCCCCAAATATTCCTCTTGAAGAATATATCTCCATCTTTTCAGTGGCACAACAGCACGTGTTTGTCGAAGAGCAAAGCTGGTCTCAAGAAGTGGAGCATCTTTGTCTGATATTTCAGCTTTTAGAGGCTACTGGTTCTCTAAGTATAATTAACACTTCTCTGGTGTATAAAACATAGCAACACAAGTGTAGGGTCAAGCATTTAGCTTCTTGCAGCTCATCTTATTATCACTCTCATGGAGCATCTAAGCAATGTAAAAAAGTGAGAAGACCACATTGCCTGTGGCAAAGTGCTTTACTGCAGATGGACTTCACAGCCCCTGGACTCATGCTGTCAGAAACACAGGAGCATGAAATTGCCTTAACCTCTTTGCTTCTGGAACTCAGGGTATGAATGGACTAAACCAGCTCTCACTGCTTTGTTAAGACTAATTCTTATATAAACAGACCTCTAAGCTAAATGTTTCACACTTGGGTGTCTGATTCTTTGAGTGTGATTCTTCATTCAAAGCTGTGTCCATATCAGAACAAACATCATCAAATCAGCAGACAACACTTACAGTTAAAATGCAAATGTCTCACATTCAGACTGTCTTTAATGTTGAATTTTTTTTTTAAATCATCTGATCAGCTGCAACTTTAAATATTATCAGCTAAGGACTACTATAAAAATCCTCTTACTCTTTCTTCAGCATCCTTGTTTTGAATCAGCTGCAAGGACACAAGAAACAAAAGAACAAAACATGAATAGAAATGTAATGTCCTCGACTAGGGAACATGCAGCACAAAACTGAAACAGAATTAAGAACAGAATAAATATTGGAAGGCAAATTCATTTCTACACCTTAATAATGCAAAGCTATACAAAAATATATAAATATAGAATGTTTTTGGAAGAAATTCAAGTATACGTCAAGAAAATTTTTATTTATCTACTGAAAAGCATGGAAGATATGTTATATTGCTTCTACACCATTTCTCCTGCAAAGTATCTTGAATTTTTACTTGGCCAGTTTAGAGCCATCCTGATTTCCACTGCTTTCCAGCAGATGAGGTTCTGACATGTATAATTCTCTATTAATTCCTCAAAGGAGTTAGTCTCTTTTTAAAGTAAAATGCAAAAAAACTAATCAAGAAAATGTGTGAAAGCAGCCAAATTTATCTAGACAAAATGTGTCAACAGAAGGACGCAGTCTCATTTGTGACCAGAAACATGACTGATGCTTTTTTTATTGTTGTATACTTGAACTTAGAAAAATGTAACAGTAAAAAAGAATGTTCTGAAAAACAAATGTAATTAGGAAAATTGCAGATTTTACCCTTGTATGTGATAAAGTGCTGCATCTAAGGACATACAAACACAAATAACAGAAAATAAAAAGAAGTGTAAAAATATAAGAATTGCAGGACTTCCATTAATGCTATCATTTTATTATTTATCTTCAAATAGATTATCATGATTGCCCACTTAATGGGCCTTGAAGTTTTCATTTGAATAGAATTGGAATGTGATTCTCTTCTCTCCTGGTTATGGGCTCTAGCTACCAGTCTCTTATAAAAATTATTTATCTAATTTGAGGTTTCAGTACAAGGCTCTTGCCAACTTGTCTGGTCTAATCAGCCCTTTCTGAAGGCCTGATCAAGATAAGGCATGTGCCTTTTGTGTTGAATTCGTTGATTTAAATCCTTGTAAGGAGGATACAGTCATTTTCATCTCTGCTATATGGTAAAATCATACATTTTCCTTAACAAAAGCAAAACTTTTCAGCAGGCATCCAAGTTAGAAGCTCTCTATTCAGACTGTCTTTGTTACATAGAATGCGTTGTCTCGGGACATGGAGTGAGGTGATAGAGCCAGTATGTCTCACATAACTCACTGCCAGGTTCTAGAGTGAGTGAGTCACTATCATTTTTAATGAGAAGACAGTGGGATGAGAAGAGCCACAAGTACAATTCACTTTATCTGTTGATCTTCACGTAAGTTCCATTAGGTACTCCATTGCCATTAGGATTTCGTGGAGGTATCTAAGATGCTCTTCTGTAAGATGCAAGAGCAAGCTGCCCCTTTTGCAGAGAAGGCCAAACCATCACTGTACCTCTCTGCTGAGAGAGAATTGCATACAACTTACTTTTACCCTTCAGATCTGATCTCATATCCAAGAGCAGATGGCTGCTCCTGCTCTTCCAGTAAAGTGTGGCTGCCTGCTTGAAATGGGGCTGTTTGCTGCCATGACAGAGCAGAGCAAACCTATTGCTATGCTCCCAGAGGGAAAGAGGGTGAGAAGTACAACACTTATACTGCTCCACAGTTCTGCTAAATGGGGAGACAAAGTCAAAGTCTCAATTTTGTATATTCTTTATTCTGGGGTAGTGAGTACTTGGAAGTCCCTTTGCATGAAGTGACTTGCCAGACCCTGAGGAAGGAGACCTGTGAGAGTATAAACTTCCTTTGTGTGGCAAGTCTGGGCTCCCTCTCCCAATGTTAGCCTAACCAGTGTTACTCCCCCAGCCACAAGTTCCTCATTTGGGATTAGATAGCCTTGTGTCTATCTCTGCCTACTTATACCAAGTTGAAACTCAACAGGACAGGCACACAGAAAAGATATGTTTGATAGATTGTTTGCAACTTAACTTAAACTGCCAAGTATATTTGCCTAGGAACAAAACACAGTCATTTAAATGGTTAAAGACCTCAGTCTCAAGATGTTCTTTCTCTTTAAGAGCATCTGAGTTTCTCTGAAAACAGACTGAATTTCACAGGAGAGAAAAGAGTTAGCCACAGATATGAGTTGTTTCATGTTTCTTCTGTCTCTCAGCTCTCCACTGAATGTCCTTGCCGGGCTAGCCCACAGCTTGTGCTCTGCGCATGTGTGCATGTCTGCCTTCTGAAATGCCCACAGCTGTTTTTCAGTTTCTCAGCCCAGCTGATGTTTCCTCAGCTCCTTCCTTCCTGTGTTGGCATATTTGGAAAGATCTTTTAACTGTGGTTGGCTGGTTTAGCCTGATTTAGCCAGCACATCTAGCAAGCTTCCTACTTGTGTCTGGTTCCATTTGCTGGACCTTCCTGTGAGCCAGAGTTCTCCTGGAGATGTAGCAAAGTGACAGTTTTTTTCTTTTCTTGGCCAGCAACCATCTCTCTTTACTTGCTGAATCTCAGCACTGGTGATGCTCAGTATGGAAGAATTGGTTTGTACCTTGAGCGTGCTGATATGTGCTGTGGCTTTTGTGCACCAGGGAATCTGGGAGACAATTTTCACCAATGTTGCAATGTTTAATTCCCATATGGATAGCAGCCACTGATATGCCATCCATAAAAGGTCTTTCCCAAGAGCCACTCAGTGCTGATCCCAAATGCAAACCTGACACTTTGAAGCAAAGACTGTGAAGGATGGATCTTTTTGCCTGGTTTTGTGACAAAATGTTGTACATCCACCAAGTGAACTGAGTTTTTTCTCTACCAACATGCCTCTTCTCTGGAGAGAGGTATGTGTCTTTAATCAACCCAGATGTTGATTCAGGGCTATGAAAATCAAGGCATCCTAATTCTAAGGCCAAAGACTTCTGCCCAGTAATGCTACACCAAGACATTATTTCTTCAGGAGTTTTGAGTTTTTTCTCCTGATGTGTCTGTTGGGTGGCACAGGAAGGATATGCACTATTTCTGCTGCTGATGCCAAGTAAAGCACTGAATAAATGTCAAAATATTTGCATCCTAAATAAGCTGCCCATTCCTATTTTTCCTGTAGAGCATAATCATCTTTATTCCAGACAGGTTCTCTCACTCCATCAAGATCAACCTGGCCTACTTTATATGTAAACTTAACTTTGTCTAGCTAGCTGCTAATATATTTTACATTAAAACCAAATTGCAAAATCTGTGAACATACAGGCACAGTGAATATTATGGAATCTGATTCTCTTCATCTCTTATGTATGCTTACTTTGTCCTATACAAAGTGGGCTTGAGTTTTGACAGTCTCATGTGAGAGTATTTATGGCCACACAGGGAAACAATAACAGAGGTTTTGCCTTTTTAGCAAGAAATTGCCAATGTGCTTTAATCCTCCCTAGGTATGATCAATTCACTCTCTTGTAATTGTTAAATGCAACCCTGTGCTTACTGCACTCTGAATAATTTCTGTGTTTTCATTATTTTGCTGCTAGTACTAATGCAGATTCCCTGGATCCTGTGGAATTGCTCTTGGTTTCTATACAAATACCTGTCTTTATGTCTCAATCTTTTTTTTTTTTTTTTTTTGATGAGCAGGTGCTACATTTCAGCTAATGTTCTTTGGTAACTAAATGTTATAAAAATGATCAAAGAGATGGTGAAATATTAAGTACTTACTTTCATTGCCTCAAGGACAAACCCAATGAAGCTTTAGTGAGCCACTGGAGTGAGTGATGCTACTTGATATGCAGTTTAATGTTTACCAGTTACTATTCAATCAGATATCTTTATGAGAGGTAGCCTGCAACCCCTAAAAGTATTGCTGGGTCTAAATGAAATCTAGCATGACATCATGCAATAATTTTCTTTGGACTCATTGCCAGATGAGGAGAAAAATGAAATGAGACCAACAGATGAAAAAAGCTAAGAGTGGGGATTTAGATTTATGGTAAAAAAAAATAAGGCACAGGTGGGATATGATGAGTTCTGCAATTTTTCAGCATTAAGAGAAGGAATTAGAAGAATCTCCTTCGAGAGGATGTACATGGTATTTATTTGTGTAAAGTGACCTTGTGATCCAAAAGCCATTAATTTGATAGCACAGAACATGATCGCCACCCTGTGGAAGTTGCTAGAATTAGGCAAATGTAACGAGTTTCCTAATTAAAAAGCAATTAATTCTTCCTACTGTCTGAAGCAAAGGTTTTTGCATGTGCTTTTTGGATGCAGCTGGGAGCTTGGAGGGGATGGAACAATGTTGGCTGTTCCCTTGGGAATGGAGATTGAGAGCTGAGTCTCTAGCATGACTGGGGAGAGGGGATTTATTTTGGACATGAGAGTCTTACCTTTGTGTGAGCTATATATTTCACAGGTTCCTGAGTTGATGAAATTTGGCTTGATTTTCACAGGATGATGAAAGACACACCTCAAACAAAATCCATATGGGTAAAGTGTGTTTTTCTGTAATTCTCAATCAAAAATTGCCCAAATATTTTTCTTTAAATTTCTCATGAAAAAGTCAGCATGCTAACAATGCCTAGAAGGGACTATTTACAGTATTAGTCATAAGAAAATAGCCTGACACTTCCTTAGTAGTTTTCTGAGAGAAAGCCCTGCTTCCCAAGGGCAATTCTCTGCAGGAGGCTATCTGTATGCGGGCAGCTTTGCCTGAGAAGTCTTCCTCTTTTTGTGGAGGAAGACTGAGAAGATCCCTGCCCTGGAAGTGTTCTCAGCCAGGCTGGAACGGGCTTTAATCAGCCTGGTCTAGTGGAAGGTGTCCCTTGCCATGGCAAGGGTCTGGAACTAGGTGATCCAACCCAAACCATTCTATGACACTGTTAAACCACCTTAGATAAACATCTGCTTATCTTGAAACTTCAACTCAGTTTTAACAAAATTATAAGGAACATAAAAGAAAAGACTCCCGTGGCAAGTGTTGGGTGATGTTTTTAATAAACCTGGCTTCCAATGCTATCTGTATTTTTGTGCATGCTTGGTGTTCATGTCAGGTACCCACTATTATAGGCCAATAAAGCCAGGTACAGTGCAGCCAGATGGAGAAGAAATTTTCCACAGAGCAGCAGTGCTGTAGCCCTCTGCATGGGTAGTTTGAGCTGCACTTGAGGTAATTGGGCTTCCTGAGGCTGGGAACAGTCTCCATGTCTTGTGGTCCTTACGTGCAGGACATTTCTGCAGCCTCAGTGGGGAAGAAGGTTTTGTAGAGCATAAAGCAAGACCTGGTTGTGCTGCTGGATTGGCTTTCTCCATCTTTTTGTCAGATGACAAATCTCTCATCTCTCAGAGGAACTGGAATTGGTCTCTTCTCAGAACACAACTCAAGTGCCATACTGTTCCTTAGCTATTCAGAGAGGCAATTGAAGGGTGACCAGCACAAACTTTACTCACCTGTAATTTAATTTAATTCAGAACTTAAAGACCCGAAAAGTTAAGTGAATGCATTTAACCCACAGAACACTTAACCTTCAGAACAAATTAGCCACTATGGACTCCCCACCTTACGGTGGGAGCTTATGCTAACATTTTTCTTCTACCAAATGCTTTTCCATCACACTGAGATCCTGTAAAGGACAGGAATAAATATAACCACTCACCTCAAAATCAAGATTGGAGGTGAAGAAATATAACAGCAGCGCAGTGTTACCATAGTAACAAAAGCTCTAAAGTGATCTAATCTACTGTTACATTCCAGCTCAGAGATGAACAAAAATCAACATAACAGAATAAATGTTATATTAAAAAGGGAATGAGGATATTTTGAGACTGATATTATATTTGTGTCACAAAATATAGCATAAAAACATTTGAAAAGAGAGGAAAATTTTAGCCATTTGACTTTCACATTTATCATATTTGTTTCTAATTTGGACTCTAATTAATCTCTGGTGAGGTTAGCTGTCAGGTGACTTTTTAACATACTGCCTAAGTTTACTCACACAGATGTATTGCTTTTCAGAATATTCCCTTCCTGTCACTCTGGTAACACAGATGGTGAATGGTGGCCCATACGCTTTATGTCCCAGATTTTTCAAGCCATTAAAACCTCACACCCATAACTGTTGCAGGATCTAAATGACTTCAAATACTGAATCTCTTCAAAAATTTGTTTAGACCACGAGGAGCCTCTGAAGGGGCTTACATTGCTAGGCAGAGATGTTTTCAGTGTGTTTCTCTTCATGGTCAAGGTTGATGTGTCAATAAGTATTTTCATTTTGCTTAAAAATATAAAAAGAATAAGCAAATTGTTAAAACTTCACATGATGTCAATGGCTCCCACCATCCCTGGACTAAAAAAAAACCCAACAAAACAAAAACAAAACAAAAAACAAAACAAAACCCACAAACAAACAAACAAAAAAACACAACCAAAAAACAACCCAAAAAAACCCCACCAAACAAAGAGTTAGTTTAAAAAAAATAAAAATAAAATACCCAGAGGTTCTGAAATATGGAAAATTTCCTGCACTATTTCCTGGCATATCACTCTGAGTATGGACACCCCACATTACTTACCAGAGTGAAAGTAGCAATTTTCTTTCAAGGTTTGTTTTAATTTCATTAAGGACACTGTAGCTTCAGCTATTAAGGATGATTCACTGTGATTTTGGTTTGGGGAATGGGTGGCTGGGTTTTTTATATTGAGTTGTCTCTACTTGTGCTGCATGTTTGAGATTTTAAATCCTCGCTATTTAGGCATTTCCAACATAGATAAGAAATTCATAGTAGTAGTCTAGCTGAGTTTAATATAATTTTGACATATGCATAATAATATAAAATAAACAGAAAGTATCTGAACGAGCACCAATATATTTGAAATAATTTCTGAAGGAATTTGTTAACAGATGTTTAAAATGTTTAAGGTAAATAAGATATTCTAGTGACAGAGTCTGACCAAAAAACACAGTCCCTCTGAATCTAAGCATCTGGCATAAACTTCAAAACAAGGTATGTCTTCATGATCAAAGGCACCCCAGAATTTCTCTCGGCTTCATACTGAAGAATAAATTAACTTTATGTGTGTTTTAAAAGTAGGTCTTCCAGTGTATTTCATGAGCAAGAAGCAGATGAAAATAGTTTGCAGAGCATCTCCTTCAGTTTACCTTAATAGTTTGCAAACAGTATGTGAACAGCATGCCTTTGAGTTAGGTTTTCCTTGTCTAATGGGAGGAGATGTGCTTTTAGAAAATGACAACTCATTTGCATGCAATTTGCACACTGCATTTTTGCAAGAATACATTTAATGTTTTGCACTTTTCTCTGGTAGTTGCATTTAATTTTCTCAGTGCAGAATAGAAGTGTTAAGATCAGATTTTAAAAGACAGACTCACCATAGACTGAAGAGCACTATTTGCAAAGAAGGCAGGGCGCTCTTTCCAGCTCTCTTTTGCACGCTGTTTAAAATCTAATAACTTTTTTTTCCATTATCAAATCATGTATGTGTTTCTTGCGCCTTTTACCATCCACCAGACACTGCTGAATCTTCCATAAAGTTCTTTCCTCATTATTGAGAGGTACGGAAAGTAGAGCTATTTCTGAGGCAATAATCCTTGCTTTTATGGTCTATTCTCCTTCACATTGATTGCTTGAATTTGAAACTCTCATGACATTTTTCAGGCAATAAAAACCAGAGGAAGAATGTGTTTCTTTTTGGCAGTGTATTATTATTAAACCAGGCAGAGCTGCTTACAAACTTGGTGCAGTCACTGTCACCAAATTCAGGAAAATGAGGAAAAAGACCAATTTCCATGAAGGATGGAGGTGGAGCTTCCTTCAGCTGTTTCACAGGTATCCTTTGCTTTTTTTTCAGCTCAGTTTGCCCTCATTCTGTTTCAGATTTCACTGAACTTGAATGTATGAAATTCACCTGGGAGTAAAAATACCATTATTCTCCTCTCTCAAACTAGGCACTAAACCAATATTCTGAAGTCCAGCAGAGTTTACAAAGGGACTGAG
The DNA here is from genome assembly GCA_013400415.1 of Scytalopus superciliaris. Taxonomy (NCBI): domain Eukaryota; kingdom Metazoa; phylum Chordata; class Aves; order Passeriformes; family Rhinocryptidae; genus Scytalopus; species Scytalopus superciliaris. The sequence continues at coordinate 337,877 of VXBX01001181.1, read as the reverse complement.
ATAACTAAAGAGGCTCTACCCCTCCATGTGCATCAGGATATGTTACAGTCTAATGAACATTTTTGAGGTTCTGCTGGACCTCTTCACGTTAATGTAGTCAAGTAAAGAGTGCAAGATGATATATAGATACAGAGGAGCAGAGTCAAACTTAGGATTCAATTTTCAGGCATATTTCCTCAACAGGATTAAGATCCTTGTTGCATGTGGGAATCAAAAAAGGATGTAAATGAATATTTATTCCATTTCTTTTTATATTTTATATCTATATAGTATAGATTCAGGTAAATATAGCAACATGCAGAGGATCTTGTAGGTGAGCACCACTATATCATCTTCTTTTCATCAAAATCATTATTTTAGATACATTTAGAGTTTCTAGTCAACATTTCAATCCCTCTGCTTCTTGCCTTGTGAAATCATATTGTAAATAGACTACTCAACTTATAATTTAACATTTTTCAACTGGGAAAGGAAAGATCTCAGTGAGAGCAAAGTGATCTAGGCTTATTAAGAACAAGAAGCTGGGTTTATGGTGCCATGATAGGAGGAGAATGTCATAAATTTCAGATCCCAACTCATCACCAAAGTCTGAGCAATTTTGATTAGATTTATGTAATGCTGAGAGATGGCCCATTAAAAACTCTTACTTACTAGGGGACCTTTTTTCCTCAAGACTGTATCCAGATGGCCAGAGCATACTCAGCCAAATTCAGACTTAGCATAAGAAGGTGCAACTTCTTCAGAAGTGTGAGGTCTAAATACAATAGGAAAGCCATCACAACATGAATGAAAGTGGCAAAGAAGTACAGTAGTATATGTGATAGATCCAGAGTACAAAATGAGTGAGGTATAAGTGTCTAAATAGACGGGAGACAAAACCAAACAAACTTAGTCAAAATAAAATTAAGACCCCAAAACCAAGACCTGATTGTTCTTTTGTTAAGTCTATGTTCTCTTGGTGTTTCTCATTGCCAGCCACTTTGCAGACAAGGAACACAAGAATGCCTCCTGGTGGAGACCAGTGGTCCATGTAGCCCTGTGTCTTGTGTCTAATATTGATCAGAAGCAAATATTTGTGAAAAGAACATGAGAGCAGAGCAAGTACATAGTTACACTTCTCCCAGCACTTCCCCAGCTTCTGTCAATATGCAGCTATGGATCAATTCCACTGCTTTAGTCACATCTGTCAGGGTGTTACAGGTTTTCATTAATGTATATATTGTTTATGTGGTGGTGGGTTTTGTTTTTTCCTAGACCTGTTTAGATGCTGGCTTCCACAGTGTCCTTGGCAACTAGTTTTGATATTCTAGTTATAGGTTATGGTTAAAAAAGATAGATCTGCTTTCTTTTCCTAGTTTTAATCTGCTGTGTGATAATACAGAATTAAGAAGCATCAAATCAAACTGGGGAATAATTAATAACTTGTTCTCTAAACTACTTTGCAATGGCATTCCATATTTTTACGTAATTCCATCCTATCTTTCCTTGTTCATTGTTTACCAAGTTTAGAAAACCTTAGTCTGTATGATCTTTCTTTGTATGGATACTGTATTTTTTCCTTGGATCATTTGGTTGTCTCTGTCTGTTTTCTTCTGTTGTTCAGTCCTTTTAGAAGTGAGGTGGCTAAAAAGGCATGCAGTATTCAAGCTGTGGGAACACCATGGGTTTATAAAGTGGCATAATGATGCTTTTGCTGTTGTTTTTCATCCTTCATTAATGGTTCTTGCCATTCTGTTTTCCTTGCTCACCGCTCCTGAGCCATGAACTGATGTTTTCAAAGAACTATCCATCATGGCTCCAAGATCTTTCCTGAATGTTGAGAAGTAATTTAGAGTACATTAATATATATATTTAAACTATTTTCCCCTCAAATGTTATGCTTTAAATTTCACCTGGCATCGATTGTCTCTTCATTCAGTATTGTGAGATCATTCTGCTACTTCTCATAATCAGTTTTCAGTTTTAGTACCCTGAATAATTTTGAATCATAAAGAAACTCTTTCACATATTTATTCCTTTCCTGAGCTTTAAATACATTGAGGAGGATTCATATGGGCCCACAGTTTACCTTCCCTATGTTATGAAAAATGACTATTTTTATGCTTTACATTCTATCTCTTACTAAATCATTTATCCTGTAAAAGACCTTCCTTGTAGTTCCATACAGTTTAATTTTTTTAAGACCCTTTGGTGATAAACCTTGTCAAAACTTCATTGGAAATCCAAGTATAGAAGATCAATTGAAATGGCCTCATCACCATTTATCTTCTCTTTCAGGGAGCCCAAATACCCTCACAAGACATGGCCTTGTGTCTTGGCTTCCTTATGTTATATTTATTTGTCTGTGCTCCTTCTTTCTTTATTAGAATTTTTATCAATTCCCTTGTTATAAAAAGTCAGATTTGCTGGTCTGAACTTTCCCTAGTTTTTCATTGATCCATTAAAGGAAAATGTGGAATTCCATATGTATCTACTGAAGCCTGTTTAAGTGATAAGAGTTCCATGTGTTATTTCTTTTAGGACTCTTCCTGGAATACTACTGCTTACTCTTCTGATCTTAAACCTTGCTTCTTTACATTTCAGTTTGAGGCACTTGCTCTGGCTTCTCTCCTGTAGAGAAACTATGTCACCTCTCAATTATTTCCTAACAATCACTGAATGCATTGATTTCACTTCTCTAATAAAGCACAATCCTTTTGACTAATTGTTGCTTCTAGACACTCTTCGGCAGACACACTATCATTGATACATTATTTTGAAAAAAATAATCTTTACTTTCTGTAAATTGATCCTTAGAATCTCTTTTGCCTGTCCTTATTACGATTTTCAGATTTGACCTCCCTAACATGCCCCTTACCATTTTCTTCAGCTGAATATAGCTTCCAGTTCTTGATTTGTTGATTTTGCTGGAAGCTTGAAAGGAGATTCCAATGTGATTTGTTATCCTCCTTTCCTTCGTTCATAAGAAAAAATGAAATGGTTAACAGTATTGACGTGTGAATTATCTCTGCAAGGCACTCAAATCAATCCTGTGCTGAGGGATTTCACAACCCCCACCACTCTGGAGACTCGATGAAACATGAGGATAAATGAAGACACAGCAGCGTGGGTTTCAGTACGTTGCTAATGCGTTGCTGGCTGAAGCCTGTGCTGCTGGATGTTCAGTGCTGGCACTGCTGGAGATGGGCAGATTAAAGCTCAGCAGCTTTGCAGTGCAGTCATTTCTCAGGCATTGCCTACAACAGTGCTTTTTGCCACATCGTGTGTCTGAGACATGTCACCTTAGATGGACACTGGTTTCAAACTCAAACACAGCATTCATAGTCCACTTTGTGTGCGTGGTTTCTACCAAATATCTGTGTTGTGTTCTGAAATCACTATGCCATGAAAGCCAGCTCCATGAAGGGACTTGTTACTAATGTGCCTTCTTTTTTTTGCTGTTAATATGCCCAGTGCTGCCTGCTGATATCAGTAACACATCTTGCAAAGAGAATGACTCTTTGAAAGCAGATCTTGCATGCTGGTTCACCATCTTGGAAATAGCGAAGGGGAAAGCCGCAGGTACACATTCTCTAACTGTACAGATGTCTTGTTCTTCAGTTTTGAGATGGAGAACCTTTATGAATATCTTGGTCAGGGCAAAGGCAATGCCAGGTGGGAGAAGGGAAGTAAGGGAATGTTTCTATAGCAGAAGATTTTGTTGGCAGGAAGCAGATTTGAGTTTGCACCTACAGGTGGTTTATGAAAAAAATCAAATCCAAACGAAAACTCAAAAAAAATCCTCCCCAAGCCAGGCTTCATCAAGAAGATACTTAAGGATAGACCAAATATCAAGCTTCTCTGATTCAGATACTCTCTCTGCATGTATTTAATGTTTTTTCATCTACTCTAAGAGCTAATGACTGTTTTTTAGGTGGATAATTCTGCTGAATGTCATAATATCTTTCTGATGAGGTACCCTGCTGCCTGCCAAGTCAGCAAACCTGAACCTTAGGGCATTTAAACTTCAGTTTCATATCTGAAATACAGGGTCCATAGCTACATAACTAAATTTGCCTCAGATTTAGAAAACACAGGAGTTGATGAGTTCATGAAGAAACATATATAGTGTTATTCAGGCAAATTGAACTTTGTGGAAAAAGCCTTTCTATGAAGACAACTAGTACAAGAATCTTGCAACATTGAACAAGGTATTTAGGCATCAATACTGTAAAACTTTTAAAACCATAATGTCTGACTGAATTAGGACTTCATGCTAATGAAAGCATGCATAACTGCCATGAAGGTAATAAGTGCAGAATTTCAATTTCCAAGATCTTATTCTGTGAAAATACTCAGTATTTAATGATTTTTAATTTGGAGTTTTCCAAAGCTTTTTAGGAGTTTGTCCTGTACTTTCTGTCTGACACTAATACCAGTTGCTTTTAAAATGGCTAAACAATCCTTACTAATGAGTTCTATGGTCTTGGTTTTGCATCAGCATTGATATCTTTCCATTTTACAATAATGACACTTGTTAGGCTGTGTATCACTCTTTATCAGTTCCTCCTATTCACTTCAGTTTCACTTTTACAGATGACAGACTATTAGGGTTGGAAGAACTCTCTAATAGCTTATTTAATCCCCTTTTAACTCTAATAAAGTAATTTCCCTACTGTACACCATCTCTAATCCATGGATATTTCAGTCTAGGATATTGCCAGGATATTGCTAATATGAATGATACCTTATTCCTAATGCTGTGTGTTGCTGTCATTATTTCACTGTATCTCTTCATGGTTTGGATGACATAGTGAATATATGTCATATATATATATAGCTGGTCATATATTTTCTCCTGAACAAACAGGGTGTCATTAAATAGTTTTCTTAGTGTTTTAAGCACCTTTTTTTTTTCTTTAGCACATGAGACACTTCTGTTCTAGTCTTTGAACTGGAACACTGGTTTGTGTTTGCTGTTGACCTTGAAAGTAACTTTTATTTGCACCTTCAAAATTTGGTCCACCTCTGCAAAATGCATTAATTTCTCATAGTTTCAGGATTTATAGGCCAAATGCTGACTACGGAGTAAGGAAAAGGGGATTATTCTTACTTTAAATATTCTTTTCAAATATATTTTCTTTAAACTCCATTTCTGCAGGACTCTTGCATATTTATACACAATAATCAAATATGTTTTTGAAATGTAAAATATTGTCACGTAACTTTGAAATTACTTCCTTTTACATTAAGGTATCTGGAACAGCTACCACTTGTGTTTTACTCAGCCAGGGTCTTTCTCACATCTGAAAGGCAGAACTTTGATACTCTTCTTTTGCTACATCTAGCATAGCTCTTTGTCCATGCACCAGTAGATCATTAGAAGAATGTAAGTGTTGAGATCTGTTGTTGAGATGCAAATGTCAGAGAAAAATTGTCACTAAAAGCTAGTACAAAAGCTACAGGAGCTCTAGAAAGTTTCCAGTAATTTGTATTAATAATCACTGTTACCCTGTCAGTTTTATTTGAAAACTTTAGCAATTTGCCTCTTGTCCCTTACCCATAAAAGACATAATACAGGAAATAATTTAAAGCCCTATGTTAAGATTATAATGTTTCAAATACTGTATCCTTTTCCATAAAGTTAACAGGAACTTTTATGAGTCTGGAGTTCTCCACAATTAATTTAATCATAATACAAATAAGTGTATGATTCAACCCAATTCAGGAAGAGAAAAACAGACTGTTTGCACTTTTTTTTCTCTGTTGGGAATACAGAGCAGGTTGGTTGCCCTTCTTTTTCCTAAAATAAGCCCAAATTTCTGTGTAATGCAGAATTCAAGGTTTGCTCAGAGCATTCACTGCAACAGAACAAGTATTGCGTGTTTCAGAAAGCTGTAAATCGTAGTGCTGGACTGCAAAGTATCCCAGGGGAATGGGGCCTTGGCTGACGGTGCCTCTTCAGGCTGACAGTTCCTCTTCTCAGAGAGAGGCGAGTAACTTCCTGTGTTTCTCCTCTGGTTGTAAGCTGTGGAGTTAGTATGCTGCAGCAGTGCAGATTTTCATTTCTGATAAAACTTAGCCTGAGAGGTATTTGTTGATGATTGTCAACAGTCAGATGAATTATAGATGATGTTGGTAAACAAAATGCTGCCTTGATGAATGATGAGTTGGCTATACTATGACATGACTGCTAAGTCATTCAAAGCACTGATTAAACCCATTACAGTAAAATAATCACCATCCATTACCTTTAATGTCGTGAACTGACAACCTAGTTAAGGCAGCTGATGGTGTCAGCAAAATGATTTGTTAGTCCTCATGTCCAATGACAATAAATCACTTCAATAAATCAATGAACAGTAGCAATAAAACAATATATTTTCATTTTTCTTGACATTCAATTACAGAGTGTGTATACAGACTTATTCTTAAACATTCAGTGATATGGCAGGATTCGGCATCCACCAGCAACTAATACATACAGTTGTCGAGATCTTGTTTTGCCCAATCACGTTTTACCTTTGGTGTTATTTTCTGCTGCATCTGCTGTTGTGATAAATGACTTGTCTTACAGAGCCAGATTCATTCTCAGGTATGAAGGCAGAATTTTTATATTCTTTTTCACTTCATGTGAAACAGTTTTTTCTTCAAAATAGGTTTCTATAGGTATAGTAATTTTTGCAAACCTTCAAGGATAATGGTCACATTCCTGTTTTTTTCACTTTTCTAATATCAGCTCTAGCCTAATTAAGTCTATTATTTTGGGTATCAGGTTAAACAAAAAGTGAACTTAAGTATTTTAACAGCCAGAACTGAGCTGAGGCTCCTGTGCTGCTTGGAAATGAGCAGTCAATGCCACTGCTAAAACGCAACTCCACCAATAGCCATCATCCTCTCTCTGTTCTGCTGCCTAAACACCGGTCCTGTCAGACAAACCAACAGGTTTGGAAGCATTGGATTTTATTTTAGAAGTATAAATCTGTATCGACCTATTTCTCTCTCTTGTCATAGATACGTTCATGTATGGGTGTGTTACCAAATTTTGGGCATACATAGGTACCAATCCCTAGAAATCAATCATGCACTCCTTGGAAATTAGGAATGGCAAGACACCTCCCAAATACTTGAAATTATAATTATTTTTATGTAAGGTCTTAGTTTTTTTAGCTAAAGATTGACAACATCAAAATCTTTTTTTGTTTGTTTGATTTTGGCTAAAAAAGTTCAGAGTACTAAAACATTTTTCTCTGGATTCCTTCCTCTGCCCCACCCATGTGCACACACTCCCTCAGACTCTTAAAACACCCTGAGAAATTCACAGGGTATAATTTGTTAGAATAATTCATGTAACCTATTATCCAGGTGGGTAAGAAGAAGACAGAGATGGAAAACCAGATGACTGGATTCTCTGTACTGTCCCCTCTTACCATTCATGTGCCCTGAATCTCAGCTTGGTTGGACTTGATTTGTTTGTGTCACACTTATATTATAAGAAGTTTACTATCAACAGGAACAGGTATTTTCCACATATGTGCAAAAAGAAGGATCTATGGTTGTTTTTTCCCAGTACAGTCCAAGAGGTTGAAAGGAAGAACTCAGGCTGAGGAAGTGGGTAACATATTGCATCTGTATTGACTAATGCTTACACCTTGAGTGACTTCAGTGTACAGGGCTTTTCTTTTAACAGCTCTGTTAAGTAAAGTAAGAAGTTCTGAAGATATACATCAGCTGTTACATTGCTCATCCTTCTTGAAAATCATGTCCAGTGTGTTCTGCACTGCTAGCCTGCAGAGGTCAGGCACAGGGGGTTGGATGGATTCCCAGTGCCAGCTCCTGTGCAGTACACCAAGTCTCCTCTGAAAATAGCATTCAGTTTTGGTTTGCTCCTGGTGGTGACTTGACCTGGGATCTATTTCCTTGAGCACTTGCCTGCTGAAGCCAGAAGGACTATCATTGAGATGAAACTTTTCCCATGTGGGTACATTGCATGGCATATGAAAGATTTTCTCATTTCTTTCTAAAAATGGATCTGTCAGTAGAGAATGATGGGTCTCACTGGACATATGGGCAGTTAGAACTAGGAAAGCTGAATGTCACTAAGGGATGGTAAAAATGAAATGTTTGACTATAAATTATTTTTTGTGTCATATTTAGATTAAAATATAGAAAATGCAAGTAGTCAATGTGAGTTATGTAGCAGACACCAGAACGTGTCAAGAAATGCTCCAATTTTGATGAAAATGCACTATGGTGGAGACTTGCAGTGACTTTGCAGGAGACATAAGTTGTTGATCCTTATTCCAAAAGTAATATTTGCTGCAAATACTTCTGAAATCATGACTTTCAGAACATTGTGTAGTGTTTGCTGTGTAATAGTTATTAAGAGGTCATTTGAGATAACAGTCTTCAGTTTGGTTCTGCAAAACCTCAGCAACTGCTCAGAAGACAGGCAGTAAAGCAGACTACTGTCCTGTATTGAATCATTTGCCTGTGAGATCTGTGCAAGCAGTTACAGTCTGTAAAAGGAATGCACAGAGCTTTTATGAATAAAGTTGTTTCAAAGTTTATATTAAATGCAAGGGATTATTTGTGTTATCAGTGAGAACTGGATTCTGTCTTGTAACAGTGATTCATTTAGCTGATTATATCTCACCTTCCAAACTCTGCATGTGTCTGTATGTTCATCTTGATAGCCTTTCCCAGGAACTTCTTGGCACACTGGTGCCTTGCCTTGCAAAGCAGAGCCTGTGCCTTTAATCACCAAGAGTGCTTTCATCTACAAATTTGCATCTTGGAGCCCTGTGTTGGCTGGTTCGTACTTCATCTCAGTTCATCGAGTCAGCTTCAAGATGATCAGAATGAGGCTGGGAGCATGGCCTAGAGACTGAGCTTCCTGCTCTGCTGGCCATGAACCACGTGGGCATGGTGGATCTGTTGGTGCTCCCTCTCTATGTCATGATGCTGTTGCCTCGCTGTTGAAAGGAGAGGAGGGGAACACTCTCCACCAACCCCCTCTGCTGCTGGCTAAAGCTAGGACCAAATCCTGTGGGAGGGAAGGGTCAGGTGTTCCTTCATCCCAGCCTTACCTGAAACACAATGCCAAATGCCTCTGGCAAGGTAGTTTGTATTCAAGTCAGGGCTGCAATCTAAAGATTCTACAAGTGCTGAGATGAGCACCATGCTTTAGAGTCCTCACCAGAGGCTGACAGTGCCATATTCCTCAGTTCTGTAGCAAAGTTAAGATGGAATTTCATTTTGATCTGAATCAGTCTGGCCATCTCTAAGTTTGATTGGGCTGTGTGGAATTTTGGCTGGTAGAGGCACAGACTATTGGGCAGTTGGCCCATGGAGAATGAGAGCATCTATAAAGCATTTTTCAGGATATGCTCTTCCATACCTTGCTAAAACTGCAAAGGACAATAAGAAAATGCGTGACACAAAGTAGATGAACTTTGAAAATAACACTCAGCTGATAATTCTTTATAGGGTCCTACTCTGTCTGAAGGGTTGTATAATGGGTTTTTTTTAAAGTGAAGTAATTATTTTCTGTATCTTCAATAGCTAAATTATTAGATTCTTATACTATAGTAGTGTTTACTGTACCTTTGCAAAGCATTCAACACTGTGTACTGACAGTGTCTGAGAACATATGCCTGAAATGATTGCTTGAATGAGACAGAGTCAGGTTGTTATGAAATTTACTCTCCTATAATTTTAAAATTTCTAGTAATCCCAGTTCAATATTCCTGTTATCACTGCCTTGAGATTAACAAGAATATGACACAAAATATTGATTTAAAATGTGTATTTTTACTTGGCTATTAACATTTTAAATAGTTTTGAAGTTTTCTATAAAATTACTTTCATTCAATATATATGAGGAGACCCTATTACATGATAGTCTGTGGTCCTCCTTGGTTCAGAATAAGATGAATGCATTAACCTTTTCCAAATGTCATCTATAAAATCTATGCAATGAAATAGTTAAGCACATAAGCTCCAACCCAATCAATATTTATTTCAAGGTAAAACTGGCTCTGCAGCATATCTTTGCCATCTCTATAAACATTTATATAGCAACCTTAACAATTGTGTCTGTTTCCTTTCAAAGCTGATGTAGAATTTCTGAAGGTGTCCTAATTTGATAGTAGCATAAATATTGGAAGTTGACCCCAAGGTTTCTTTCCCAAAGTCCTTCTGGGCTTGCTCATGGCAGCAGGAAATGAAAAATTAAAGAGTGAGAACACATAGATCCTGCAAAATCCTTGAAAGCTATAACAAACTCTGATGATCCCTGCAATGCATCATTCAGGATTGCTGCATATGGCGCAGAAAAAACTGGGCAGATTTGGTTCATTATGGCAAGCACAATTTCAAGGCATGCTCTGAAACAGGGGGAGACAAAGAAAATAAGGCAAGCACCATCAGCAGATGGGTGGAGGATTAAAAGAAATGGAGGTGGAGAGAACTTGAAATTTCATTATTACTACCTTTTTGGTAATTTTATCTCTCCATGGGCTGCCATCACCGTCAGAGCAGCAGCATCTGGGGTGACTTGTGTCACAGCTGGCAGTCAGCAGCACCTCAGGGCTTGCGCCAGCAGGGACATTGGCTGCTGAAACATCCTCTGCTCCTCAGAGAACGTGCATCTCCATGGACTGGGACAAAGATCAGTATAAGTGCAGAGAGGGGAAAGGAAGGTGGGAGAGGAGGAGTACAAGTGCATCCAATTTTTATAACTCTCACAGTGCTTTCCCTTTGTCTTTGACACTTGCCCTGGGGCACACGCAGCACACTGCTAAATAACATCTTGTCACAAGGACCAAAGCCATGATTGCATTGTGACGAGGTTAATAAGGCAATTTTATTTCACACTTGTCTAGAAACTTACAGTAACTACACGGCAAAGATGGTCTTCTGGGAAGAGAAAGAGATTTTTTAAATTGTCTGGGTTTTTTAATACCTTGCCACTGAAACCACAAGAGTTGCATACTGTAGTCATAAGAAAAAAATCAAACCAAAAAGCAAAACAACTAAAAACCCCTGAACACTACAATAAAAAAGGCCCCACCTTTCTTTTTTTCACTTTGTCAGCTCAGCATAGGATGTTCAAAACCTGATTTGTTTGTTTGTTTGGTAGGGGCTGTGATAACAGGACATAAACAGCTATTAAAAGCATGCTTCCCATGACTTCATGGGAAAAAGAACTAAAACTCACATTTCATTATTTAATTTGCTGTTTTGATTAAAATATAAAAGTTGTTCTCTCTGTTGCCTTGTAAGGCTCCCCCACTTGCCAATAATCTCAATTTATGCCTTCATTTCTCCCATAAGGAGAATGTATTCAAGCCCAAGAATTTGGTATATAATGAGACTGTACTTGTATTTGAACTTTGAATTGGAACATCTCAAAAACTTACCAAAATATTGTCAAGATTCAGAGCAAATTAATGATCAAGTGAAAATATAGAGTTAAGCAAATATGTGTATATACATACCCTGTCTTGCAGAATGTCCTCTAGAATAGCTTTTAGACTACATCTCTATTGGAATATCTCTATTAATGGACCTTAAGGGCACATTTACCTTTCTCACAGCTGTAGCCAATTGGTTACCCATAGTGTCTGTGAAGAAAATTACTTTCTCATTATTTGCACTAGTTCTGACAGCAAGACATGATTTACTTCAAAGGCAGAAGGGGGGAACAGAAGAGGATAGCTTCAGAGTATATGGTGAATGAGCTCTTTGAAAAACATCCTCCAGCAAATCCAACTGTATCTCTGTGAGGTGCTTCTGGCATTGGCTAATTCTGAATAGCTGTGTGCTTGGGCAGTGTCACTTAGACATCTTAAACTTGCCTTTCTTGCACCTCTTGATCTTTGTAATGGGGAATTTAAACTCATCAGTGAGTTAATAAACTAGTGCTGCTGTGGCATGGACACATGTCCCACTGGGCCGTCCTTGTTTATGGTTGGTCGTTTTGATAGGAGGGACACTTTTGTGATATCTTCAGCCAGTGAGGTTCATTTAGCAGGGCTGGGATCCTGCCATAGCTCTGGCTCAGTCCTCAGGAGTATGATTCCTGTGACAGAGCCTAAGGAACAGCTGTTACAAGTGTGTTGCACCACAAGGTTCTGCTTACAACCTGTAGTTACAGCAAACATTTTGCTTTAAATAAATTAATGAAAGAAACAGACTGACAATTATTTTGTTGTCCTGGGAAGGGACCTGGTTTCCCTTGTCTGAAAAAGGTTGTGGTCAGTAGAAGGTTCTGTCAATATAAAGAAGTCCATCAGTAATTTCTCTATTTTCACATTAACCAGAAAACACAAATGTGTTGTTTCTTTTCCTGACATCTGATTTTCCAGTGGCTTTTGCCTAAATAATCATCATGAGTTACAGTATTTGTGTTATTAAGTCATTCCCTGCACTCTTTTCCAGTTGGAAGATTTACGAAAGTTATAAAACACAAGGGCTCTCAAGCCAAATGTTTGTTTATACAGGAAGGCACATTATCTGTCTAAATTGGCACAGGTTATGTTTTCTTTTTCCTGGTGGCTGTTCTGTCATACCACTCCAACAGCAGGAAGTAGCAAACAGTCAAAGCAAATGGTTCACAGATCAAGCACAGGTCCTCTTCTAACATATTTTCTTCCAAGGTACCTGACAAATATTTGCAAACACACTCAAGGACAGTCAGGCTTGATTTAGGAAAACTGGTTGTGTCTGGACTGTGACGTGCCATGTTTGAGGGCTGACAAATGCAGTACCCATGTGGCCCAGATACCCATCAGGTGAGATAAGTAATTAAACACATTCATGGCAGAAAAGAAGCACAGTGGTTGAGGAAAATCAAGGAGCTTGATTTTTTTTGTTTTGTGTTTTTTCAATGAATAGGATGGATTATTCGTTACGTGCTTTGCTCTGATGGTTAATGAGACATACTGAGCTCCAAGGAACGTCGTAGGAGCAAATTGATTTGTCAATGGCATCCTTAGTTCTCATGAATCAGGAGAAGTCCATAGGTCTTCATGCAGAATACCTCCCCAGGCAATAGAATTTAACTTTTTTTTCATATATATTTGTTCCATATTGATGTGTCATATATATTTGAATTCCACGTTGTACTAATGCTCAGTTATTGAGGGTTGCTGTGTTCAGCTAGGAAGGAGAGCTCTTGGGAACTGAATTTTGAAAACAATTTTGTTGCAACTGCTGGGAACAAGTTAATGCATGGTAATGAGAATGGCAGGTTACACCATGAGGACGAGTTCAGTCAGTGCAAAGAGATGCAGATTTCTGCAAGACACTCTTGCCACACAAACGAGATGGTGTCATACCCAGGCAGCACTGCTTCGTTGTGATGATGTAATGATTTAAAATAGGAGTCTGTGATTTGGTAAACTAGTTAAAACCAATCTGTAGTGTGTAAACATAAAATGTGATGTAAAGACAAAGTAAAATGGATTTTAATTCAAACACATACTCTCAAAGTAAAGTCATGGATATTCTGATTGAAGGTGCTTATCTGGCTATCTTGAAAGACACATGAAAGTTTAGGAACTATCCCAGTGGTGACACCAGAATGGGCTGAATCCTACTTCAGAAATTGCAAAGATGCTGGAGCAAACAGGTAGCATTATTTATGCTTGTACTTACTAGATTGTGGATACACATACTGCCATTGCCATTACTTTGAAGTTTTGCAGTTTCTTTAATCTAAGTAAATCAGTGTAGTACGTTCACCATGATCCTTCTATGCCTTCACATCAGGTCCGACTTGCATTTGAAATGTAATGAATCATCCCCTTAATTAATCATTCTGTGAAAAGCCTATAGTCTGGTTGTTTCTTATGTTTGCAGTTCTTGTGGTTCTTAATCAACTGAGAGAGAAATTTGAAAATAAATAAATAGATTAAATTAAAAAGAGAAAGAAAAATCTGCAATTATAGGGTATAAGTGAGGCAGTCAAAAAGCCAATGAATGCTAGAAGAAACTTTATTATGTATTGTCAATAAATATAACAATAAACCTTTTAAATCTCTGAAATCCTACTTAGATTACATCCTCTTCAATAATAAAAGGGATTTATTATTGGTGTAAGATACACTGCAAAATGATGCTGCCTCCATACAAGATGGATGTGCAGTATCAGCAGTGAGCACTCCCACAGTATTTAGGTGTCATATTGTTTGTAGGCTTGTGAAACTGAACGGGTTGTTTTGAAGAAATCTGTCTGTAAAGGTGCCACAACTGTAGTAAGTCAGCCTGGAAATGGCTCTGATGCCTCCCCTGGTTTCTCCAAGAAACTCCCATAGCAAAGTGTTATAACACTCTCCTTACTCTGCAACTTCTGTGGGGTTTTTTTCCCCATAGGAATCTTTGTAAATCTGGGGCCAGCTTTTCCCTGCTTTTTCCTAATTGGTGATGTGAACATTACTAGTTCCTAGGCTGCAGTATGGACCAGCCTTTTTTGGCACACTTTCGCATCCCAATATCTCTTAATCCTGTGATGGCAGCAGGTACTGCACAGCAAGTGGGTAAGAACGCTGCCTTGTCCTTTGGCACTGTCTTGTTGGTCCTCTGGATTGTTCACATCCTTTTGTAGTAATTCCATATCCAAGTTTGAGCTCTTCTATGATTTCTTGCCACTAGTGACATTCACCTAAATATTTAGGGAGACTATGGTTCTAAAACCTCCACTGCTGCCCAAAGTCCATAACTGCCTCGTATAGTCAGTGCCGTTGTAGTTTATCTTTTGCCTTTGTTTATAGAAGCTGTTGGGATCAGACCTGAGGTCTGTGCTGTGTCCCTGGTCATTGACACCTCTGTAGCAAGATGCTTGCTTTATACGATACTTCTGTAAACTAGTGTAAACTCTAAACATGATCAGATTTCATTTTGTGCAGCTTTTAAGCACAACCTGGTGCTGCCAGCTGGCCTCTGAAGACTTATTTTCCATCACCTGCAGCTGGTCACACTTGCCCGGTGTAAGATTGCTGCTTATCACTGTTGTTTTAACGATATTGCATCTGACACGACAACCCAGCTGGAATGAAAACATTCATTTAATAGTACAGCTGCAAATATGGCAGCCGAGTGACAGGTGCCTGGCTTTGACTGTGCACACACTTTAAGAGTCCTTGCTTTTACTGGAATTGCACTGCAGACATCAGCCTCTGAACGAAAGCCCTCTTCATCCTTGGGCTGTGTACACACTGCTCACTCCTTTCTTCCTGAAATAACTGCAGCACTGGGGATTACAGATGGCTCTGTTTCACATTCTCCTTGCACCTCTTCTTTTCTCACTCTTCACGGCTGTATTTAGCTTAAATCTGTATTTTTTTTTGGGGGGTGGGAGTTTTGGGTTAGATTTTTTGTTTGTTTGTTTGCAGGTTTTGCTATTTTGGGGGATTTGGGGGGTTTTTTTGGTTTGGTTTTGGGTTTCATTTTTTGATTGGTTGATTGGTTGGTTTGGTTTTGGCTTGGTTTTGGTTTCAGATTTTTTGTTTGTTTTTTTGTTACCTAACTGTGATTTTGCTGGTTTTTTTCTATTCACTGCAGTGGCCCAAGTGGGTTGGTAGTATTTGGAGATGCCTCTCTGGAGAGAAAGCATTGCTCTCTCAGCAAAATCTCATGTAGCTAGGATCCTAGGCTGGTAGGGAATCATCCCCAAAGACACAGGTAAATTAGAAAGCTTTCCCTTCTAAATGAAAATTCTTGCTACTTGTTTTCATGTAAATACATGGTAGATCACTTTTGGCTTAATTTGTTTGGGATCACAATGCTTATGCAACACTTCTGTAGGACCTCTGGTGTTTCAGTTATTGTTCTTGGCAATGGTGTTATCTTACTTTTCCTTTTTATTTCCCAATATAATGGATAATACTCTCCTCCTCTCCAACTTCCAGTTCTTTATCTTTCAGCAGCTGTCACTAGTTCTGTGTACAGACTTTGTTTTCCTCAAATTTATGTTTGTGCCAGATTCGTTGTTGGAAATTCAGCATGGCCAATGATTTGAGTCACTCAGTGCTAATCACCTTCTCTGCCTTGCTGTGTATCTCACTAGACTGCCTTCACCACATTTCACATACCACACGTTGGCTTGTAAAACCAGAGGGTTTCATGCTGTAAATCTAAGTTGCTCTGTATTTAGCAGCTTACTTCAGAGATGCTGCAAATGTAGCATAGGCTCCTCCTATAATGTATATGTGGATGTCCTGGTTCTTCCCAGAGATTCTTCCTCCCTTTTGCATTTTATGCAATTCTGGTCTAAACAGGGAGAATATCTCTAGGGCAGAGACAGTAGTTTAAGCTCTATTTTCCATGAGTGTTTAATACTTTTGCAGACAGTATCCTTACTCTTTCTAGGAAAGGCAGTTCACTATGCACCCAGACAACAATCAGGCTATGCCAGACAGGCTGTCTTCTAGAGTTGTATGTGTATCATCTTTCTGTTCTGGGGAAAGATTCCTACCTACTGAAAAAACTCCACCTTTTTAAGAGGAATAAGATTTTAAAATCTGTTTAGTAAGAGGGAACTGGGATGCTGGACCGGGATGCAGGATGCCTGTGTTCAGTCCCCAGAGCTGTTGCAGAACTTCAGTGACCTAGTCCAAGACACGTATCCCCACCACTTACTAGATCTTCTCCTAAGGTGATTTCTACACCTCATTATTTGTCTTACCTATTATAGGTGGTTTGGATTAGATATTAGTGTTCTTTGGGTCCTGAGTAGTGAAGTCTCAGTACTGATCCCTCCAGTTCTGTGTGAACGTGCCCAGATTGATAAAAACCAACCCAGACTGAGGAGGGAGTGTTTCTTCAGGTGGCGCTGGAGTTTGACAGAACTCAGGGGACTGAGTTTGCTCCACAGAGAAACTTTCTGTGCCCACAGGTTGTGAAAAAATGATGGCTGCTTGTTTGACCTTGTTTATTTTTGCACATCAGTACAGCTCTCCTCAGCTTCAAAGGTGAATGCTGAAAGTATAAAACTGTATTTTTAAAATGCACTTTTGATATACCAGAGAATATAGCAAAGCTTGAGAGATCCACAAGGACAAAAATGTTTGAATAATTTAATGTATTGAACTTCTAAGCCACAAATTTCAAGGGTGCAGTTAAGAAATGGCTTTGATATTTACGTCATTTATGTGATGTAATATTCACTGATCTCAGGGCTTCAATAAATGAGTACCACACAGTCAAAAAATGTACTTTGTGGTAATCCTCTAAATTAGCAACACTTTTCTCTCCATTTTAAGACATGGAAGTTAAGGTACATAGGCATATGGAGATTATGCAGAAAGTCTGTGATAGATTCATTATTCTGCACCTGACTCAGAAACCTTAGCCAAACAGGAGGGAAAGGGTGAAACAAAAACACAATATGATGGTGTGAGAACTGTTAATAGAAACCAAATACTGAAAAATTTCCTTTTTTTTATCTAAGTGGGAAATTTAGTTACACTGCATGAACATTTTTTAAATTGTAGTTGTAGAGTTTATGTATACCTTCAAATGAGACATTTAGAAGAGGAACAACCAAAATGGCAAAGTTCTGTTGTCTGTGTTCAGTTATTTGCATCTTTTCTTTGTCTGATGAATTCTCATATCTTAATCAACCTTTTTCTCTGGGTTGTTTTACTTTTTTGCTTAGACTATTAAAAAACTTTTGATACTGCTATCACAGAAATATATGTAATATAACAATATATAAATATAACAAATTATGAATTGTGCAAAGTAGCACAAACTGTGAGACCTGGGAACAGATCTGACAAAAAGAGGAGGAGTGGGTGTAGCCATATGTAGAGAGCTGCTTGGGATTCATCATCTTCAACAATCCAAATCATTATTCCTCATTGCAGATAATCAAGGGGGCAGGGGGAATTAAATATGCAGTTTTATTTAACAGAAATGTTTTGAAGATGTATGGAATTCTTTGTGAATAATTCATGCTCTTTAAGATCAGAAGCACTGAAACAAAAAGAAGGTGGGCACTTCTGCTGGGATGTGCCAGTTTAGAAACAAAGCAGCACTCTTGCCACATGTAAATGCAGCTGAAACAGGATGGCTGTAACATCAGGGAAAAAAAATCTTTGCTCAAAAGTCTACAGTAATATAGATGATCTCTTCTTCAGAAAGTAAATTATTCATTTTGTCCTTGATCAATTCCAGTTAACATGTATTTGTGGCTCACAACTGTTTCTCTAAAACATAAAAGTGACTCACAAGGGAAAAAAAAGTCACGCTTGGGGAAAAGAGTATCAAGAAAACCATGCCACAACACAGCCTTCTCCATCTTATGCCCCTACCAGGCATCTCTGATTAAATAACCCTTTCAATGACTTTGGCACTAACAAGTTATTTAAATTTTCGTTGCCTCTCCCAGTACATTGTTCTACTTATTTTTCTACAAGATTAGACACAGAACTGAAATGAAAAAGAAAATGAAATATTGGAATGTGCTTTCAATTCTGGGTGGTTGAACAGCAGCACGTGTAGTGTGGGCTGTAGGGTGAAGCCTGTGAGGGACAGGTGACTGTTCTCACCTCATGTAAACTTTAATATGCTCTCTTCTGTAAGCCTGCACCAGCAGAGTAATGTAGGTATTAATTAACAATTTTTTTCTATATCCACACAGAGTCCTTAGTTTTGAAGTCCAAAGTGAAGTAATGGGAATCTGCTGGTGCTTAAAAATCACTGCTTCTTGTTTGAAGAAAACTGCAACTTTGTGACACATGCAAATTGTCGCCCACCTGCTTCCTGCAGGGTATGCTGAGCACCTGAGTCACTTTGGGGGAGCCCCTGTCAGTGGACAACCTTGGAGGTCTCTTCCATTTGTCACATTCTAGCAATACATTCTGTCCTCCCCATTGCAGGGAATGCATGAAGCAAGGCATTCTCCAGGATTTATATTTCTGTCTGTTTTTCTCAGTACTTTGATGACTTCTGGATGATCTGTGGATCCATTTTATCTGACATTTTAAACTTCTCAGAAAACTGAATGCAAACTGTTTGTTTTCAGCATTCAGAAGCTGAAATACCTCTGAAAATGTTCCTATATACAAGCAGAGTCCTTCTTAGGACATGTGTGCTATTAGCATATCTCCTCTTGTTCTCAGCGATGAACACCTTTGAACACTGAGAACAGGACACCTTTGTCTACGTAGACATGGGTTAGATAGAAGCATAGTGTGTCCAATTACACCCTGAGGCCAGGACATTTTCATTACCTAGGTTACAAAACAATGCCTGTCTGGAGAAGTCAAAGAGAACAGAAATGCACCAGTCTTTTAAAATACTGTTTTACCACCTCTTTGCTACTTTTTCCAAACATAGATAAATAAAACTATAGTTTGGTGGGAAGGTTCATCCAAATCAAACTGTCTGAACACTAAGCCATTTTTGGAACTGCCGCAGTGTGCCCTGCGCCACTTCTTTTCCATTTTACATGCATGCAGAGAAGGTCAAGCAGTGAATTAGCAGACACCTTTGATGGTGCCAAAGACAACAACCTGCTTCAATACATTATCAAATAATAGACTATAAATTATGTAAGCACTGAAATGCCAAGCAGCAAACAGCATTTTCACTGCTAAATAGAATCACTGAATTCATTGGAAACTGCTAACCCAATGATGTAATTTTTTGAGGAGTCTGAACATTAACTCTTTGTCACCATCCTTCCTTTTCTTTCTGCCTCTCTATCAAATGCAGTCTTTTTTATCATGTTCCCTTAATATGTGATTCTCCATCGAGCCCTGCCTCCAATATGCAGACACTGTGTTTCAACTCATGTTCAGACCAACTGCAAAAGCTGACAGATTTCTAAGGCAGCTCTGAAGGGGCACCACATGGGAATAGAATGTTGAGTGTGCAAAGCTAAGGAGTAAAATACCTGAAAACGGAGCTGGCAACATGGAGCTCTGATCTTTTGTGTGCTACTTAGCTCCACACTTTCCATAAGCAGATGATGCAGAGGTGACAAATCCAGTGGCTGTGCATGCATCAGTGTGGTACCTCCTAAGACAGATCCTGCAGCCTCTGCAAGACAGGAACTGCAGCTGGCCAGGGCTTTGGGCATCCATGGTAGAGAGAAGGTCTCAAGGGAGAGGAAACAAACAAAAAAAGGAAGATGTAAAAGGCTGATTTTATTAGAAATTAAACTATGATTTTATTTATTATTTTTATTATTATTATGCTTTAGTATAGAAACATCAGTGTAAATAGGATAGATGGAAAAGTATTGACCACCTTGGTTTCAGGGAACAAAACCACCTCATTAGTAAGAGCTTGATGCATCCAAGTCAAAGGAATCTTCTAGAAGTTGAAGCATCCCTGGAAAGGAAAGTGTTTTATATTCAAACTTGTTTCTACAGAGTTTCCCAGCAGCTGTGGACAGATGCTGTTCTGCTAATACAGTTGTTGGACACACAAGGCCAAGGAGTGCCACATATGCAAAATGCCATCATCATTTATTGACAAAATAAACTAAGTAAAAATTAGGCTAAAACAAAACAAAATGAAAACCCAAGGTAAATATTAATGAACAGAAAGTTCATACTCTAGCATGGTACTTGGTCCCTGATTAAGTTCAGCAAAAGGCATGGTCACTGGGTGCATAGCAGGACTCACAGGCAGATGCAGAACTCTATAGGGAAATGGGGTAGTTCATGTACTCTTTCCATACAGACAGCTATCAGTGTGTTGTTTTCGGAAGCCACTCAAATTCAGTGAATCATTATCAAAGGGTAAAAAACATAAAGTTGAAGTCAAGTACCAAATCAAGGCATTTGCCCCTGAACATTTTACTTGCTAAGCCCTTTTCGTTCAGATAACTCTGTAATACCTAAAATCATCTCTCTCCTTTTCATGACCACATATAGCTTTTAGGATATTTCACTGAACACTGAAATTTTGTTAAGGCCTCCAAAGCAAAGACAATTTGAAAATTAATTTCTCTACCACTCTGAAAATAGAAACCACCATAAGAGCATGCTGTGTCCTATGGCTCTGTGTTTCTGTGATAGAACCTAGCAGAAGGAACACATAGAATTATGTATTTCAGAACTGAATTTTGCTCTGATGATTGCTATACTTGTGATAATTTGCTAGTAATAACTGCTTAAGGAAGGGCTGTAGTTGTTCTACATCTTAGTCCAGGTGGTCTTGCTTCCTTCTTCTGCAAGCAGACTTGAAGCAAGTGAACAGAGAAACATCTTTCCCCTTGTTTATTCCATGCATCAAGAGAGCAAGTTGTCCCTTGGCAGTGGAAGTCACTAACCAAGGAGTATTCTCAAATCAGTATTCAAGTTTAAGCATGAGTTGTGATTTTGGTATGCATGAAACAATTCAAATTCATAAAATTAGACATGTACTTGGCAAGCAATGATTTCAACTCTTAGTAATGAGCCACTGTCCTTACATGAATCTGGAGGCAGTAAGGATATATGACTCAAGAGCTCATTGCTAGAAAGTGTCTCCCATTTCTAGAATTATCAGTGCCAATATATTTCAGTGTCATAACTTCTATACAAGACAGTGAGTATGTTGAAGAGAAAACTGGAGATTAACATAAATAAAGTTTTTCAATTAGCATAGTATGGAAGGTCTTCAGCTACTGTAGAAAGCTAATCCTCTTAAAGTCAGGACTGGCCATTTTAGGGTCTCACATGCCTAAACATGGTGACAATGTTCAAGGATTTGGTATTTTGTCTCCAGAAGTAGTCATAAATGGATACCTGAAGCAGTTAAACTTACATAATACCTTCTCCTAATATACTATCAGCCTTCAACTTCATACATCTATGGAGATTTCCTAAGTCTCTTGTGGCTTGTTCATTTAGCAACTCTACATCTTCTCTCTTTTAGTTAATATCAAATTTTTCCTTGAATCAGTGTCCACTCTTGCACCCACAATATACTTTAAGAAGGCGTTATGCAGATCTGCTATATGTTGTGATAAAAAAACAGCTCTCTTGGCTTCATTTGATGATCCCATCATTCTTGGAATGAAAGAGATAGTGAAAAAAGTTTAATCCAATCCATCACTTCATGCCACTCCTTGGTTTCTAGACTTGTACCAAGTTCTTCTAAAGCAGCTCTTCTTTTCAGAATCTTCACTTTGACCCCTGTGTCCTAGCTACTTAATTTTTCCCCCAAGATCAGAGCTGTCCTTTTCCCCCTAAGCTATTTGACTTTAATGAAGAATTTTGTCAAAAACCTTTTGTAAATACAAATAGACTGTATCAATTAGATCCCATTTTCCTGCAAGGATCTGTAAGGCAGGATTTCCCTTAGCAGTTTCTCACAACTCTGGCATTTTTCCTCTCTCTGTAGCTACATCCTTTATTACAGTTTCTGCTAATTTGCCTAGTGTTGTCATGATTACAGGCTTGTGATTCCCCAGATCTCCCTGGAACGTTTTTTTAAACATTAGTATTACACCCATTCTTCAGATTGGAGGACATTTTAAGTAGTTAATGTGCTTACATATTGCCATTAGTAACTCAGTTACTTGGTTTGAGTTCTCTTATACTTCCTAGGTGACTGCCATTTGGGTTTTGCAATATGTTACTGCTCATCTCCAGCTGAAGTTAACTGGTGTAATTGTATTGTCTGCCCTTACTGGCTTTCTGATTTCTCTCAGCACAGAGCAGTCTTTATCACCAGCTTCCTAAGGATATCCTTAGAGGATCCATGGATGTGGCCCAGTGTCATCATGTGCCCCTCTTCTTATTTTAATGATGTTTCTGGAGCTAATCATCCTCTACAAGTCTCTCCTCATCTTCTTCCTGGGAAGATGCACCAAAAAATAGACAGAAAAGAATTTGGATGCTGGACCTTTCTCTGCATCCAGTCCGCTCCTGCTCCATGCTGTGCCATAGTCACTTCCCTTTGAAGGTGGCATCTGGCTTCAGAATGAGGTTGAACTGAGAAGTCAAGTAGTACAGTTGGGACTGTGGGATGTGTTGTTTCAAGCTTTTCACAGAATGGGGTGGATTCAGAGTTTTGTATCTTAGAAATGTTTGATTTTTCTTTAATGAATCTGGAACTGTAATCTCACCATGGGATCTGAAGACTAAGCAGGATCAAATAGTATTTATTCCTCTGCCTTGGCCTGCTGTCAGAAATATGCCACATTATGCTCTGACAGATCAGTTGAAGACAAAGAAGAAAAGGGATGAAACAGAAGCTATTTACAGATGCTCGACTTTGTTGTTGTTACTTTCATACATGGCAGAAATGTCACCTTCTCCTACACACATTGGAGAATGGTCCCTACAACAGCTGTGGTCTGTCAGTGACAAAATCCAGAGTTTGTGGTAGGATGTGAAAGTGTGAATATTGGCCACGATCAGCCCTGGGAACTTTTTCCTGCTGCAGCTGGCATGCTTTCTGCCCAGAAGCTGGATGACTTTCTGGTGCTCTGTGAGCTGATACTAGCTTTAGATTTGGCCAGATATCTTATCTGAAGGGTATATTTGGTCTGTGTTTCTGTTTCCCCCCAGACTTTACAGACCTTTGTAGTGGCTTGGGTACCTTGACTGTTATCCTTTTTTCTGTAGACATAGGTGTGCATACTGTTATGCCAGTACTGCAAGGTTGCATAACAACATGCAGAGACTAAAGATGTTAATGTCTAATTTTTTTTTTCCCAAGAGAGTCTTTTTTTAAGTAATTTTATTCCTCATTCAAAATTCAATCCTTTTCCCACAGTTCAGTGTCACTGCTAGCATTTGGTAAAATCACTCCTATAATGAATTTGAATTGAGATCTCTTAGGGTGACCAGTGTCTTAATGGCTCAACTGTAACTACTCCTTGAATCAGCTCCTGGGTAATAAGAAAGGTAAGAATAGCTCCTCATCTTGTGTGCTGCACTACTTGAGGTTCCTGCAGGCAATCATTATTACCTGCTACTTCATACACTGTTTGGCCAGATAATGTCTTGCAATTAGGCCTTAAGAGCAAGCGATGGAAAGCTGTCCATAAAAGCTGATTATATTGGAGCCCAGCAGCTCATCCCTACCGCCATTCTCTGAGATTTATTGCTTTTTTGATGTCTCACTGTTGCTGCTCAGATCCAGAGGCAAGCTGTTTATCCAGACTGCTGCAGTCCAAATGTTCAGAAGTGGTGCTCTGGCATTGCTGCACTGAAGCCAAGGACGATATGAACTGTCTGCTTCTCACTTATGTCCCTTCGTATTCCATAATGTAAGCTATATCCTGTTGGTAGTTTTCCATTTCTTTTATTGTCACACTGATTTTCAGCTGGTATAAATAGCATGTTGACATTTACTCAATGGATTCATTGTTGGAATCAGGCTTGCTTTGTGGATTTTGCACAAACATAGAAAACCTTGAAAGTTTGGTGAATGTCCTTATGGTTTGGGAATAAATCTTCATTGACCCTTATGGTTATGCTGCCGTGCGTGGAAAGGATGGACAGTGTAAATTGGTCCCAAAAGATAGAAACTGCTTTGCTTGTGCAGAGCAACAAACAAGCACAACTGTCTCCTGAGGGCAGCACTGTAAGCCCAGGTTTGACAGATCATTCTGGGATCCAGAATCTGTAAGGAAATTTTCAGCCTTCCAGCATTCTGAAGAGAGCATCCATATTTGGCCAAGGAGCCTTTTTTCCACTTCTCAGATCTGCTGTGGTTTGGGAGGGTGTAAAGCACTACTCTCCAGCTTTGTATTTAGACAAGCAGCAGTGATCTCCCTGAGGCTGGCAGCACAGTGCTCTCTCCAAGGGCATGCCACATGTTAGTCTGCAAGCAGAGGCAAGGCCACTTTACCCAAATGCCAGGCCAATCAGGAGTTATATGTGTAGGACCGGTTAGCACTGAGCGTGAACTAATGAGCCCTAATGAGATTTCTGCTCAGCTTGGAGCACATGCAAAATGTGCTTGTAAAATACCATGTAGGTACTTTTTAAGAGACAGTACAAGAGCCTCACTTGACAGCTTTTTGGTCTGTAGGCATTTTGAACTTCACCTGGAGAAGTGAAAATTAGCCAAGGTGTGGTCTTCATTTCTTGTTTTGGCAGTGTTTAACAGATTATACTTTGCCTTTGCAGCCGATCTTAAAAACAGCAAAGAAAGGTGACCATGAAAGGTAAAACAGTCTTGCACCCTTCCACAGGCAATTTGGTTTGGGTTGTTATGACTAGACTGTGGTCAGCTTAGACCAAAAGATACTTGTTTTTGTCATCTCAGGTAGATGTAACATGACAGGATATGTCATTTATTGATAAATTATGGCATGCTAAACATGTCACATGAGTCAGAAGTGCAAGGAAATTTGTAGTAGAGGTAAGAAAAATTAAATATGTTGGTGGAGTATGACATTTCTTTATGCTTGGAGTTTACAGCATTCAACAGATTTAAATCTTTTTTCAATATCTAAAGTTTTTCTTCTCTAACCCATCAGTGAACCATATCCCAGCACTGTCACAAGGGTGGCAGCAGCCAGAAGAGCCTTTCTGAGTGAAAGACATGCAATCTGTCAGGGTGGGCAGGCTAACACAAGTCTGTTAGCACTTTCTTTTCCTACGCAGGTCAGAGTCTTCTGGTACACTGGCCAGATTTCAATTTGGGTAGCTGTACATCTGTTGGGACTTCAATTGTGGCTTGTAAACTTTGTTTGAATCTTTTGAACAGCAAGCAAGCCCTATGTAAATGTCAGGTGTGATGGAGTTTCAGAGACAAGGAGAATTTGAGGTCTTGACTGGGATGTGAGGGGGAACCACAGTGCACCTCTGTCCTTCCCCGAGTTTTTCCCCTGATGGATGCCAGTGAGTTTCCAGGCCTGCAGACAGCAGCGATACTTCTCCATTGCCAGGTCACAGCTGGATGTGCAGAGAAGCACAGTGCAGATACCAAAAGTGGCTGCAGGTGGGCCAGGGGGAGGTCAGAAGTCCCATTCATGTGTTTGCAGTGCAGGGCCCTAAAGCACAGCTTCCTGGCTTGGGCACATCACTATGGGGATGTACTTCCAGTGCACAAACCTGCACCTCCCTGGGATCTCTGCTCTGAACCTCAGTGGATCTACCCACCACCAGGCTGCAGACGTGCCATTAGTTGCCCTGACATCATCTATAAAATGATGCTAGAGATCTTTCTGTGCTATAGAAGTGGGGACAAAAATGGGCATTAGAACTGCAAGACTGAGAACATGGTAATGAGGACTATAAAGCACATGAAAGAGATGGACAAGCTTCTTTTTCATCATCTGCAGAATCTCATTAGTCTATCTGCCATTCCTTTCTTTGCCTTAAGAGCAATGTCAGGACCTTATTCTCCTCCTTTTGCAGAGAATTGTGACTGACCTGCTCCCTGTGTGCTAAGAGCACTGGCAGGCAGATCAAGCATTGGAGGCTCCTCTTTGTCACCTTCCATGCAATAACCTGCTTCCTGGCAGAAAAAGTGTCAAAGGAAAGCCATTCCAAGGAGGAATATATCACTGGACAGTCTTACAGCACTAATTTGAGCTTGCCGAAGCAACCTGGAGCTGTTCCTTTTTATTTTTCCAGGGCTTCAGCTACATAAATGCTTAGACATGCCCAGCTTTCCTTTCAATGCTCATTTACTTACTTTTAAGTGCATGTGTCATTTTTCATTATTTTATACACTAAGGGGCAGATCCTGAATTTTTTAGTCATGTTTGGCAGAACTTTGTTCCATTAATAATCCTATTAACTTCAGTGGATCTGTTTGTGGAAAACAGTACTGTTCAGTAGCAGCTGAGGAGTCCCAGCAGGAAGCACAGGGAAGAGTGGAAAAGGAAAATGGTTGCCAGAGATCGGAACAGCGTTTAGGTTTAATGTAGCTTAAAATCAGTCACTGAATGGAGTAAAATCAATTTTTTTTACTTTGCTGTAAAAGCTCCAGCAAAAGTAGGCAAAACCTCACATGCCCTTTCAGGGATGCTTTAAAATGAAGGTGCAATATTCATTCTCACCGTATAGTGCTAAAAAAAGACTTGGTGACTCCTTGGCTCCTAATTGTCACCTCAGGCAGTTTATTTAGCCTACCTGTCATGAAGGTAAGAAATATACAACACACTGCAACTCTTGCAAAGTAAATGAGCCACTTTTTTTAGCCTTCCTCTGTCAATATTAACAACCTACACTAATTACACAGTGCTTCTTTTTTCCTTTTCTCCTTTTTCTTCAATCTGCTACGGGATTAGTTAGTTACTTGTGTCTTCTTTAAAGATCTTACATGTTAATTTGTCTTTCTTACCTTTTTTTTTTTTTTTAAGTGTCAGAATGAAATTGATTTCCCGGAAGGATATTTAGTGTCTTTCATGTATCAATCACGGCTGAGTTCTTCCTTTACTTGTGCAGAGATGGTTTCTCCTAAGCTGGGTGAGGTCAAGGAAAGAGAAGATCGAGTTTTACGCATTGCAGAGTATCTTGATAATGTTTAGGGACCTATGGCATGCTGCAAAGATATTTCCATTTCAGACCTCTTTAATGTGTTTCAGTGCTGGAAATGCTCATCCAACCTGAGTGAATTTCAGCAAACTTAATTGCTCAGACCAAACAACAGGTTGGTAGCACTGTCTATGTGCTGATTGTAAGTACTAGAAGAATTAAACAGGTTTTCTCTCTACATATATCTCTCTACTTCCATCTTTGAAATTCCTTATGAATACTCTGCCAGGCAGATCTCTTTCTTTAACATCAGATGATAATTATGGCATGTTGGGGAGGCATCATTACAGTTTCTTTAATTCATTTTTTGTCAAAGTAAGTTGTACTAGAACAAATTAATAGCCTCTTGAATTTCAATGAGTAAAAAGTTCAAGTTAGTTCCTAAACTGCATAGCTTCTTGAATAATGGGCTCATCAACTTTGAAGTGGTGGACAGGAGTCATCACCAGCCTATCATTTTCATGCTGATGAACATTTCTCCTTTATTTATCAATTAAAGACTAAGAGCTATGCAGTATATTGTAACCATGCTCAAAAGCAACCAGACCGAATAAGTCCCAGAACAATCCAGTTTGACCTCACATTGGTCTTTCAAACCTCCATGGAAGGAGACAGTGAAACCTCTCTAGCAGCCTGTGCTGCTGCTTGACTCTCCTCAGGGTGAAAGTTATCTCCTTGTAGTCAGTGTGAATGTCTCTTGTTCGTAGTCATGTCTGTTACTCTTTGTTCTCCACTCTGCACTTCTGCAATGAGCCTGGTCCTCTTCTTGATCACCATGCTGTAGATGCTGGGGACAGCTTTTATATGTCCACTGGCCATCCTTTCACAGGTACTGGAGCCTACTGTTAGTTACCCATGGGCCATCCCTTCCCTAGACTGAGCAAACTCTGGTCTTGCAGCTTCAGCTCACAGAGCAAGTGCTCCTGCCCTGACCACCCTGGCCTTCCCTGAACTCCCTCAGTTAAATAATGTCTTTCTTCTACTGGGCATCCCAGAATGAATGCAGTGCTGTCAGTGTGGTCTAAAGAGTCCAGAATAAAGGGGAATAATCACTTCTCTCATTTTACTGGCAGATCTGCTCCCTGAACAGGAAATGCCAACCCTGCATCACTGCAAGGAGCTTGTCCTCTACAGGTTTGGGGCTTTGCATTTGTCCCTGTTGGATTTCATAAGGTTCTACTGCCACCAGTGTGAACAGTGTATGGTTATTGATGTCTGTAGGCAGGTGTCCTTGACACTACAGTTAGGCAAGGTTTCTCTTGCCTCACATCTCTGACCTTCAGATACCCATTGCTGGCTGGGAAACATGTCAGGGAAGAATATATGATGCAAAGTGTGATTCTAGGCAGGCTTTGGTGTCTCTTGTGCATTATTTTGGTCTAATCAAACCCACTCATGGACAGTGCAAAGAAAAGTACTTCTATAACTGTGCTTCTACAGACATGTGATAGAAACCTAGCAGATGGGCTGTGTCTTTTATTATCGACTGGGGATGAACAGACCTGAACCCGAGGAGCAGTACTAGCTGGAGTGGCAAAGATTGTTCTCTGACTTCACTGTTGTCTCTTGCATATGTCTCCTGTGGTCTGAAAATACATGAGATGCTTATATCCTCAGATTGCCTCAGAAAAATCATATAGGTAAAGGGCTGAGTGGGAGCTTGTCAGCCACCAAAGCCATAAAAGTATTGGGGCAGAGTGAAACAAAGAAAGTAAAATTCTCCTCTTTGCCCAGTTCATAGGACAAGCACATGCTCATTGCTGAGAAGTGGCAGCAGAAATGTTAGAGGTGTCCAAGGCCCTTCTGTGCTGGACAGTGTTCTTCCTGTGCTAAAGGGACAGGCAGGACTATTTACATCAGATCTCAATTAATTTTTAAGGAGGGTGAGGTGTGTGGGAGGAGGGAAGCAAGAGACACAGTGCTATTGGTTATTGCTGCTCCATGGTCTGCAGAGGTGTGATTTAATAAGGGGACAACTAATCACAGCCAAGTTTTGAAGGCAAGAGTCAGGCAGTCACAGGAAATTTGTGTGAGCATAATTCCATAAGATTTCTGGTCCTTTCCTTACACTAGTGTGTGTTGTCTTCCTGAGTCAGTGCACTCCCTCTGGTGGCAAATTTACTGTCTCAGTTTCACTCTTTTTTTGGAATTAAGGTTGCATACGAGCAGATGGCTAAAAGAGCTGCGAGAGCAATAAGCTACTGCTTTTATTAGATGACTTTATTATTTTATATTCTTGACATTGAGGGCACAGATAAAGTCTGTCCATTCAAATGTATTTAAAAATAATCCTCATACGTGGAAAAAGATTAAGTTAAAAATACTCTGTTATGAAAGGCCATTTCTGGAAAAAGCCTAAAACATTATATTTTTATCAGGTCAATGGTCTGTTGGCCTCAGTGGTCTGCTGTTTTAAAACCCGCTTTGGTCATTCACAAAACGTAAATCAATGACGTGTCAAGGTCCCTCTTAGTAATTTCCTCTAATTTCCTTTTAGGTATCTATCTGTTCCATCTCACATTGCAGGCTTTTCTGGATAGAAAACATCTTTTTCTGCTCATAGCATGCTAGTCAGGATAAAGATGCTATTGCTGCCAGTAAAACTACAGGGAGAAGAAACTGTGCTGGAAATCATCAAAAGAGTAAGAAATCTCCATTCTGAAGGATATACTTCTTTTGGATGTGATTTTTATGCCATCTGTTCATACAGGTGATTTATTTGCCTACACATTTTCAGAGAATGCTTATTGTTAAGCAAAGCC
Source organism: Scytalopus superciliaris (assembly GCA_013400415.1). Classification (NCBI taxonomy): domain Eukaryota; kingdom Metazoa; phylum Chordata; class Aves; order Passeriformes; family Rhinocryptidae; genus Scytalopus; species Scytalopus superciliaris. The sequence continues at coordinate 307,687 of VXBX01001181.1, read as the reverse complement.
AGTGTTAAAGTGGTAGGTGGTAATTAAACACTATTCTAAGGCTGGAAAACATCAGTAGAAACAGTATTTACTTAATTAGCTGTCATGTTTTGTTTCAAAAGAGAGAAACACAGACGGTGCTGTGAACTTGCTTGCCTGTAGGTTGATGCAAGATGAGCTTCCTGCCTTAAGAAAAAGAGCTGTTCCACACCTCCAACAGCTGGATTTAGATGCTGAGCCCACCATGTCTGCACTGTGGCGGAAGGACTTAGAGATGTGTTTGGAGCAAGCTTATTGAGGGCAAGAGGGAGAGACTGGGGTGGCTCATTTTACTTCCCACTGTAACCTCATTAATCTGAGGTGACAGAGTTGCCCAGGACAGGCACTGCTACTTGGGCAGGGGTTAGGGTCTGCAGAACCCCTTTCTTCCTCCAGCTCAGTGCTCACAGAATTAGACCAAAGCAAATTTTAGAGGCCAATGGTGATTTTAGAGGTCAGTTCTATCAACCAGACTCCATTACTACCGTCTTGAAAGAAATCCCTTGGTGACTATATAACCTTGAATTAAGTGTCTGTCCCAGATGCCATCTAATTTCATAATCTCTAATGTCATCACTGAATATCTGTCACAATTTACTTAATTGCATATCTGTTGCTACAGTACTTCAATTTGGGGAAATTTCTGTTTTCTTACTCAGGAAAACAGTTTACACTCTCAAGACCAATTTGCCAGCTGGAGTATAGTTCTTCTGCAAATGGATGCAAAGATAAATATCTGAAAACACTGTCATCCCTGCATTTACACATTCAACAGTATGAATTTCAAAGACAGGGCATCACAGTCAGCCATCTCCATGAGATAGGTCCTTGCACATGATGCTCTGAAGGTGTCAGAGTGTGTAGCTGGGGCAGATATGAGTTTGCCACCTGTAGGAAGTTAATGAGGGAGAAGTATGAAACCCTGTGATGGCACAAAGAAGTGGGACATATTTACATCTAGCCTTAAGTGGCTTTCACAGATCCCCTGCAACAGGTCCTTTGGGTTTTCAGGCATGGTTGTAGCTCCAACCTGGTGCTCAAGAAGGAGTTGTGAGTGCAAACTCCCCAGAAGGAGACCAGGAGGGGAGGTTTTTCCCCCTCTTTTACATGAATTTTCTTCCTGAGAGGCGACTGAACTGGTAGTGAGAGGATCATCAGCTGAGTAATCCATCCATCCATCCATCCATCCATCCATCCATCCATCCATCCATCCATCCATCCATCCATCCATCCAGAGGACTGTAGTGATGTGACTGTGTGCCATTTGAGAGTCATGTACAGAAATTAGGAGAGAGATTCCCAGTCCAAAACACTGATAGACATCAGAGTCTATTCTTTAAGACCTTGGATCATACGTATAAAACAACTCAGAGATCCTTCTGAATCTTCGTTTATCCTCAAATAATTTTAGTGTGGTCTTGAATTAGTGCTTGCTCTAATATGAATGAAATGTCAGTTCTGTGTACCATACTAATCTGATTTTATTGAATGTAATGATAACTGCATATTGCCTTCAAAGTCTTATCTCCACTGTATTACAAAAGAAACCTGTGGTCTGGGTGGGGTTTTTTTATTTCTTAATAATCACCACCTCATTCTTAACTGTTGTAAGTGAAAGTGGAACAATGTGTACTGTACTGATAAAAAGGCCTCACCAAACAAAAATGGGAAGGAGCTAACCTCCCTCCAATTTTTCTTCATTATGCTCATAATTTCCTACCTAGGCTGACCTGATGTTTTAGAATATCTCTGTTTTACTAGTTTTATTAAAATAAAGTATACTTATAGTTTTGGAAGTCACTAATAATTGCAAAGATGTTTTGTAGCCCTAGTGATATTTTTTGATCTTCTGACTTTTGCATATAGAACAATTATTACTATCATCTGAAACTAGTTTTGTGGTTTAATACATGAGACCCAAAGTTAATCAAATTGCAATGTCATCATATCAGTGAAAATTATTTTGACATTCAGAGAACAGTACCACTTTTAAACTGTCATAAACATTACTATCCATTTCATCAGTGTAACATTACCATTTATATTGACGTATTTCAGGATGAAGTGATATGGCTTAAATTCCTCAATGACTAAATATTCTTGTGCAATATCTATTCCTCAGGTTTCACCTTTTGCGGGAATTTTTTTCAGCCTGCTTTTACACTACAACTGTAGAAGCTAAAGGCTTTCTATTGAAAAGACAAAACCCCAAAAGTCTCAAATGAGCTGTCTTCCTGGCATTTGTTTAAATCCTGAAGTGTGTCATTATTCCAACTTGCAATGGGCTACAGCAAAATTTTATTAAAAATGGTAGTTTGTTTGATCATAAGGTGCAATTGTGCAGTTTTCATTCCATTGAGTATGAATTCAACTGAAGGTTTACTCATTTCAGAAGATCTTGTAGGTCCAAGATGTTTCAAAGGAAAGGGGATAGAGAGACATGAGGAAAAAGTCACTAATGTTTCAGAAATTCTTTTTTCTGGCATTCTGTCATTGTCATGAAGCTTAGCAAAATGGGCTCTGTTTTACAAAGGCAATTAAAGGAATAATATTTCAGTTCATTATAACCATTCTTAGAAAGAGATGGTCATGATTTTTTCTTACCTTTTTTTTTCTGGTGTGAATATCGCTCTTCTCATCTTGAGGAAGCTTAAATGACTGAGGGAAAAAATAAATATTTGGTGATATTTGCTAATATTGGGATGACTCTTAAGGCAACTTTAATTAATTTTAAAATCTTAATTAATTCCCTTTGGAAACATCTACATTATGAGGCTTATTTAAAGGTGAGAATGATAGTATCTTTTGGTCAGCACACTTCAAAGAAAAGATGCTGTCTTCTTACATTTTTTTATGCTTTTTGATTATGACAGAGGAAAACAAAACCATTCATTAAAAGCCCCAGAAAAATAAGCAATAGCAGATTTTAACAAGATTAAGAAATCTTTCCAAGCAATGTGAAGGATTAAATGTGAGTCAAGGTCAGCAGAATCACCCTTGGCTCCCTCACTTATTTAAAATGCACATGATTTACAAGCCCTGAGTGTCTGAAACAGCTGTTTACAGTTTAAAGAGAAAACAAACAAACAAAGACCTCAAATCAAAAAACCCAAACACCTTTATCTCAAAATGCTCATTTCAGGTGTCTTGTAGAGAAACCTCAGTTCCAGACAGTAGCCTGGTGCATGGCTCAGTGACAGCAAAGAGTTCACGAGGTCCCTTCCTCAAGGATTACTATTTGTAACAAGATATTTTAGCTCAGTCAAAAAGTAACCAAAACAAATAAGGACTCAAAGACAGGATTCAACATCCATGCCTTCTGATGTTATTCTTTAAGCTGTTTTCCTCCTGTTGTGTTGCAAATAGTCATTTGGCATATTTCTGGGATTTCTTTTCCAGATGATGAAATTAGTTTGCCAGTTCACAGGGACTGTTGGGTTTGTGACATATTCTTCTGTTTGGGCTATAAAATTGCAAAGGAAAAAAGGAGGTGAATCAGCAAGTGCATGAAGGATAATCACAACTGAAAAAAAAGACATGTATCTCTGGCTTTAGGATTGCAGAGCTTTTAACCTATCAAATAGATTATATGCCATATAAAAAAATAACACATTTCTTTTGCCTAGGAGCAATGCAAAAGCAGGGGCTCTTGGATCCATGAAGGGAGGCATAAATACTGCCATAAATAGACTGTTTCTTGTTCAGGGACAAAAGTGTCTGGGGTGTATAAAGTAAAAATGCTTTTTCCTGGGTCTTATCAAACAGTACGTGCAAACTAGTGTAGCTGAGGAGTAAGGACTTTTTCCCAGTACAGATGCCCAGTGCATTAAAAGAGCTCTGGTTACTACAGCTGGGCCTCATGATTTCAACACCACTTTAAATATAAAATACTTGTGTCATCGAAAATCAGCATTGCTCATCTCTATCCCTACTCTAAAGGCCACAAAGAATCTGGGGTCATGAAGTGAAACTTGCTGAGAAGTCATCCCCCAAGAGCCACATGGTTTGTCCCAGTTTTAGGGCGGATCTTCTATCCAGGGAGTTGGTCTGGGAGGTCTCTATGTTCCTCCCTTTGATATGAAGGAGACAGGCACAGATGTGAAGGCAGAGATGCCTTCAGTCCTTGCCTGTTTGCTATTTTTCCTGGTGGGCTGCTTGGGATGCGAACTCCACGCCTGTCACTGCATGGGCAGGGTCTTCATCTGTCAGGAAAGCAAGGTGGTCCATGTTCCCCAGGACATCCCCGCCAACATCACCGAACTGTAAGTAGGGAAAGGGAATGGTTGTGAGCAGAAACCTTCTTGCTGACTCTCAAAACAAACTGCTGCTGGACAAGCCAAGGGTCAGGTTTGTAGGGAGTACCTTGGGAGATTAATGCCAGCTGTTTGCAAAGCACAGCAGTTCCTCTAACACTCACTTAATTACATCTTGAAGCTCCTCTCCATTTCTCTGTTTGTGCTCATTTTAAGATCTCTGATAAGAAACAGTATAGCATGTTATAATGCAAAGTGCAGACTAAATTTTGAACAAGCTTCCTTGATGCTGTGACAGGAATTTGAAGCGTAAAGTCTAAGCTTTCTTTACAGCTTGCTTCGGTGTTGTTGGAACATGTAGTGCAACTTGTCTGCCCTAAACAACTTGATGATGAGTGCTTGTGTTTGTACTGCAGGAACTTTCCAAAGGTTTGTGCTTGTTTGCCAAGATGCAACTTAATGTTTTCTTTTTGAGGTCACAAAGGCGTTGCAGAAAGCACTTTGATGAACAGAGAGCAATCCTCCTCCATCAGGAGCAGCACAACTGCAATTGGAGAGAGTGAACAATGTGAAGGCTCTGTACTGAGTTACTCAAGAAAGGGCTTTATCTATCTTAAAGCTGCTCTTTGTTTTCCATAAAGTATTGTGAGCAACAGTGTATGGCAGCTGTTTTCTGTGTCAGTAGCACAGGCGAGCAAACAAGTTTATGCAATGCCAAGTATGTACCTGTGCAAGCAACTGGTTTTATTTTAATTTTTTCTAAAGCAAATTATATTACCCCTTGCCTACACCCACAGCTGGCTGACATTTTTACAACCTAAAGCAAAACCAAAAGTAGTCCTGGATAAAGCCTTTGATTAATGTTGAGTGGCAAGGTTGGAGGAAGGATACAATGAAGAATTTTATGTCATTAGTTGGAAAAATATACCCCATCTCAACTTTACACACCATGATAAATCCATGGCTACTATGCCACAGTTTTCCTAGGGCAGAAGTTTTGTTTTGTACAGAAGGAGGAGTTGTTGTGCTCACTGAGTAAGCAGACTGCTGTGAAAACTTGAGAGAAATGTCTGAATTAACCACAAAAGGTCAGTAAAAGTTTAAATCATTCTCGCAAGTAGAGGGAAAAATAATCCATCTGTGATTTAGGTCATCTAAATCCTGACTGAACTGTGCTCCAGGCATATACTACTAATTTTGTTTAATTTTGCTTTGATTCTTTCTTTAGATTACACAGTTAAGGTCTGCCTTCTAGGGATTAAGCAAAAGCATTTTTTAATTATTTTTGCAAAGAAGTAGAGTATCACTGAAAAGCACCTGTTAGTAAAATGGGATTTGTTCTCTCCTTGTTAACTTCTTGAGGGTTTGTTGAGGATGCTAATTTGCAGGTTCTTCAGCATGAGTATGTATTCTCTGAAACAGGCAGACTACAACATTAGTGTGACTGAAAATAGGGAACAAATCCTTTCTTCTGGCAGTGCTGTGCAAATATTGGAGTTAGAACCTCTTGACTTGACTCTCTTCTCACTTTCTCTCTCACAAAATAAACCATCTTTGGAAGTTATTTTGGTGCCATTCAATCAGTACAGCCCTGAGACTGATTTCAGCATGGCTTAAAAATTTGAAAACTACCTAGAGTTGCTTTCAGTATACCAAACTTTAGCAGTAGTAAAGCCAAATACATTAGCTGAACAGCTAATAAGTGACAGAAAAACCTTAGATTTTTCCTTCAGGATCAAAGGGGAACTTTAGGAAAGTGTTCTCCTCTGCATCTCTGCACTGAGTGCTCAGTGGGGTGATTCAGGTGACTAAAATAGGTTTTACTGCTCCAGATGACGTTGCAGGTGCACTCTTGGTAACAGAAAAAGCTTGCTTTATGTTTCCTCAAAAAGTCTCAATGACTGAAAAGGGTTTTAAAAATCAGTGTAGCCATTCAAGCAAGAAGGCCACAGCATCTTAAGAATCCTGTACAGGACACAAGCAGAGACTTCTTGCTAAGTACCTGCTCCTGCAAGGTACTTTTTTCACTTAAGAGATCATTGTGGAAGTGCTGTATGCAGTCTGGTTTTGTTTGATGTAAAGGAGAGAGGTTTCTTCAGTACATTTAGAGCTCTGAATCTTTCCTTACATGGGCTTGGATAACTTTCCTAAGTTATCCTAGAGTCCTTCCCTAGTGCCTTTAAAATGTTGAATAACATGCTGGTGAATACTTCAGAGTGAGAACAGGAGCCTGATAAGCCTCAAGCACTCCTGTTGCTGTGTGTTTCTGCTTCACTACAGCTGTTTCTGAAGTTGAGATACTGGCATGTGGCAGCCAGCTCTGTCACTTGGTAGGAAAACTCAGGATAAAGGTAAAAATATGGCCCTCACTAACCATTATCTCTTTGCCATTGCTGATTTTTTAATTGTTATTTTTATTTGTTAGTATATGAGGATTGGTCACTGACACATATTGCTGTGATGGGTTTCTTTGTGGTTGGTTTCCTAATAGTGAGAGCTTACACTCCACAGTGAACATGAGCTCTGCAGCGTGGTACATCAGACAGGGTTTTCATCCTGGTTGGATTAGCATCTGCTTTAGCAAGTATATTGCAAGGGGGAAGGCTGGCAGCCTCTTACAGTGAGTGATTTTGGTTTGTACGTGTGGAAACAGAGCAGGGATCAGAATCCATGGAGTTTCATTATTCTTCTTGCTGCTACATCCACTTTTTCACTTACAGGCCAAAATCTCATGAGAGTATGGTTACAGCTTAGTTTGTACACTGCTTTTTGCAGATTTGCAAACACTCTGAAGCTGTCATGTTCTGAGTGTTTGCAGGGGAGTCTGTGGTTATTAGCTGTTTTGCTTTATAATCTTCGCCTGAATAGAAGAATGTTTGGGACTGTTTTATTGGATACCAAAATGCCTAAGAGAATTGTAGATGGCTCTGACTTAGAACTTTGGAGTCAATCCATTAGAAACTAGAGGCCAAAAGTTCAGATGGGAAATGGAGGTTCGTCTGTGTCAAAGTATTAACTATTAATTGCCTCGGGGGAAGAGGGGAGGGAGTGACTTAGCAGTAACTGAAAGCAGTTTGCTCCTTGAAGATTTATACCAGTTTTAAAATCTAGTGTCAAGAGTTGTAATCCATCATCAGTATTCACTAAGATTTCATTTAGTCATTAGAGGTCTTGCTTTGAGATAGTAATGCAAACAAAAATAACTTATTCTCAGAAGGGATCATTCTTAAGATTTAACCAGCTACTTTAAGCAGAAATATTTGAATATCACTAAGTAAAAGAATAACAGGAAATGTTCCAGGAGCAGTTTGGATTGAACTTAGAAAAAATTTCTTCACTGAATGAATGTTCAGGCACCGGTATGGGCTACCCAGAGAAGTAGTAAAATCACATCACTATCCCTGTAAGTGTTCAAGAGGCGTGCAGATGTGGCACTTGGGGACATAATTTAATGGTGAACATGATGGTGCTGGATTAATCTTTAGACTCAATGATCTTAGAGTTCTTTTCCAGCCTTAATGATTCTATGATTCTCTGATTCTATGAAGCAGTTTAGCCATTGTCAGAGCAGTTTAGAGGTGTGTTATATAGAGTATTTTCTCCCAAGCATCTGCAAACTATAAACAGCAGGAGTTTTTACTTGCTCACTGCAAAGGTGTTTTTGTACAATTGCTCAAGGATATTTATTTTAGACTATCAAGTCAAGGCTGAGTAGATGTCTGAGCACTGAAACATGAGCTGCCTTGAAATAGCAAGTTCTGTGTTATGTATTGAGTGAGTCAGATGTGCTTCCCGGCGACAGAAGCTGCAAATGATGTGAACAGTACCTGCAACACTGTTACTGACAGCTGCAATTAGGAATTTTTTTATTATTTCACACTTAGAGTAGAAATTACACTGAAACCTGCAAACAATTGTAGTTCTTTCTTATGTATTTATACTGGTGGACTGACCTTAACCTAAGAAAGACAAGGTGTGAAGAGGGTAAAGTAAGCTAAGGAAATGAAAACCCATGAAACTTTGAATTCCCTGTTATGGTGGTTAATCATATAGTTAATCAATAAACTCACATGTTTTCAGAATGGTATTGGAATATTTTTGCAGCAGAGCATATGGAGAACATGCTACATGCTAGCTGAAGCTTTTTAATTATTATTACTTTTTAATTCAAATCAACTTTGCATCTGTTAGGGTTTACATTCTTCTCTTCCTGAATTTATGATCAGTTCCTACTTTGAAGCAGAAATCTATAGGATTGCTGTACAGTCACTGTCTGTATATAGGTGCAGTGGTCCAACTCTTAGGCTGGACTCTGTATTTGATATTTTAATTGGGAGGTTAAAAAGAAACAGATCATAAAAGAGTAAAAGAAGAAAAGGAGGAAAAATACACAAAAAGATAATAAACTCTGCAGGACAGATCTTTAACTAGTATAAATGACCAAATATATATCTCTGTAGAAACATTCAGTTCCTAAAGTTTCAGTAGCTTTTGAACACGAGGAGATATGCTGCACACAATAGGAGCTGCTTTGCAGTGCAATACTCTGCTGGCTTACTTATGATGCTATAAATAAATATATACACATGACTGTCACCTCACTTATATGGTCTGCAGCTTGATGATGTATGAGAGATGTATGTTCAAGTCTGAAGATGTATAGATATCTGCATNTGAAAGTGCATTTACTTAAAATTTAATAGCAGGTACGTGATTTGTTAAATTGCTGAACTCTTTGCTCTTTGCAGGGAAGCAAAACTGGATTTTGTTTGCATGCAACATGGAGAGGGTACCAAGTTGATGCCCTTCCCTGGGGTCAACTACAGAGAGATTCTCCCTATGTATAAACTCTGGCTTTTTCACCAGTCTCTGTCACACACACACAAGCCAGCCTGTGTCACATCCCCACACATCTGATACCAGGCAGAATGTGTTCCTGGGCTGGTCAGCTCCATGTCCTGAAATAGAGCCACTCTGTTAGATGTTTCAACTTTGACCTGCTTCAATTCCTGCAAAGAATCAAAATGGGCCTATTGAATGAGATAATCAATGTTTTTCTGAAGTATTTGGAAAATTAAACTAGTCATTTTAAAGTGCTACATCTTCTTGCCTCAAATATCGTATCTTCATCTTGAGTGTCTCCCCATTCAAGTCATGAATATAGCTAAAATCAAGGAGAGTTTGAAGTAATGTTATTCATGAGATGTGAGCTGCTAAATACCAAGGTTTAGTGTAGAGGCACAGCAGGAAAGAAAAGCCCTAGTAAGATATGAAATAAGTAGTTTTAAACTAAGATGTGGTCAAAACTGAGAAGTTAGTAAGCCTAGGGGACATTGCAAAGTAGGATGGAGGTCTATCTTACTTCTCCGACAACAACATGAATCACAAAGCAGATTTGAGGACTCATGAATTCACTGGTGTCATGCAGCAGTTAATTTCCTTTGCCCTGAATGGTATGTCAGGCTAAACACTTCAACAGTATGGATGATTTCCTAGCTTCATTTACTCTCCTCACGACAGTTTCTCACAACTCATCAGTTTTCACTCCACAGAATTAAACCGCTGTATTTCAGACTTTGTTGCCCTCTCTTGTCTAATATTAAAATGTATTAACTTAATCTCTCATCCCATGTAGGGACACTTTGACACAGGGAATCCTATTGATACTCAAAGATTATTATCACTAGCTGGGAGAGCAGAGCATAGATAGAGCTCTAGGGAAAAGTTTTGAAGGGTGCTTTTACGAGTTTGAATGACATTAAAGTGCTTATGTGCTTCTGTCTCAGCTTCACTGAGTTTACATAGGGAGCTCTGGCTATTTATGCAGGGAGGGATGCTGAAAGGGAATGTGTGTGTGTATGCCCCTCCTGCTCTGACCCAGCAGGGTACAATCAGCTCTACTGTGAGCGCCACCAAGCCAGGACAACTCCCCTGTTATCCCCGTATCTGCATTTGTCCATGCAATATGCTTTCAGCTCCTCACTGGGGTTTATAAATGTCAGCTTGAGAATTTGAGGTAATCATTTTCTAGATCAGTTCCTCAGCAGATTCATATCAGCATTGCAATCCTGAAGAATAAAGCTTATCATCTCCCTCCATATCTTAGGCCATACCTCTTAAACAAAAATTAAAATTTTTAAAAAGCTTCTCAAATACTTGATGGAAACATTTCTGAGGTGATTTCCAGCAAGAGGTGTCTTGAAAATCTCCAAATCACATTCCTCTGGAAGAGTATCACACACAAAAAGTGTCACCTGATAAGCCAGCATGAGAAAGTCTGCTGTGCAGCTCCAAGGTTTCCTTTGCAGATGCCAAGGGTGTCTCATTGGGCTGACATGTTGAAAATACTGTTTATGTGAGAGTTTAACAAGAGTGTAATGGATGAGAAATGCCACAAAAAACAGGGAAAAGGGTTGCACAGAGGAGAGATGTTAAGTGAGTATATATCCTGAAAGGGATAGCTGCTCCATCTGCCCGAAGTTTGTATGCAGGAGGGGGTCCTGCAAAGCCAAACAGAATTATCTGCCGAAGGAAAACAAACAAACCTGTTAGACACCCAACTGAGGAACAAAAGAAATCCATGTAGAGTTCAACATGCCTCACCCTCTTGTGTCTTGATAGCATTTTAGTTAGTTCTGTTTAACTTTCCTGAGTCCTTGTGCAGGCAAGTTAAAAGATAATTGGGGTAAGTTCACATTTAATTTAAATTGTCATAGCTTCATTAACTTCAGCGGAAAGAACTCAGTTCATTTTCACTTTTGGCAATGGGGACCCCTGTCAGCTGTATGNGGGGGAGTGTGTGTGTGTGTGTTTGATAAACAAGATACTTTGGGCACAAAAGACAAGGTGTTATTTTTCCTAGCAGTCTATTAGTTTTACACAGTGAGGGGCAAGCACTTCGGTAGGAAAAGTCACTTTTCTTTGTTTAAGATTTTGACCTTTTCAGACAAAACCTGTAAATTATTTCACACGCTTTGCCTGTAGTTTGATTGGACTGCTCTTATTAGCAGTGAAATTTAAGTCATTAAAATGAAGCTTATTTCAAATTATAGGTCAGAGTCAAGCCTGGATTTTATATAACAGCACAGAAAATTATTTCTTCTAATTGTCTTGCATACACTATAATAAGGAGCCAAATTTCTGCCTTTTACTCAGATGCAGTTTCTTTGCTTTTGAGGGTCTAGAGTCAGGAAAGCTTGTGATTTGTTTACTTTTGCTCAATGTTTTCCTCCAACTATCCTTAGGTGTTTCAGCTCAGCCTGGAAGGTGTGGATGCTTCTTATCTCCCAATACCTTATCAAGCCACTCAGATACATTTACTCCTTGTTAGCTAGAGGAGAATTTACAGACTGTTATTATATGCAGAGAGAGATACGTGTCTGAGTGGAACTTAAAACAGTCTCCAACCCAACTCAGTTGAATGACTCTTTGTTTTTCATAAATATGTTGAGCTTGCTATGCCTCTGTCTTTTCCTGGACTAGCTAAATAATGCTACATCCTTAAATGTAACATATTTAGAGCTTACTATAGACAGGACAACCTCAGTTCTAAACACATACCTACCGGGAGAGCTGCAGGATGAAGCTTTCACCTCTGCCTGCTCTTATCTACTTAAGAATGCAGTTACTAGTCAGCATTTTAGCATATTTGCCTGGAAATCCTGTTTTGTGAACGCCTGTGTAGCATTTTTCTGGTAGTAGTCCTATTGACATAAAGTTTCTCCATATCCACATACATGAGGATGTACTTTCTGATACAAATCCCTGTCCAAATACAGTCAGTTAATTGGAATTAATTTGTAAATATTTACTTGTCAGAAATCTGTGAATCTTCAGTGGTTTTCCAAAAACACTATGTGCACAACCATGCAGTGGGGAAAACTTCCAAGTTTTCAATATTTGATTCATCTTTTGTTTGAGAGTGGAGCAAATAGGGAATATACTTTCAAATGAAGTTCAGCAAATTTTATTTTTTTTAGTTTGAAATAGTAGCATGCAATGAAGAACTGGATTGACTGTGTGAAGACTGGAATAGAAATTGGTGCTTGTTTTCCCAGGAGAGTTTCTGATGTCCTGTATTCATGTTCCAAACACAAAATTTTGGGATACAGCGGGATATTCATAAAACCGTCTTCCTTCATTCTTACCCCAGAACCAGATCCTATCCCAAGAAATGAAGGGAACTGCATGTGTGCACACACCTGTGCGTGTGCACAGGGTGTCTTTCTTTAACTTCTTCCTCCACCACTTTGGCTCCGGACAAGGAATATAAGATTGGAACAAGTAGCATGTATATATAGCTGTAACTGTTAAAATGGCTCAGGCTCAGCTGGAAGAGAGTAACAACAGAAGGAAGGACTGTCTGCCTGTCCCTTTTTCCTAAAACCAGGAGCATGGGATGGGAAGAAGTGATATGTAGTTATCTGAGGCTGGTTTTCTTCACTGAAAAGGATTGTCACATAGGCAGGCTAAGATTTACAATGGCATTCTTTACACATCTCCTGAAAGCCCTTTAGTGGTTTTATATTCTGTTTTATGTCTTGTGCTTAGAAATGACCCCTGATGTAACACCCCTGCCTACCCTTGGCTTTGAGATGTTTGGATTTCAGTGCTTACCTTCAGAATTTCCTTTTTCACTTGCACCATCACATGATATTATTATACTAGTCTATTGTCTTTAGCAGCCCAATAGGCTATTCAGTGAGAGCCACAGACACTCACCAGGTTTAAAAAGCATATCTGTCTCCAGCAGTGGAACCACCACTTGTGCTGCTTTCTCTGGTATCTCCAGTCTCTCCACAGCTTTAAAACAAAAGGAGCACAGATCAGCCAAATCCCTTTTTTCCTTCTTGATAACATGGGAAGCAATCAATTCTGAACAGTCTTTCCTTGGAGTCCAGTCTCCCAGCAAGAATATTTATACACACACATAAATTTCTGAACAAGCAAGGTATAAGAAGAGTGGCTATAAACCCCCCTGCTACAGAAAGACAGTGGGTTGATGCTAAAAAACTTATCTGGTCTCCAAGGTTTTCCTTGGCCAACAGAGCTGCTATGGAAATTTTTTGCTTTTCTTTTTTTGGCAAGTGGAGAGTCATAAAGGAAGTACAAACTGTGTCAGAAAATGACAGCAAACCAAGAAATGCCCTGGCAGAACAACTCTCTCTAGGTGGAATTACTGGTTTGGGGAAATACTCACTGTATCCGAATCCCATGAGCTGTAATTTCCTATCTGCAGTATATTGTTGCCATGGCAGATGAAGCCCAGATCTCATTCTTCAGTCCTTTAAAATCAGCATTGGTGGCCCCTGTGAGGGAATACCCTACAAGAAAATCCAGAGTTTGATTCTGCTGGCATTCGTACACATCCTAATTGCTTGCCCACACAGCTTCTTTGCCTCCCAGTGGGATGAATCACAGGTGTGAAACTACCCGTCTGTAGGAATTTGCAGATTCAGGACTTTGTCCTATTGTGGTAGACAGAAACCCACTGTGGGGAAAAATAAAATGGATGTTGAAAGCACAAATGAAATAGGTAAACAACTGTTTAAATTTATTTAAAATTATTAGGGGAGACTTAAATTGTTTTAATGGACCACATGGAAATGATATGACTTTCTTAGGGCTCATGAAGTTTTCTATAAATATTAACAGATTTCACAACATTTCTGCTAAGTATATAAACATAATTGTATCCATTACAGAAACAGCAAAGCTATAGGTTATAAGAGACAAGCAATTTCCCTAGAGTGCAGGGTAACAAATCAGTGACTTAGCCCCTTCAGGACCTTTTTCACCAGAATGTACCCCTATGGCAATGTGTTTCCTTTTTCCAAATAATAACAAAAGAAATTACCTTTCACACATTCATATTTTTTTCTAATAACTATTTCTCAGAAGAGACAATCATAATTACATTTTTTTAATGTTCGAGCGATGCATACAGTTTCAGAGGTTTTTCCCTCAAATACCTTTTTATTGACCTGGTAGCTATGGACCCCTCATTTTTTTCATCTTCTTAATTTCTGTGCTTTTCTTGTATCATTTTCTGTCACTGTATTAGAAGAGAAGCATTTCACAGCAGTGTTACTGTCACTAATTTAAAGACAGCTGGAGATTTTTGTGGGCATTTCAATTACAGCTAACTGTTGGCTCTGTTATGGTCAGTAGGGCTGCCTATGGAGAATTAATTGGAAGGTTTTCACCCCTTTATGAGTTTAATTATTATCTGTTTATTTCTCCATAGCTGAAGCCCTTCACAAAGACATGACTGTTGCATATATACATTATTCATTATATACATATTCATATATACATATGTATATATACATTATTCATATAGCAAACAATATTACTTTGACTTCCTTTATTTCTCTGCATGTTACTGCTGTGTTACATCACTGTGGCTGAGCGCACTGCATAGGCCCACACCCCAGAAATCACGTTGAGTTTCAAATACTTTACCCTAGAAGTCAGGGCACATCCATCCAGGTCTTCACAGGAGCACCATACAGGCTGAGCATGGAGACACAAGTCTCCACGAAGTTCCCATTGACGAGTGCTTGCCCTTGCATGTACTGATGCCCTGGTCTGCTGGAGACAGCCTTGTACCTTTAGGGCTGTGGACCAGCACCAGCAAGGGCTTTGCCGTTTTATTTGTCTGTCAGAGGTGTGAACACTGTCTGGAAGAGACACTCCAGCGCTGCTAGAAAACAGGGAGACAGGCTCTTTGTTCAAGGCTTTGAAAGACTTTATTTTTTTTCCCCCTCTGTGTCAGGGGGTCAAAAGGTGGCCTTGGCTCTGGGTATAGATTCATCTATTTAGTGCCCTCCAGGCTGAACACAGGTAGTGGTGGTTATCAGCTAAAGTAGGGAATGAGGCAGGGGGTGCTTCAGAAGCTCTTGCTTGTGTCTCCTTGAAGATTTTCTGCATTCCACAGTAAGCTTGTTAACCTCTGAGCTGGTTGGATGGCAGACTGCTATTATTATTAGCAGTGCCTGACTTGCCACCTAGAGTACATCTTTACAATGTTCATTGCATAGCGGAGTTTATATATTTCTATAAAGCACCACATCTTACTTTTATGAACAACAGCTTTGGGCTTCAGCCTCTGTTGTGTAGCAGCACTCAGGGCTTTGTTAGTATGAACTCAAGTGATTGAGATTTGTTCTCAATCCTAGAAGCTCGCAAGTCCCAGAAGCCTTAAACTTCAATATGATGTCAGTTGCTCTTCTTAAAATGGTCCAAAGGAGGAAAAAATGCACCCAGATTATATGGAAGTCTAAATTTCACCTTCATCACCAAATAGAGTGTCAGTATGGGAGTTTCAATGGGTTTGAGTTCCCCCTGATGCAAAGTCTTTTTCCAACCTCAGTATCTGTATTTCAGCAGCTGCTGTAGTAGAAGTTAATGCCCCTCTGCTAGCCTGCCTACAAACATGCTTCCAAGCTATACTTGGCTTGCATGGTCATCTGAATGTTCTTCCCTCTTGCTGATCTTGTTGAAGGAGTGGTGATGGAAAATACTCTCCAGGGAAAAAATGGTGTCAAACAAATCACTAATCATTCTCTGCTATCTCAGTGCTGAACTAGCAATACTTGCTAAATGAAAGGCTACTTCTGCCAGATAAAGGACAATCAGCTGAAACATCTGTGTGTTATGACAGATTACCCTTGAATGAAGGATTTAGGAAAATCAAAAAGCATACACAAGGCAGAAACTGTTGGTTGTGACTTTCTATACTTTCATTGCATTTTATATAGGATGAGGAATACGCTGAGGTACTTACTGCCTTCTTTGCCTCAGTCTTCCACAGTAAGACCAGTTACCCTCCAGGCAACCAGCCCCTGAGCTGGTAGATAGGGGTGGAGAGCAGAATAAACCCTCTGTAATCCAAGAGGAGGTAGTTAGTGACTTACTGTGTCACTTGGAGGTTCAGAAGTCTATGGGGCTGGATGAGATCCATCCTAGGGTGCTGAGGGAGCTAGCAGAAGAGCTCACTAAGCTGTTCTCTGTCTTTTGAGTCCTGCTTAACCAGGGAGGTCCCAGATGAGAGGAGGTTGGCCAATGTGACACCCATCCACAATAAGGGCTGGAATGAGGATTCAGGAAACTACAGGCCTGTCAGCCTGACATCGGTGCCCAGAAAAGTTATGGAAGCGACCATCTTGACTGCGATCACAAGTGATCACAGTGTGAGCACCTAAAGGACATCCAAGGAATCAGGTCCAGACAAGATGGGTTTAGGAAAGGCATTTCCTGTCTGATCAACCTGATCTCCTTTTATGATCAGGTGACCCACCTGGTGAATGAGAGAAAGAGAGAAAGACTTTGAATGCAGTCTACCTGGACTTCAGTAAAGCCTTTGACTCCATCTCCCACAGCATTCTCCTGGAAAAGCTGGCAGCCCATGGCTTGGACAGCTGCACCCTTCACTGGATTAAGAACTGGCAGGATAGCTGGGCCCAGAGAGAGGTGGTGAATGGTGCCACATCCCATGGGTGGCTGGTCACTAGTGGTGTCCCCCAGGGATCAGTGTTGGGCCCGGTCTTGTTCAGCACCTTCACTGATGATCTGGATGAGGGAATGGAATGCACCCTCAGTAAATTCGCAGACAACACCAGGTTGGGTGGGAGTGCTGATCTGCTGGAGGGTAGGAAAGTTCTGCAGAGCTGGATAGATGGGCCAAGGCTAACAGTATGTGGTTCAACAAGACCAAATGCCAGGTCCTACACTTTGACTACAATAACCCCATGTAGCACTACAGGCTGGTGGAAGAGTTACTGGAAAGCCTAGGCAGAAAAGGACCTGGGGGTGCTGGTTGACAGCAGACTGAACATGAGCCAGCAGTGTGCCCAGGTGGCCAAGAAGGTCAGTGGCATCCTGGCCTGTATCAGCAATAGCGTGTCCAGCAGGACCAGGGAAGTGACTGTCCCCTGTACTTGGCACTGGTGAGGCCACACCTTGAATGCTGTGTCCAAAACAAGTCCAGAGAGGGCCAACAGAGCTGGTGAAGGGTCTGGAGAGTAAGTCGTATGAGGAGTGGCTGAGGGAGTTAGGGTTGTTTAGCCTGGAGAAGAAGAGGCTCAGGGGAGACCTTAACGCTCTCTACAGCTACCTGAAAGAAGGTTGTAGCCAGGTGGGGTTTGACATCTTCTCCCCAGCAATCAGTGACAGGCTGAGAGGGCAAAGCTTCAAGCTGTGCCAGAAGAGCTTAAGATTGGACATTGTGAGGAACTTCTCCATAGAAAGGATGGTCAAACACTGGAATGGACTGCCCAGGGAGGTGGTGGAGTCACCATCCCTGGAGGTGTTTAAGAGAAGACTAGACTGCCACGGTCTAGTTGACATGGTGGTTTGGTCAAAGGTTTGACTTGACCTCAGAGGTCTTTTCCAACCTAACTGGTTCTGTGACTCTTGATCTGCTCTTCAGTAACTGAATATATGGGCCCTTAGTACTGCATTCATTAACAGTAGTAACAGTAGCACTTATATAAATTGCAACTTTTGTCAAAAGCAACACAGAATATTCTTTCAAACACTGCAGTCTTAACTAACAAAGCCCTGGGAAATCAGTATCCTTTACAACTGCCAAACTCAGAGAAAATGTTCATTTTCTCATTGTCAAAAGCATTCCTTAATCTGAGAAAGTGAGAGAGAACTACTACTATCATACCTATTATTTGAACAATCTATTTGCAAGAATAGATATGGACGTTACAGTTTAAAAAATAAAAAAAAATAAATGTGATTGGCTAGTAAGAAGAAATAATCTAAAAGGCTGACATAACAAGCACTACATCTAACCCAGCAGCTCAAAGGGTATAAATCAGTGGCACATTTTCTTGACAAAGTAATTGGCTACAAAATTCATGAATTCTCCTATTTTTTGCAAGGCCATTTTGTCTTTAAAATTTAAAAGCATTTTTACCATATAGAACAGAGCAAAAATGTAGGAGATCCTGCATGGAAGCTGCAATTAGAATAAAGTAATGATGCAGACCTTTGAAATAAATCTGAGACAAAACATAATGATTCTGGAAGGGTATGTGTGAAACTTCACAATGACATTTCAGGTTTGGTGGTTGATGCTGACTGTCATTTTTGCTTGCCCTTAAGCTAAACCAAATATGGTTAACTGAGCCTCTTGCAGCAAATTCTATCAGCTAGATAAGACATGCAGCACTTAATGTACAGTACATTGGCTGATTGTGTATGTCGCCAGAGAAGAATGTGAGGCCAACTCATTTTTTTGTTGCAAACTCTGATCAGGACAATTCCATCTCAGCATGTAGAGATTATCACTGCACCACTGATTGGTTAACCTCTGATCCCATTATTCAGGCTTTTGCATGCAATAAAAGGTCTATCCAATACATACAGAAAAATCAGTGAGAGAATTCCCATTGATTTACATTAGATTGTGGCCATAATATTGGGCTCAGTCTTTCATTGCGTTGCTTTAGCACTTGGTCATCAGTACTAAGTGTCAGCTAACAGAAGCCAAGGAGTCGTGGCAACATTTTTCTCATGACTCATGAATAGATGAGAACATTAAACAAAGCCAAGTTCTTATACCATTTATACGCCTTTAATTATGTTCTGTCACAGCAAGTTATCATTGTTTTTAATTAAGCAGACATCCTCAGACTGGCAAGATATGCTGTTTCATCCCTGCTGGAAATGTTTATTTTTGTTTTGAAATTTTAATACAAAATATCAAGGAGGTGGAAAGAGAGCAGAGGTTTCAAGCACCCAGACATCCAGTGCTAAATCTTATGTTTCCTTAACTCTCTCTTCAAGGTGAGCAGTCAAGATAAGCCAATGATCTACAGCCCATCTAATTTATTTTTCCATCATTTTCTTAAGTTGTCTTATGTGAAACAATCATTACAGTGTAAGTGACACTGCTGGGAAAATCAATTCTTCCTCACTGAATAGAAAATAAATTATGCTACACTTGAATCATAATTGGTAGTTTCTTTATGTTATTGGACGTGAAGTTAACCACTGAGTACTTTGCCCAAGAAAGTTCTGTGTCTTCTGGCAAAGGCACTGCTTGCTATAAAACATTAAGAAATCTACTTCTGATCAAAATGTAATAAAAAATGCTTATGGATCTACACTGAATTTTGTGTCAGATGTTCAATATTACGTCCTTGAGGACTATAAAGTCTCTGAATATTTATTAGCAAGATGGAAGTCTATTCCAGATAAGCTTTGAACCATGCTCATCACTGGAGCATGTGAATGGCTTTCAGTAGTACATCTGTCATATATTCTATTATTACAAGATTACTATTAGTCTTTTTCTGTTTATCTATAATTCAACCACACCAATGAAAAAGACTTTTATGTGCTATATGTGAGCACAAAGCCCACATAAGCGATGCCAGCTTTTCAGCCTGAGGATGAATGGGAGTTAGCAGAGGTTATCAGCACCGAGCATTGTTCTCACACCTCTAGAGTGTCACATGGTGTGCCAAAAACCTCTTCAGTTTTACTGTATTTGATAATATAAATTCAGGACTGGTAGTTTGTACTTGGTTTAACTATAACAAAAATTTCTATTGGAGGGGTAGAAAAAAAAGCGGTGGGGGAATGTTTGAGGGCTTTAGTTTCCTGTGTAGGACTTGTTCGTCAGAGCTGATGGTCAGGGTGTTAGGATAAAACCCCTGTGGTGAAAGGGAAGCTCTTGGTCATGTCCTAGCCATGAACTATACATGCAGACCCAGGCCTAGTGGCCTGAGGTTCAACTGAGACTTGAAAAGCTGTTTGGAGCTTCAATAGGCTTTTTCTTGGTTTCATTACTGGGGGAGAAGGCTACTATTAATCAAAATTAACTTCTCTGAAGTAGAGTCATCCCCCTATTACCCGGAGTAAGGAGGCAAGTAGAATTTTCTACCTTCTCCTACCGTTGCAGGTGGTATGTGGTGTAGCAGAGAGTTTGTGTGCTGTCCCCTTACATTGCTGTGACCAACCTGGAGCCTGGCTCTTGTCATAACACCCATGCAGATGTGTGCCCTGGCAGAGGTGTCCCATGTAGAGTGGGGACCCCAGTGCTGGCACAGTCCTGCTCTGCAACTCAGTGACCAGGACCCCTGCTAGTAAAACACTGCAGCTTCCCCAAAGTCCCTTTGGGAATAAAGAACCCAACAACACAAACACAAAGCATAAAGAGGAAAACAAGGAGATTGTGTGCCACTCCCCCCTCCCATTGCCAAAAGCCTGATTGAAGTTAATGTCATCCTCCTTGTTCCCCTCTAGTGAATAATCCTTGGCTGACTGTTTGGGGTAGAGGGAACTTCTGAATGTTCTCCAACACCCTTTCCTAACCTCATATGTGCAAAGACACTTTTCCAGTGACTTGATCAAGAATCTCTTCACCTGAGCACTAAATCCTATATATAATGCAGGATACTTTGTGCTTGTTTGCCTACTTAGTTTTGTCCTCCCTGTAAATTTCCTGCATGTGTCTTCAGGCCAAAGGATTAATTTCTGATATTTTTTGTTTGTTTTTTTGTTTTCTTCTGGGGAAAGGAAAAAGAAAGAGAGGCTGTGTTTGTGTTTGAATAACCAGGACTATTTTCACTCTGTGTGCAACTCTGTGTACAGCTGTTTGGGAGAGAAAAGCTGCAAGTGGATTCTTGTGTCACCTTATCACATTCATACAAGAGAAGACACCCCTTGGCTTCTACTGATAAGATACAGCCTTGATCGATTTGATCTGGGCTTTTGTTCTTCTTCATAATTTGAGCTATTGATTCTATTTATTAAAACTAATTTAAAAAGCACAAGCCCTGAGTGCTCTGCTGTTCCAGATCAGACTGCTCCGGGCAGTCTGATCTGAAGCTAATCCATTCACTGCTGATTTATTTTCACTCTGTTTTCAAGCAGAGTTCTGTTCTGTGTTTCTTTTTTTTTTTTTTTTTGGGGGGGGGGGGG
>VXBX01001181.1:84949-286461 GCA_013400415.1 Scytalopus superciliaris | reverse complement strand
CAGTTCCTCTAGGAAAAAAAAAAAAAAAAAAGGCATTTATTTCACACCTCCAGTGCAAGCAGGTGGGCTTTGATTCCTTTTTCTGATATATGAAGTGAACTCAGGAAAGCTTACCTGGCTCGTTTTCATGCAGGGTTTGTTCAGATGGTGGCCCACTGTGTATTGTTCTCTATTGTCTTAAATCAAAGCACTACTAGAAAAAAAAGTATTTACTTACATGTGCTCATCTTGCCATCTTACATTTAATGGGACTCACTGTGTTCCTGAATTAAGGCCCAGCAATAGAAGTCCTTTCTCTTCTACTTCCTGGAAAGCCCAGGTTTGTCTAAGGGCTCATTGATAGTTCTCTGAAAATAAATGCCTTTTTTCAGACTTAGACAAATCAAATTAATTCCTTATATTAAAGATGGATTAAAAATAGAGCCTTAAGGAGATAGCACCAAGCTGGATTTGAGTTTCTGGGCAAAGATCAGCATTCAGTGACTTAGTGGTACTTATTTACTGTCAGTGCATTTTACTGGTGATGCTGCTGTAGCTTTCCTTCCCTCAGTTTAACGCAATTATTTAAATCTTCAAACTGCAATTTCTTTAGCTGGTTAAAAGCTCTCTGTGTGTCCTGCTTGTGCAGGGACTGTGCATTGCCTCTACTGCATCTTTCAGTGTTTCCTGTTGTAATGTGTTCTTTCCACAGTAAAAAAGCCTCATAATCTCTTCCTAATTTATCCTGAGGTCTGCTTGGTCATCCTCTCAGTCTAAAGCCTGTGATGTCCTCTGCAATATGTCAGAACTATCAGCTGGAATCAACCAGGCAAAACATAAGCTTTGATACTGTCATGAAGGAAGCAGGCATAGGGTAGCATAGAGTAATGCCCTCCAATGCCTTGGTCTGTTTTTAAAAATATTGCACTTTACTTCAGAATCAATATGGGCACAGAAAGATGGAGTGAGTGTTACAGAATATTCCTGTGTAGGTTAGGAATGCCTTATGTAGTGCATTAGGAAGATATCTTTGTTTTGACTTCAGAGCCACAGGTTATTGATAGGATACTTGCTACAGCCAATGTTTAGGCAGAACCACAGCTGTTCAGATATAGTAAGAGACCAAATCCACACAGCTTGTTTACAATGTGGTCTTGCCCCAAGCCTTCACAGAGATGTTGTATAGCCCAGAAAAGATATTATGCAAGTGGTCAGCAACTCAAATTTGACGTATTAGCATCAACTAAGGGCATGCTAGATCCAGTTTCCACAATCTGCTTCCTTGCCCCCAAATCTCCAGGCAGAGTTATAGCCCAGCAAAGGCAGATGATGATAAGTTTTTCTTCTGTAGGAAAGGACCCCTCCTTTGCCTGCTCTCTCCCTGCAATATAAGATGTGGCTCTGGTAAGTTTAAATAAGTATCTTCGGTACAACAGGGATTCTTAGGAACTGCTAAGGCTAGCTTAAAAATAGGGCAAGCATTTAAGATTTATTAACATGGTACTCCTTCAGCTTCCAAATAATTTCAGTCCAGAGGGTCACCTGAAATTCTTGTTGTTTCTTTAATAATCCTAATTTATCTGTCCTCAAATTATTTGTATGTTCTATATCTCACGCCACATCAGCCTCTTGCACCCAAAAGCGCTGCATGAAGGAGTTCTCGCAGCCCATGTGCACTGCATGAAGTGCCTGGTCCTCTTGTTTGCTTGGAATCTAGCTGGCTCTGGCCTCACATCTAAGTTTTTGAAAGAGATCATAAAGCATCAGTCCTTGCCCACCCTATCCAAGACTTCTGCAGACCTTTAGCATCCCTTTAAGCTTTCCATGCTGAAAAGTCACAGCCAAATTGGTTATTCCTCTTACAAAAGCTGTATCATCTTTGATCAGCATTACTGCCTTCTTCTTTACCTTTCCCAATACTCATACACTCCTTTTGAGATGGAAGGGATCAGAACTGCACCCTCTGTTCAAAGGCTATGTGAAACTGGATTTTTATGGTAGAGAAGGGAGAGAAAGGTTTTAGAAAAGGAGTACAGCAAAAATCTGACACAAAACCCTTAAGCATTTCACAGAATCACAGAATTTGCCAAGTTGGAAGGGACCTACAAGGATCATCAAGTCCCTTAGCCCTGCACAGCACCTAAAAGTCACATGATGTACCTGAGAGTATCATCCAAACACCTCTTGAAC
The DNA here is from genome assembly GCA_013400415.1 of Scytalopus superciliaris. Classification (NCBI taxonomy): domain Eukaryota; kingdom Metazoa; phylum Chordata; class Aves; order Passeriformes; family Rhinocryptidae; genus Scytalopus; species Scytalopus superciliaris. The sequence continues at coordinate 284,292 of VXBX01001181.1, read as the reverse complement.
TCTGGCAGGCTTGGTACTGTGATTACTTCACTGAGGAGCTGTTCCAGTACCCAGCCACACTCTGAGTGAAGAAACTCTTTGTAATATCCAACCTAAACGCCCCCTTGACACAACTTCAGTCCCTTCCTTGGGTCCCATCACTGGTCACCACAGAGAAGAGATCAGTGCCTGCCCCTCCTCTTCCCCTTACAAGGAAGTCATAACTGCAATGCAGTCCGCCCTCAGTGTCCTCTGCTCAGGCAGAACAAACTAAGTGCCCTCAGCCACTCCTCACACGGCTTCCCTTCAGGGTCCTTCACCATCTTTGTTGCCCTCCTTTGGACACTCTCTAACAGTTTAATATCTTTCTTATATTGCAGTGCCCCAAACTGCACACAATATTCAAGGTGAGGCTGTCCCAGTGCAGAGCAGAGAAGGACAATCCCCTGCCTGGGCTGGCTGGCGATGCTGTGCCTGATGCCCCCAGGACAGGGTTGGCCCTCCTGGCTGCCAGGGCACTGCTGACTCATATCCAACTTGCCATCCACCAGGACCCCCAGGCCCCTTTCCAGCATCTCATTCCTCACTCTGTCCATACCCCCAGGGTTGCCCATCCCAGGTGCAGAATCCAGCATGTTCCCTTGTTGAATTCCATATGGTTGTTGATTGCTCAGTCCCCCAATTTGCCAAGGTCTCTCTGCAGAGCATCCCTGCCTTTAAGGGAGCCAGTTTCTCACCCACCAAATAATGTGTTTATCCATCTGTGGGCTGGACATTTTATCCAGAAGGATCCTGTGAGAGACAGTATCAAAAACTTTACTGAAATCCAAAAAGATTGTATCGACTGGCTTCCCTTGATCAGCTGAGTGGGTTACCTTGTCATAAAATCAGGCTTGATAAGCAGGACTTTGCTCTCACAAAGCTGTGCTGGTTGTGACTGATGACTATGCTGTTTCTCAGATGTTTTTCAGTATTTCCCAGAATAATGTTCTCCATAACTTTACCAGGCACTGGAGTGAGACTGACAGGCCTGTTTCTGAGGTCCTCCTTCTTGCCCTTCTTGAAAATCAGGATGTTCACCAGCTTCCAGTCAGCTGGGACCGATCTGGATTCCCAAGACTGCTCAAAAGGTATTCAGAGGTGTTTTGTGATGACATCAGCCAGCTGTTTGAGGATTCTGGGATTAATCCAATCAGTCCCCATAGATTTGTAGTCATCCAGCTAGATCAGCAGATCCCACAGAATTTCAGGCGTGACTGGGAGTTGATCATTCTCACAGTCATGGCTCTCCAGCTCAGAGCACTGGGACCCCCTTGGTCCATCACTCGTGTTGAAGACAGGCAAAGAAAGTATCAAATAACTCTGCCTTGTCTCCGTCCCTGTTAGTGAGGTGAGCATCCTCACCCTGTAACAGGCCAATGTATTAGGAGCCTCAGTCTGCCTGTAGTCCCCCTCCTAAAGAGGGGTCTGGGAGAAGAATAAGGGACAACTTCAGACTTTTCAGTGGTAGTGCAATTTGCCTGATTTTACAAAGATTATCAAAATGACCTAGCAAAAGAATTTGTGGTGAGCTGAAACATTATTTTAATATTTTTATTGCTAAAAAATGCTGAAGCATTCTTGTCACATTAGTTTTGGAAGTGTCTTGTAGAACCAATTCTGTTCAGTGAAATAGGAGTCTGAATGAGATGCTGAAAGCATTGCTCCTGACAGCCTTAATCTTTAATCTTCTGCCCAAAGGAGGGAACTAGTCTTTGAATTGTTTTAACCTAAGGAGCAATCCCTTCTTTAGTAGTGTAAGAAAAGTTGCACAAGCTGTAAATATTGATGAACACTTTCATGCTTCAATCCAGAGATCACTAGTTTCAAAGAGTGCCAGAGTAGGTCGTGTTTGGTTGTGCTGATCTGGATATGCCTCCCCATTTTGGCTGAGCTGTCACAGACTGACTGCAGTGCAGTTTCTTTGCCATTCTGGTGAGTATCTCAGCAGAGAGATGTGTATCTCTCCAGCTCTGCCTAGTTCAGGGACATCTTGAGTAAAGGGATATCTTGGTAGTAAACCCTCTTCACATCTTTTGCTTTCATGTATCTGTCCACTTCTTCTTGAATGTCCACCATCCACAATGTTCTGTAGCAATGAGTTACAGTGTTGAACTACATGTTTAGTGAGGACTGAACTCCTCCTTCTTTGCAAATCCTCTCACCCAGATCTTGTCTTACTACCCTGGTCAATCACACATATTTGTCACCTTGCTCCTCCCACCTTGCCAGATCACCTGTGACTATTCTATGCAGGCCCCATGCAGGTCTCTGTGGGATGCCATTTATGACTTTCCTTCACTGAGATTACTGTTACATCTAATCCTTCCAGTGAGGTTTTCATAGAATTATAGAATCAGTAAGGTTGGAAAAGACTTCTTTAAGATCACTGAGTCCAAATATTAAACTAGTACCACTGTGTTCGCCACTAAATCACATCCCCAAGTGCCACACCCACATGTCTTTTTTAATCCAATTGAATGCAAGGAGATGCTTATCACAGTCATTTAGAAAGCTGGTGATGCAGTCATCATTCAAGGAAGGTGATGGAAGGGTGTGTGGGAAGGGGGAACAAGCCTGGGTTTCACCCACTGTGGTCAAATGTTGCAACAAATATATTTTCCCAGGCATAACTGCTGTGCTCTTTCTTAGAAGTCTTCCATAATCTGCAGCTGTGCAATGACCAGGTCAAGTTTCTCCCATTTTTGTTTCAGTCTTTTGTCACCCTTTTTAAGAGAACCACGTATGTTTATTATTTTTAAGTGCTCCATAGAGGGTTCATGTTTGAGAAGCACTCTGAAGGTGAAAGCACAAAGTACATTTTTATTCTGAACATAAGCTAGTATTTCAGTTGCTAGTGTGGTCAAGATGGCCTCTTCCTGAAACAATAATACCCACTTTCAAATGCAGTGAAGATCCATGCTTGACACCAGTGCAAGCTTTGCCCTGTGTGTTACTGAGAAGAGACCTGTCAGTCTTAAAGTACAGTTGGTATTTTAAAGATACTGGTACACTAGCTGCCATGCTATATTTAGTCAGGAACATCATTTTAATATGTGAAAATAAATCCATGGCTAGTGGAAGGTATATGGATAAATTCAGTACTTGCAGTGGCAAGGTAATTTCTGCTCAAATAATAGGAAAACGTAATTAATTATTTATTTCTACACATGAAGAAGTAATGAGAATTCCTTACTTTTTCATTCCCTGTCAAATTGCTGATGTCTGTTGGGAAGAGATCTCAATAACAGAGAAAGACTGCAAGGGAGAAGAGATGCTCTCAGGAGAGTGCAGGATGGAATTGAAAGAGTCCAGGCACCTGCAATTGATATCCCTGGGATTGTTTCCCTCAGCAATCTCTAATATATATGCTGAGAAAAGTTCTTGGCATGGAACCTCTCTGACTAGGAAGAGGACCGGAGATGTGGGAATGTGTGGTGGGCAATGGCAGTAAACAGTAATGTTTACAGGACTTGAATAAAATGTGCAAAGTACATTACAGTGCGAGGACTTTAAGCTCCTTTAAACACACAGTTTCTCACTTTAATCTCATGGGTACTCTCATTCTTCATGTGCTTTGTGGTTCATCCTCTTGAACAGGCAGCAGCAATTCCAGAAACCAGCTTCCATCCCCCTGAAAGACTCAACAGAGACATTCAGATTAGAAGCAGGCATGACCAGAGGAAATTTGCTTTTTCACATGGTACTAGAGTAACTAAAGTTGGGGCGGCTTAACTTTTGTCACTTTTAATATTATTTCAAAATCTAAGTGTTTAAAATTTAGGTGTGAGTTTCAGTATGTAAAAAGAGGCAAACACTCCACTCACCACTGCGGGGTAGAAGTGGGAGTGTATGGCATAGGCACAGCACATTTCTGTTTTTCAGGCTAGTTATGTTAGCACAAGTCTAGCTGGTGCCCTGAGAACAGCAGAGTACATGCTGTTTGCATCTCGGACCCCTCCTCCGGGAGATGCTGTTTTCCCAAGACTGCCAATTGAGTTAGCTGTGTTTGGCACTCAGCTGCTCTTTGGAAAATACAGCACGTATTAGATAGCAGAGAGAATATTTACTTTTACAACTCTCATATTCAGATACAGAGAGAAAAAGAGTACAATCAAGTCTCCAAGTGCTGTTTCTTAAATGGTTTCTGACTGCTCTGGCATCAGGAGTATCTGATATCTCATTACAACTTCAAACAAGCCTTTGGATGTATCCAAATTAATCCAAATATTTGGTGGTGATCTTGTTACTTAGGCTGTGTGGGCTAATTAGGGAATGTAACAGTGAGTGTCTTTATTAATATTCTGGGATATTTCAGCTGATTCCTGTTAAGCAGCAGAGGTATAGTGCCTATGAAGATATGGATGAGAAAGGAAATAAAAAGAACACTAGCTGTTTCTAATGAATTTACCAAGCAAGATAAGGTGAGCAGTTATTTGGTGTTTCACTGTACAGAAATGGTTCAGCAAGAAGTTTTGCAGAAAAGCTTTCTTTTTGCCTTTTGCCTTTACTAAGGCTTCCAACCTAGAACTTAAGATTTTTTCCCTGGAGAATTTGTTGCACTCAATAAAAATCATGTATGGTGGGCCTGCCAACATAGAAAGTCTCAAGGTCTTAGAGGTAGAAACACTGCACACAAAGAATACTTGTCACCTTTCTGTTATGACCTCAGACGATGAACAAACCACTGTTCTCTCCCTGCTGTGGAATAAGATCTTTTTTCACACATTCTTGGGACAGAAAAAGAGACTAGGTGACTGGCTGTGTGCAAGCAGGATGGCTATTCTTGCACTGAATCAAAAGAGGGGAAGAAAGTTTTGAAGACAATACCTAAAAAGCCTCCCATGTGTTTGGACTGTGGACATTTTCCAGAACCTTATTTGTCTTGACAAGTTGCCCATGGGAAAGAACACAAAGTAAAACATTCTTTTTGCAAGAACAAAATACCAGTACTTGTACAATGCTCCTTTTGTTAGGAAAGTATTCAGAGATATTAATATAAATAGATGCAACACCAAGAGTGTGCTCAGACTGAATGAATTTTTAATAGATCCTTGCCATAAAGATTGTTCCAGATATCAAGGACAGATTTTAAGGAAGTTACACATTTATCATATGCTGTACATTTCTCAAAGGCCCACGTGAGTAAGCTGTGAGGAACAAGGATGTGCTCTTCTAAAAGTAGTGTAGTGTCTTACAGAATAATCAATACTAATAAAAGTATAGCTATTTGTAAAAATAAAGCAATCACTATTTCCTGGCTCTCTGTAACCAAGACAGGATAACTTCATTCACTTCTGTTATTTATCTTACACAGAACACTTTTCACAGCATGCCTTTGACATTAATAGAAGCAATTTTAACTCTGCTTTCAAGCTTACTGGTGGCCTTTTTTGTGGGTAACTTGTTCCAAGCAGTTAAACTCTTCCAGGATGTGAACATGATAACTATGATTCTGCTCATAGGCCTAAAGAGGACTTGTTTGTTGCAATTTGTGCTCAGCAGCAAACCCTTTTTCTCTCTGTGTGCTTAATGTAGAGGAATCCAGAGCTGCAGCTTTGCTTTGCTTGAGCTCTGGGTAAGCTTAAAGGGAGGAGATCCTTCCTGCCAAGACAACATTGCTTTGCCTGCTTTACCTGCTGCAAGAGTGCAGGATACATTTTGCCCTTTGACTTGCAGCCACCTGGATCCACTGAAGGGACGAAGATCTTTTTATGAAGAGGGTGCTCTGCCAAGGGCAGATGTCATTTGTGTTTATGGTGTATCTTGTGCATTACTGCTACTTGCACCTTTATCTTCAACAAAAATTTTTGGCACAGACTTTACAAAATGAGTTAACACACACAGAGGCAGCTGATCTGAATAGTCACAGCTTTGTTCCTCTCCAGCTTTGCCTCAATGTAAAGCCACCCAAACTAAATTCACTGAAATAATTGTACTAAGTGTAAATATCTCATAATGAGTAAAAATCTTGGTATTGTATTTCTTTCTCTGATTGGGAATTTTGCCATCTTCTCTTTTGCTCTTTTCCTCTGTTTTGTTGTGTTCTTTGGGTTTTTTTCAATCCCCCATCTCCAGATTCATTCCCTCCTTCCCCATTCAAACAGAGCTACTTAAAAGCATCTTGGAGCTTTATTTTTAACTGTCTGCACATGTGACCTCTGAACGAAGCTATGTGCCACTTCGGGGGGGTGGAATAGCAGTGTTACTGGGGACAACCTATGCTTTGTCCAGAAATGAAAAGGTATCAGTGCTGAGACTAAACATACCATGGTTTTGGAAAACTAAGGTAGGGAGGAGGGAGTGTAAGCTTTACAAGTCATTGCTTGACCACCTTTACAGTCTTTTAGATGCTTTCTTTTTTTTTCTTTTTTTTTTTTTCCCCTCACAACAATTTTCTGTCCTTCCTTATCTCTCCTTATCAGCTGTTAGCTGCTGAGGGGCACTGTGTGCAACCTATTAGCTGACCTAAGCAAGGTCCTCGGGGAAAAACAGGTCCCACAGTTAATTTTCTGTGTGTCTGTGTGAGCACCATCACAGCTCTGCTGGGCAAACAGGAATTTTGTTATCCATGTTATGGTGTTGTGGGCACCCTGCAAAGTGAAATGCCAACAGGACATTGGGTGGCCTTGAAATGCTTCCCTGCAGGTTTTTGTGGCTGTGGGGACATTATTACACTGGGCAAGAGTGCGCTACATTTAGAATAGGAATAGCGTCAGTACTATTCATTATCCTTTTAATCTAATTCGAAAAAGAAAAGGAAATTGATTTCGAAGGGAGAGCACTGGTAAAGATTAAGGAACAACTCTTCATGAGCAGCTGCACATATTGCCTTTAGATTCAGACCTGCAAAGCAGACAAGCATCATTAATAACTTTATTATCACATTTCTAATTGTATTTACTTTGTCTGTACATTACTTTGTTTAATAACTCACAAACAAAAATATTTTCTGTCTCATAGATGCTCTTTACATCAGTCCCAGACCTGAAAGGATTCCCAGGTAGCATACCTGACAGGAGGGCATGTGCCCTCCCAGATTAATCCTGTGTTCTTCAGTCAGACAAAAGAATGGTTTTCCCTTGTGTGGCTGATCATGATGATATATGATATGGCACGACATTATACGGTATGGCATATCGGGTTAGTTTGGGTCACCTGCTCAGTGTGTGTCCCCAGCCTTTAGCCCACCCCCCAAACTCTTCATTGCAGGGGGCAAAGTGGGGAACAAAGGGAGCCTCAATGCAGTGCACAATTCATCAAAAGCTGGAAGATTAGTCTGTTATCAGTACAGTTTTGGTCAAAGGTCTAAGCCACAGCACCATCTGAGCTGCTATGAGGAAAATTAACTCTCTTCTAGTCATGCCCAGTACAGCCTGAAAGACGGGAGGGGATTTCTGTTTTCTGTCTTCTCCATAAAATATATATTGCCTAGATTTTCCCTGTAATACTCACCTTTACCAGCTTTTATTATCTCACAAAGGGAAGAAACCAGCTGCACAGTCAAGATAACTTGTCCTTTCACAAGCCCTTGAAAGGGATGAGCAGTTGACTTAAGCACATTAGGTGGACGCAGTGATCAGATGCTTCAATCCAGATTGTTCATGTTAGCACAGGATTATGGTCTTTCTCTCATAAATCCATTTACATGTGTGCAACGTAGGGCTTCGCAGACTCTCAAATATGTGGATCATGTCTCAGCTGAACAAATGAATCGCAAAGCTCTTCCTCCATTATTCAAGCGTGCCTGTGCTATCGGGATCCACTTTTTGAAATTAATCTATAGTTACATGAATAGTCATTATTAGAAAAATATTCTGCTTGGCTTTGGTCTCCTCTTAAGATAATGCTGTAACTCTCTGAAAAGATGAGCCAGCAGGATGGTGGGAGACATTCTTTGTCACTGCCAGTGCCATTCCTCATGATCCTGTCAGCCTTATGAAGTCACAACTTTAGCATCTTATGGAACTGAGGTGACTAGTATAAGTCTTTCTCTGTTCTTAAATTAAAGCCTTTTGAGTGTTGAAAATAGCTTTGCAGCATGATATGAATGCACTCTAAAGACTTTGAAACCAAAAAGCAAATAAACCCAAGCTTTTTGCAGTTAGTTTGATGGCTTTTGAAACCTGATGTTTTAGCATCCGATTTATGACTTTTGTACTCCTCTCTGCCTGCTGTTAGGAAGTTGAAAATATAGCTATGTCTGAAAGCAGCTACAAGCTACTTAATAGATTACAGAGATTTTCCACCTAGGCAACTGATTAGGAAAAACACTTTCATGTTCACATATATCTACATATGCCCCTTCCCAGTGAGATGTTCACTAGAACCAGACCCTAGTCATAGTGAAGTCATATGGCAATGTGAACCCATTTCAGTAAGCTGCAGGCTTACAAATGTTCTTCATAAATTTAAATTAAATTGCATTTATCTCAAAGGAATCTCATCATTCATTCCAGTGAGAATTAGGACAAAAGTTTAGGGACGAAATGACACAGCTCAGTTGATTTACACCATCTGGGATGTGGTCTGCACTACCTATTTGTCTCCTGTTATAGCATAAAAAGCAAAATAGTCCTCCACTGTTGCATTAACTAATCAAGCAAACCCAGAAAAAATAAAAACCAGGGTGCAGGATTTTTTTTATTTGGGCATTTAATCAAGAGCACATTAATTAGGTCATAGCATCATTTTTTTTCTTTTCCTAATATAAAGCAAAGACTCATCTGTTGCTTCTGCTGGAACCTGCAGCACATCTCCAAAGCAAGAAGTAAAAACAAAGAAACAATCAAACAGAATTACCGATAGCAAATTAAATTTCACTGCAAATGTTTTTGTGAAAAAATGCACATTGCTGCGGAGGATTAGAAGGTGATAGCATCAGTGTATTAGCTCAGAGATTAAAGTAAAATGTTCTTCAAAATCCTACCACATTTAGTTCTTCAGAACCAAATTTGATGATTTACTATTATGGTCACTGAATCTTTTTGGCTTTTTATTTTATTTTCCTTTGGTCCTTAAGTTATAAAGTTTATAGTATCTGCTTGATATAGTTCATTTTAACATCATGAATTTGCAATTTACATGAGCCAGGGAAGATAATTCTACAATGCACACACTTTTCTGATTAACTGTGTGTGACTTAAGTAGATCTGAGAAATGAGTTTTAAAGAGTGTTTTGAAAAACCTAAATTCAGCCAGGCTTTATGAAGCAGAAATTATTTTATTTTTTTAAACAGTCTAATTTCTGATAATCAGTGCAGTCCTTTGTTCTGCAAGGTTATTACCAGTGGCAGGGGGGCAGGCATCTGGCAAGGAAAGGGACTGGGAGGAGGGGACACAAAAGCAGAGCAGGAGTGAGTTCTGGTGGCTTTATGCCAAAGAGCATCTTAATACCTGTTTAAGAAAAACGTGTGGGACCAGGCTCTGAGAATTCATTTGATAAATATGTAAAATACATCGTTTTGCACATAAATGACTAACCTCACAAATACCTCACAAATGTGTATTTATACTGATTTGATTAATGTGCACACTTCACATGTTTCCTATGCACTTTTTTTCAGAGACATTTAGCAGAAATTACCTGTATGGGTCCATTTTTTTATCTTCTAATTTACCAAGTCTATTTCATCACCCATACACTGGGCACCAGATACTTGAATAGGGACATCCATTCCTCCATCCTTTTTCTGATGAGGTCAATCTCCTTTCTGTCACTGGATTCTTGTGGAGCTGGATGGGAGAACATTAATTTTTCTGGAGGGTTTTTTTTTCCTTTATGTTTTGTGTTCTGCCTGCCTCAACTATTCAGCTGAAGAAGGGTCTATTTTAGGAAAAGATCAATGAATCTTTTCATAACTGGAAGTGTTAGACAGTTGTTTAGGAACATTTTAGCAGTACCTGCTAATTTCTGGTCTTTGCATCTTGTCTTCTATAGGCTTTAAGTGATGTTGTGATATTTCTCTTATACTAGACACAGCCATACAGAAACTAGATGTGTTGGTGTCGTTTTGTCTTCAAAGTGCAAGTCATCTCTGTTAGTGGCTTCATATTAACTGAGACCCCACTGTTCTAAATAGCTAGGTTTACATGTCACTGTATAAATAAACAAAATCAGCAGGAGGTAATTCTGCCCTAGTCCTGACAGGTCTAGCTTTAAGCAGCAACATTTATTTTATTAGCTTCATAATAGAGGAATTTACTCACACACATTCATGAGACAAATTAAAATGATATAACAAAGAGGCACATAAAACACTTTAAAAATAAAAAAGAGAAAAAGCTGTGGGAATTTTGCTTGTTCAGTCCAGAGAAATATATAAAGTGTGATTGTACAACTGGAGCAGACAGTTCCTATGAACAAACTCCCTAAGAATCACTTTCAACAGATGTACTTTAGTCAGGATTTAGACACCTTTCCTGAATATGAGGGCATGTGTAGGAGCAGTAGGCCACACTTAAATCTATCTTATACTTCTATACTTAGTGAATAATTATAGTTAATGCTGCCATTCTTCTATTTCCAGCTATGTATATTGCCTTCACACGATGCAGGATAACTGTGTGACCATCTGGAGCTTGTTTTCTTTCCTGTGATTTCTGCTCTCTCATTTGTTAAGTTTTTGGTGGTTCCAACACTGGAGTCCTTTCTAGGACTTCTGGGACCTGCTGTAGCCCAAATAGCATCACTGAACTTTGGACTTAAAAAAGTATAATTATCAATTTTATATTTTTTGCCAGAGAAATCAGCGCTAACTGTAAGGCCTCTAGAGAGTATGGTAAGTTCCCCATTGTCTTCTTTGGTGGCACAAGTTGTCTAGCCCTGGCTGCATGATGCTTCAGCCTGGACAGGGAGAGGTCCCTTCACCACTGAGCATCCTCCTGAGGCGTGAACTTCAAGTGTCTGTAGCACTCAGGGTAAGGGAGGACTTGAAGAGAGGACTCCCATTCCATGTCTCTGCTTTGGCTGCCAGGGCTGCGTGGAGGGACCACAATGCTTCCTCCCTCATGGCAAAGCCTGCTGTGAGTGGGGGTCCCTGTGTGTGATGAGGCTGGTGCTGAAAGCCCTGGGAGATGAGATTTGGTGTTTCCTGGAGGCTAACTTTGAATACAGATTTTTTCATCACCTAACCTTTAGTCTAACCTTTCTCATGCCCTATGTTGGGCGCCTGGCTCTGGGTTTTCAATTCCACCCCATTGACTGAATGTTTAGTCTTTTCGGTGCTCTCCTTGCTGTTGCCTAAATGCTAACATAAATTTTTAGGACCAAACAATGCATATCTCTCTTATGTACATGTTTTTTGAAGAAAGCTTTTCTTTATCTGTTTGTCGTGACACGAAACATGCTTGGACAAAGGTGGCTGTATTCATTTCTTTGACCCTAAAATAGTGCCAGCAACAAAACCAAGAAAATGCTTTTCAATTATTTTCTCCATGTACCTCAGAAAGAATTGGTACTGAAAAGCCAGTATCTCAAGTTAAGTACAGATTGATTCTTGGAGACTAATTGGTGAGATTCATTGACAATACAGCATTTGGCTAGTTATAATATACTCCTAATCATTATACAGTTGATAATTCAACAAGTAGCTGATTCTAATTTTCAGTGTTCGTTACACCATTAAGGCTGGCTTTATTAACCTACACAGAGATATTTAAAAACAATTAACCTTAATTTTTTTAAGTGGCATGTGAGATTTCAGCTATTAAAGTTCAATTCTACTTTAACTGCTCCAGGGCATTAGACACGTGGCCACTGAATTCTGGCAGCTTATTATTGCAGGATATCAGGGTCTTCAACAAAGAAACTCAAGGTGTGACTCTTAGTTCTATGCAGATGTGTTTTTCTCATATAAGTAACCCCATCTGTGAATGAGGTTCCCGCCTTTTCATTAGATTTTGTATCAGAATGTAATTGCTTGTTGTGGTGAATCATGGCATAGGCCAGCATTTAATTAAAAAATTGCAAGCATCCTGATGACCTGCTCCTGCAGGGAAGATTCATTTTGTCACATTGCTATAAAAAAATTATAGGTGGCTTTTCAGACAAAGCCTGCTTTCTAGGGCTCAAAAATTAGGCGTGCATTTCTACAAAGCAGAGTTTGAGAAAGATTTCAAAACAGATCAAAGTTGAAGAGTCTCCTGATGGTTCAGCTTTGTAGCGCTAAGCCTGCTGCGTGTTCTGCAAGGATCCATTGTACCTACCTTCTCTGAAAGCACAGCCTAGCTTTGCATGCATTGCAGCAGCCCTGTTTTCAGTAGGGTTTTACAAATTGCCTAATCCAGGTTAGGCCTTTTCTGGAAGCTCTTTTATCATTCTAACATTTGCATAATGATCTCAATACTGTAATTCTTGTGTGACAGTATGTTGAAGCTCTTTCTGATTTACATTAATGATAGTACAAGAATAATGAAATACCAAATTGACTTCTTCGTCTTTCAAGACTGAGAATACCATAAATTTCAATATTTAAAAAAATGTAGGGCAAAGTTCACTCCTGGTGTAATCACAGTGACATCTCTAGAGCTAGGTGAGGTGTGCATTGACTTTATCCTGCTTAAGTATATATTAACTCATGAGGGGGTAGATTCTACTACAGACCTACAATTAAAAAATGGGAACCTTTTCCATTGGTACTCTGTCAGAGTAATATTTTTTTCCCTAAAACTTTGATTAGAACTTGATTACCTCCCATGAAAATTCTAAGCTAATCATTTGAAATAAAACATAGATGAGGATTGCATGAATACTTTATGTGAACAGTAAGAAAGTAAGTCTCTGGTTTTGAGCATTGTGTTAAAATTTGCAAGACTGCACAGCAGGCAAGAGCAGACTGAGTTCCCCTTTCCGTCCTCCTTCAGCCCTTACAATGAGGCAGCATAGACAGAAAGGCAATCCCAAATAACCATGCAGAAATTGTTATGAGATGATAATAATTAGGGGTGGTCTGGCAGATATGCTCACTGAAAAAAAGACTTCCATAGTAATTCAGAGAGAAATTCATTTTCATTTCCATGGGAAAATAGACTAAGAAAGTGAATCACAGAGTGTGATGTATGCATGTATGTCATGTGTCCATGTATGTAACACAAGTGGGTTTGTTGGGTTTTTTTAAAGAAAAAAACATTTTTTGACAACTGTCACTGAGTGCAACTAGTATTATGTGACATCTTGCAATGAGCAGCTCATATTAATAAGTACAATTGCTTGTTCTCACTGCCTATGAATGATCAAACGTGTGAAAGAAAACAGCTACCCAGAGAATACCTTATTTCTCCAAAGAATAGTAGAAACCTTACTTTTCATTTATTGAGTGCCATCAGAAGCTTTCTGGTCCTCTTTGTTTATTGTGATTAAAGGAGATGAGTCCAATTTAAGAAAAAGTTTTATATGATATTTTAAATGTTTTTTCTTTATCAAACATATTCTGTGACCTTTAAAAATGGTTAAAATGTTGTCCTGGAGCATGTATGATTGAATTGTGTATTCCAAAGTCCTAATTTTGTGACACGTTATGAACTAATTAGAAGAGACACTGTGAGAAGCAATAAAGTTATTAAAGTTGCACTGATGGGAGACAGTAGCTGACTCCTTAAATTGTCTGTGCAGGAGGTTAAGACTTATCCTGCATGAGCATGAATATACCACTTTACACCCTTAAAAGCAACTCACCCCAGTCTGGATCCACAGAGCTGATTCATACTGTGCTCGAGCATCACCTGAAAGAGTGGTCGAGATGAGAAAGACACTGTTCCCTCCCAGCACACAGAGGAGCTGCAGGTCTGGATTTCTTACTGAACCAAATAGGGAAATGGCAACTACTGACATGCTTTTTCTCCCGAGGACCCCCAGTGGTCACCAAACACTGTGCTGTAATTTTGGTCTGGGCAGGCAGCTGGAGTCCCACAAATCCTTTGAATGTTACAGCTGTATTTAGATACCAAAGCTTTCAGGCCAGAGGTCACCCTTGTGCCAGTGATAAAAGTCTCTCCTGTGCTAGCAAGGCTACTGTGCAGTCCTATGATGTGAATAGGGAATAATCAAGCCATTTTCTCTATTTTCAGGATATTTGTCCTTACCAAGATGAGAGTCATTCCAAAAGGAGCTTTCGCAGGACTTGTTGACCTAGAGAAAATGTATGTATTATGTTAACAACTATTTCACTCCAAGCAGCAGTTTCTGGTTGCAGCTCTTTTTACAGCCTGTGAGCAAGCCCCTATATCTGAGCTTCATATAGTTTCATCTTTCTGTTTAAAAACAATTGAAACTTTTTCCAATAACACCATATTCCAGAACAATGTTGTCATAAGTATATTTTCATATCACCAAGTAGGCAGTCTTCAGTCAAAGGGTTGGTTGAATATGGAGTGTCATTGCAGTAAATAAAATACAGAGCCATAACAGATCACAGGAAACTGATTATTTTGAGAGTTTTGGAATGAAACTGTGGAAAGATTAGGGAGCAAAGCGCTCCTGTTAATAACAGGTCAGCCAATTCCCTTTTCACTAATGAATAAATAAGATTGTTTTGTGCATGTTCAGCGTCAGCTGGCAAAATGTATGAGAGAAGTTTCTTAAGGGTGATAAATCCAAAAATCATAGCACATAAAGAGTATAAGTCCCTCATTTCTGTGAATTTTAGTGATAAGCTGAAATGATGAGCCTGAAGATAATACAGTTATGAGCACCTTCAATGAACAGATGTATCATGCATTCACTAGTGTGCTATTGTGGGTGCATTGCAGCTCCACCACTACTAGAAGAAAAACTCTAGTAAAATGTTTCCTACTGTTCTTTAACAACAGAAAATCCGTGAGTTAGCTGGTGCTAGCACCAGAAATGATACCTGTCACTGTCCAACCTGAACTATTCTGTGGCATATATGCTTTTTGTGAATTGTTTCATATACGGGCAAATCACATTTTGCTTAGAAACATAGCCAGTACTTGCACCCTGGTAGGAGAGGATCTCAAACAGGCTGTCCACCCAGGAGAAGTCTGGGTGAGAGGGGGGCACTTTAAATTCAGTGCCTTTCTCAGTGCTGCGTGTGTAATGACAAAACTCCAAGGGCAGTTCTCTGTGTTGTTTCTACCCTTTTCCCTTGTAAATTTGCATAAGTAAGGAATGTAGCAGAAGGTGAACACACCAGAAGGTATGGCAAAGACAGGGAAAGGATTTTGAACCAAGAGAAAGAAGGAAGGATGGAAGGAAGGAAGGAAGGAAGGAAGGAAGGAAGGAAGGAAGGAAGGAAGGAAGGAAGGAAGGACAACAAACAGTAACATACAAGAAGGATAGAACAGCTTCTGACCAGTAGCAAGTGGTAAAGCTCCTATGGCATCTGGCCTTTTCTGAAGTACGCAATCCATTTCAGAGTACCACTGTAGGTTCAGAAGTCTTCTCTTAGCATCTCATACAAACTAAAAATCTTCCAGATCCTGCATCCCACTTATGGAACCAGACTCTCATAAATCCATCAAGCACCTCTGTAAAAGGTCATCTTTCTAGAGAGAAGAAATAAAGTCTTACTTTTTGTGCACAAGCGTTACTAGTTAGGACTAAGATCAGCTCTGTGTTGCCAGTGTTGTTGGTACTTCTCCCCAGTCCTGCAGGGTTCCTTCTAGCCTAGTCCTTATGGAAAATCACTGAGCTCTCTGAGCTATGAAGTGAGTTGCAAAGTGTATTGTGAACTGCTTCTGTTATCTTTAATTAATCAGAAACCATATGTCAGATAGGTATGAAGGCATTGAATAAGTGGTGATTTATTGTTAACCAAAAAAATTAAATGTAGAAATTATCTCAATTTGAAAATACATCCATCTTCTAGTAGTATGTGGAGGAGAAATGGGGACAGACAATTTATAGCAAAACATCCTTCAAAATAGAAGCATGATAAATATGCAAATGAGATCAATCAACATCAACAAAGATGCAGTATTTGCAGATGATATGGCAAACAGATAAAATGTGAAATAGCTCACAAATCCTAAACCTAACCCATAAAACATTCATCAGAAATATTCATGATAATGTAGGGACAAAAAAAGTGGGTAATCAAATAATAGATTTGCATATAAAAACAGCCTTTGTACGAAAGCCCTTTTACTCTTGCAAGATCATGCACAGAAAGAAAGATTAAGCAAACTGTAGCCTATTTAAGGAAAACAGCTATTAATTATGTGATACCTCCATATGGTAAAATGTAGATAACCTAATGTATACAAATTAGATACTTCAATGTAGTATATGTATGTGTTCACCTAGAACTGAATAGACTAAAAATGAAGTGACAATATTTCCTCAATGCACTACTGAAGAAAAAACAGTATCTTCTGCAGTCCAACATATCTGTACACATGATTTTTATCACTAATAAATCATTCCTGAGTGTGTTTCTGAGAACAGGGTAAGTTTTAAAGCCCAGAATTTGGAGGGAAATGGTCTTGGGAATCATCCTTAGAGGATGAGCTGGTTGATTACCAATTGGAACATGGTGGTCAGAGGCCATCTTGGGCATAGCAACCTTGAAATGATAAAAGTTTTCAATTCTAAGTGAAGTAAGGAAGGGGATGAACAAAACTGTCGCCTTGGACTTTGGGAGGGCAGACTTTGGCCTGTTTAGGACACTGGTTCAGAAAGTCCCTTGGGAAGCAATCCTTAATAACAAAGGGGTCCTGGAAGGTTGGACCTACTTCAAGAGGGAACTCTAACAGGCACAGGAGCAGACTGTCTCTATGGTCCAAAAGACGAGCTGTCAGGGAAGAAGAGCTGCCTGGCTGAACAGGGAGCTTTCACAGGAACCCAGGGGAAAAAACAGAGTTTACAAGCTGCAGAAGAAAGAGCTGGTGATGCAGGAAGAATACAAGGATTTCATTAGAACATGTAGAGAGAAAATCAGAAAAGCAAAAGCTCAGCTAGAACTCAATGTGGCATTGCTGTGAAAGATAATAAAAAGTATTTTTCTGAATACATTAACAAAAAAAGTAGGGCTGAGGAAAATCTCCGTACTTCATTGGATGCAGAGTGGGAACACTATCACCAAGGATGAGGAAAACATTGAGATACTTAATGCCTTCTTTGCCTCAGTCTTTAACTGAAATACAAGTTGTGCTTAAGGCAACCAGCCCCCTGAGCTGATAGACAGGGATGGGGAGCAGAATAAACCCCCTGAAATCCAGGAAGTAGCTAGTGACCTGCTAAATAACTCACAAGTCTACCAGGGCAGATGGTATTCACCAGAGGATGCTTAGGGAACTGGTGGAAGAGCTCAACAAACTGCTCTCCATCATTTATCGTCAGTCCTGGTTAACCAGGGAACTGACAGGTAACTGGATGGTGGCCAGTGTCACACCCATCCACAAGAAGGGTTGGAAGGAGGATCAAGGGAACAACAGCCCTGTCAGCCTGACATCGGTGCCCAGAAAGGTTATGGAACAGATTATCGTGAATGCAATCACATGGCACAAACAGGACAACCAGGGGATCAGACACAGTCAGAATGCCTTTATAGGTGCTACTTGACCAACCTAATCTTTTTTTATAACCAAGTGACCTACCTAGGGGACGAGGGAAAGTCTGTGGATATAGTTTACCCAGACTTCAGTAAAATCTGCAATACTCTCTCCCCACAGCATTCTCCTGGAAAAGCTGGCAGCCCATGGCTTGGACAGCTGCACCCTTCACTGGATTAAGAACTGGCAGGATAGCTGGGCCCAGAGAGAGGTGGTGAATGGTGCTACATCCAGTGGGTGGCTGGTCACTAGTGGTGTCCCCCAGGGATCAGTGTTGGGCCCAGTCTTGTTCAGCATCTTCACTGATGATCTGGATGAGGGGATCGAGTGCACCCTCAGTAAATTCGCAGACAACACCAGGTTGAGTGGGAGTGCTGATCTGCTGGAGGGTAGGAAGGGTCTGCAGAAGGATCTGGACAGGCTGGATAGATGGGCCGAGGCCAGCAGTATAAGATTCCATAAGGTGAAGTGCCTAGTCCTGCACTTGAGTCAAAACAGCCTCATGGAATGTGACAGGCTGGGGGACAGAGTTGCTGGAAAGCTGCCTGACAGAAGAGAACCTGGGGCTGCTGGTTGACAGCAGTGTGCCCAGGTGGCCAATGGCATCCTGGTCTGTACCAGCAATAGTGTGGCCAGCAGGACCAGAGAAGTGATTGTCCGCCTGTACTTGACACTGATAAGGCCACACCTTGAACGCTGTGTCCAGTTCTGTGCCCCTCACTCCAGGAAAAACACTGAGGTGCTGGAGTAAGTCCAGAGAAGACCAACAGAGCTGGTGCAGGGTCTAGAGTGTAAGTTGTATGAGGAGTGGCTGAGGGAGTTGGGGTTGTTTAGATTGGAGAAGAGGAGGCTTGAGGGAAACCTTATCACTCTCTACCACTAATGAAAGGGAGGTTGTAGTAAAGTGGGATTCAACCTCTTTTCCCAGGCAACTAGTGAGAAAATGAGAAGAAATGTTCTCAAGCTGCATGAGGGGAGGTTAAGGTTGGACATCATTCTTCACAGAAAGTGTGATTAAACATTGGAATGGACTGCCCAGAGAGGTGGTGGAGTCACCATCCCTGGAGGTGTTCAAGAAACAACTGGACATGGCACCTAGTTGCTTTGGTTTAGTTGACATGGTGATATTTGGTCAAAGGTTGGACTCGGTGATCCTGGAGGGTCCCTTCCAACTCAGAATACTCTGTGAAGTAACTGTCCTCTCCAACCTTAATAATTCCATTATTCTATTCTATAATTCCTAGTTAAGTAAGAGATGAGTTCTCCATTTACTTTCAAAGTGAATGAAGGCTTTTGAACACAGTGACTGAAATTTTCTGGTTTTAAAAGAAAAAAAATAATTCAATAATATTTTCCTACTCCCTCTGTGCATTTTAGTGTCTTCCCAAACTGCTGAGAGCTTAGAATAGATGTATTTTGCCAGAAATTGCCAAATACTGTCAATCAGGCTTCAGTCAGAGTATCCAGGCAAGATCTCACTTGTTTTCCTTTTGGACTGTCCAAGGACTTTCCAGAATGGACACTTGGCACCATGACTCATCATGGAAAAAATAGTCTGACTTGGAAATGATGGCATGGAGCAGCTGATCTGCCCTCCTTTGTGAAACTCTAGTTTTAGTTACCAAGACCAAATCCTTTGAGTTTCATCTGATTTTTAAATTGGCAATATTGTCATTGCAATACTTTTACCATTTTTTAATTTTTTTTAAAAATGAGAGCCCATTTGAACTATCTCTAGCTTGTCATTATCTTCTCAGATATCTAAATTATTTCAGTTACTAAAAAAAAACCATGAAATGTCCATTTTGTAGACTGCTATACAGCACAACAGCTTTCCCCAAATATATTCTAGGACAAAGATCTTCTTGTCTTCTTAGATAAAATGCTTACATTTATGAAATAAACTGACAGGCTCTAATTATCAGAGATTTCTCTTATTAAACATGCAACTTGAATTTTCATATAGGAAACTATTTCGGGA
Organism: Scytalopus superciliaris; assembly: GCA_013400415.1. Classification (NCBI taxonomy): domain Eukaryota; kingdom Metazoa; phylum Chordata; class Aves; order Passeriformes; family Rhinocryptidae; genus Scytalopus; species Scytalopus superciliaris. The sequence goes on along the minus strand of VXBX01001181.1, from coordinate 264,782 downwards.
ACCCACAGGTCTGAGGAACAGCCTTGCCATCTTGTTGCTAGCAGCTCTCCAGCTTCTGCACAACTCTGACTTCATGTTAATTTAGCAAATAGGCCTTCAGGAAAGCAGATTAGTTATTCTTAGTATATGTTTAGTCTACATCTAAGTCTTAGTTGACTGGAGCGTGGCAATTTGGCTGGACTCTTGCTTAACCAACGTGTTTACACTCCTAGAACTAATCAACATTCCAGTTCCCAAATTAAAAAGCAGTCCCATGCAGGCACATACCTGGCAAAATCAATTTGACATTCTCTGCAGCAGCTACGTCATCTTCAACCTGCACTGAAACTGCTCAATTTAGAGGAGAGACCATCTAAAGAAATATCTAAACTTTTTCTGTTGCTGTTTCCTCCTGTTACTACAAGGTAGCAAAGTAGATTTGTGAATGTTGTTCTAACAAGGCCTGATTCAGGCATCTTATTTATAGGTAGTTTGGTCCAATTGTGTTACCTTGTGCAAGGCAGAGAGGTCTCATATTTGTACCTTGAGGCACAATCCTTTTGAAAATTCATCATCAATTATTTGTTCTTTTTGAAGGGTTTAAGCATAATGCTTTGGTTCATCATTTGCTCCCAAATTCAACCAGTGTGCAACCTAAGGAAATTCAGCCATGAGGGTGAAATCCTTCTTGACCTTGTCACAGAGGAAAAACACCACCACTATTGACCCTCTTTTGTCTTTTGGAGTAATAGGAGAAGGGCGTTTCTTTAACAGATTTTGGAGAAGGCACATTTTAAGAACATGAACCAAGAACATGAACAGAGCTTGCTGATCTAAATCCTTAATAAGCTCTGGAAATTCTGGAAAGCTAAAACTTTTAGGGTTGATGGAATCTACAAGAGTTGATAGTCCTGGAAACTGAAGATTTCTATGGAAGACAGCAGGAATATATGCACAGCTATCTACTGCATCCTTATTGAGTTGTAGATAAAATACCCCTTAGTTGTGCATTTACTTCATCAACTTTTCTGAGTTTTTTGTTGGTTTGTTTCTTGCTTTGTTTCCCAAGACTGTTGATCCAGTGATAGTTCATAAGAACAAATGCTGCTGGTCTGTGACGTAGGTACATGAGCACCAGCTTATTTCATTACAACAACCAACGCAATGTATGATGCTAAAATCTCTCCTGTTTGCCCCTGTAGGGTAGAAGGCAAGTCACTTTCCTTTGACTTGATTAGATCATACTGTGTTCTCTTCTATGTGTTATCTAAACTCAGATGAGTTACTTGAGGACAGCAGAGTCCAGAAGAGAGTATTTTGAATCAAGAGGTATGTCTCTTCCTGCAACTGACGAAGGAATAGAGTTTTGGCTTCACTATGGAAGTCTCATCTGGAGAATTTGGCATACTGGAAGTCTTACTTTATTTAGCAAGTTTTAAGAGCCTGGTGAATTGATGGATTCACTATGCAGACCTTCTCCAGCCGTAGCCACCGAAGTTGCCTGGGCTAGGAAATGGCTAACCCATCCCCACGAGCTCCCGACATGAGCTTCAATAAGCTCCAGGATGTGATTCTGTAACACTTGTCAGCATACAGCCCAAAGAGGGGGGAGGGAAGGGAGGAAGGCAGGAATCACATGGTCTCCTAAGGACGAGCAGTCTGTGTCTTCTGCTACCAAGAAAGTTGCTCAGCATTTTGCAGCTTCTCCAATTTTTCTTGCACAGTGTATTGTGTGCTGCCTCATTTGGTATGCAAAAGGCTGTGTTTAAATAAGATCATTAAAGCTATTTTGAGAAAATTGTTAGGATTCAGTGTAACCAAGACATTTGGAAATTGGTTCTAGGCAGGAGTTCCTTTCTATCTTTTGTTGCATCATTTGGATAAACCTGCTATTTATTATTTTGCAAGCAGCAAAATATGGATTTTCAGGATCTGATGTGATATATAAGTTAAATAATGCATGTTTACAAAAATATTTATTTACATCCCTAAGGTGAAATGGGGATATGGTGCATTCTGTGTAGCAGAGTACATAGTGAATCAAGTGACAGTCATACTTTGGTAATAAATACCCCAGGGTATATTCTCAAGATGCAACTCTATGGATACTAAGTTCTAATTTACATATAGGAAGTTATGTGTAACATTCTTCACCCTTAAGGACAGGGCATGAAAATAAGTATGCTAGTTAATGCATTTAAATTAGTCTAAATATGCATTTTCTCTCAGGGAACAGAGGACTGCCGTTCAAAAATATTAAGGCAAATAACCCACATAGGCAAAGAAATTCAAAATTCAGGCTGTCATCCCAAAGAATAAATGTTTTAATGGCAACACTGTTATGATGTGAGGCTTTCCTAGCTGTGTGCCTAGTCTAGTCCTGCACAAGTCAACAGGCAGGCTGCTGGTCAGGCAGGGAGCAATCACAGGAGGCTTTCTGGGTCCTACAGGTGGACTTGCAAGTCCCAGATGTTCCATCGCAGCTGACTGCCCATGTTTAATGATGATCAGTGAGTTTGAACCAGGGATTTTCTACAGAGGAGGGATTGCTTACACTTCAGGCCTCTGAGTCAGCTGCAAAATGTAAGAAAGAAAGCTTATCCTCTGCTAGACATGCCATACGCATTTCATAGCCCAACAGCACCAGGGTGTCAGTCTTCATTTGCCCATCACAACACTCTGCCCTTTGAAATGGGTTCCCACAAATGGGATTTGAAAGGCGAATAGCTGTGCAAGCTTCTCCCAGGGGTCCTGTAGCACATCGTTAGTGGAGGAGCCAGGCAGAGCCATACCTTGTGCTGCTGTGTCTCTGTTGCCATGAGCAGCTGGGCTGCCTTTTCTTCTCCAAGGAATGTCATTGCTTCAGGTGACCCTCCTGCTGCCTTTGCAAATATTGTCCCTTGGATAGCAAACTTCTGTGTTTGGTATGAATACACAGGAAGCCTGATGTTCTCAATTCAAACTATTTCATGAAAGCAGAAGCTATGCCTTGGGTTCTAAACATAGTAGGCAATGAACAAAGACTAGGTGTCTTTATTATACCCTATAAACATTTTGCTGCATCATCACCTGGCATTCTGCTTTTCCCTTCCCAAGCTTATTTGTGGAAGAGGCCTTGCACTTGCAGTTATTGTTGTCACCCCTTGCACAATTATAAAAAAGTAAAGTAGAAATTTATTATCCGTGTTAGCAACTCACTGCTGATATCAAAGAGTAAAGATGTAATTACAGCTTTGCCATATATTGGGGAAAGCATAATCTGATCTCAATATTGTGCTAATGATTGGGTGGAACAAAATTACAAATAAAATAAAAACCCTTAGAAGAAGCTAGGGTATGTAAAATCAATTAATATTGCCCATATCAACATTTTCTAAATTTTTTATTCGTAAAGTTCCAGAAAATCACACTAATATTTGCATATTTTAATTGAAACACAGCAGAGTATAACAAAGGAAGTATTTCATAATTCTTTCTGTGTGGTTTAGTATCTTGATGCTTGCTTTCTTTGAAAAAATAAATTTAGAACAAGAAAAAAGAAGAAAATACATTTTGTTATTACTTCCTTTTTTTGAGCAAGAATGAGCTTTGTGGTAATGAACTGTTAGCAGAATCTTTACTTGTAAATTGTAATAGTGGGAATCCAGCATTAAAGACTGAAATATTTAATGGGAGAATCGTCTTGCACATCATTTCTGGTCCCTGTTTTACAGCTGTCTAGACAGACAGAGAAAAAAAAAAAGTGGAATCCGCTTGCCTGAATGTCTACTAAATGCTTTAATGCCTCTCCCTAGCAACATACTGTTCAGATTACCTGAATTTATAAAAGATGAAATGTGGGCAAATGCTTGTGTGAGTCCCCACTCTGCTTTAGGAAGAAACTTTGATCCAATATTCCTCTGCTTTCCTCCATAGAAAAAAAACAGATTAAGTGCATGGTAAATTCAGATTTGCATATCTAAATGTAGGGTCTTCAGTAGCCTCATTATTTCAAGATGAGATTTGAGGGTGAAATGCACAGTTCTTAAAAAAAGGTCTCTGTCCAGTGTCAAAAAAAAAAAAAAACAAAAACACTCTGCAAATTAGAATGTTGTGAATTATTAAGCCTGCTTTCTCAATTAGTAAGATTATTTCTCAATGACTTGTCCTGTTTGTACACTGTGTTCTGGGTATCGTCTGCATCCACTAGAGCAAGATGCTGGGCCAGACAGGCTGCAGGTTTGGCATCACAGGGAGAAATTTGCTTCCTCTGAATCCTTAGATTTTGCAAGGCAGCTTCAGTCTAGATCCTTGCATTAGAGGTATGAGGCTGATTATTATGATGGTCATCCTGTGGTGCAGAATTAATACTATAATCCTTCTTCTTCTCTCCTGTGGGTGTGCTTAATGCATACAGATGAGACTGGTATGTCTGCTTACTACCAGCTTTTTGAGATTCCTCTCCGGTGCTTTTGGGTGGGTTATTTGTTTCAAGAGGGAAAGATGGATGCTGGCAGAGTCAAAAATTTTCCCCAAAATGTGTAACTTCTTCGGTTTCCATTTCTTCCTCTCAGGAGCTCCACTCTATTTTGAAGTAAAGAAAGTTTCAAGTTGTATTTTATTAAAAGATTCTTGTATTTTCAAGGTAGAATAAGTGACCATCTAAGTGACTTTGTAAATATCAAAATATGTATTTGCTAAGTAACATAAAATAATTCTTAAGTGTGCTGAGAGATACATTATTAAACATAAGTATGTATATCACAAAATTAAATGAGAACTCAGAAGTGGTGGTTCTGTTTATATTTTACATTTTCAAATGTAATTTATTGCTCATACATGGCAAAAGATGATTCCTCTCGTGGGATGTGACAGAATATTGTACTGATTTAAATAATTATATTTTTCTTGAATGAAATCAGTATATTCCTTCTAAAATCCCTAAATAATTTGTAAAAAAAGATTCCCTTTTGTGTGTTAGTTACATAATACTCCCAAATTTCTGGATAGAATTCAGAATTAAAATGTATTTACTTGAAAGTGGAGAGAACTGGAAATACAAAATTAAGTTTTAAACAAAAATAAATACAACTAAGCTGCATTAAAATCAACAAACATTTTTTTTTAAAGACTAGTAAGAAGATTATTATGAAAAGGTTTCTTTCTACCAAAAAAACAACCCCACACTAAACCTATAGTCTTGTGTGAAATCAAGTGACAAAGTAATTCTGAGAGAAAACACGTGCGTTTAGAATTGCAGCAGTTCCACCCAACTTTGGTGTTATGGCACCTCCACCCTCACCTGACAGACAGGTGAGGCTGGTGCTGTGCTGGTAGCAAGTCTGTGGTAGTTCGGGTGACAGCACATCCCAAGGGACATTACAGTGCCATCTTGTTCCAGGTGTATGCAGCTTCTAGGTTTCCTTTAAAAATGTGTCTATTAGGGAAAAAAAATGGGAAAAAAAAGTATGAATTAGAAAATAAAAAGAGGAAGGGGGGGATTCCATGAGAAACAAGAGGTTTATAGGATTTTTTTTCTATTGATCTTTTTGGGTGTGTTGTAACTGTACCAGTGAGTGAGTGCAAAAGGTGTGACCTCCTTGAAAATGTGCCCAGTTTGCTCTAAATGGGATTTTCTATAATGTTTATTGTTGCCACTGTTAAATGTTGTTTGTTAGAAGAAGAAGTCCAGCACCAGACTGGAAATGGTAATTCAATTTCAGGAGGATTTCAAAAACACATTCCCATATTAATTTTATCCAGCTTTTCGGTTTATTTTAGAAATTATGTTAGTGGAATTGGCATGTTGCAGTGAAGGAGTGTTTCCTGTTATACAAATGCTGATATAACCCTCAGCATTTATGGAAAACAAATGTTGAGATGAAGTCAAGACATTTATTTTCTAAGCAGGAGATGTTGATTCTCTGACAACATTATATTGCCCAGCCTTTATTTCTATTATGCCGAATGATTGATGTGGATTTAATCATTAGTTTGATGGCTGCTTTGCTCAGTGGAGAGGCAACTGAGCATTTTATTGTTATTAGTGAGCTGCATTTTGATTTTTCTATCAAAGGCACTGCTGGCCCTAATTCATCCCAGGTGTAAAACCAGAGATTCATTGTGCCCATCGTTTGTTTTGTGACCAAGCCAAGAACAATTTGCTCTCAAAACACTGTGGATATTTGTTTTGATTTCTAGAGCAGGAACCCGGTTTTGATGAAGGCTTCCATGTATGTGTTTGATTCTTTAAAAATACCTAAGAGGAGTGTACCTCTTGTGACTAAACTACTTCCCACATGGTAGAATATGTACACTTATACACTTGAATGCATGCATATGTGTGTATATATGCATAAAGCAGTCTGGAAAAGATTTAAATTGCTAGGATTTAGAATGGTAGACAGATACTAAGCCAGAAAATATTTTGAATGCTTGGGAAGCCAACACCACAGATGGAAATTACAAATGATTGTGAGAGGAATGGAGAAAGCTGAAAAACTGTTGGTGTCTGTGCATTTCCCAGTGTACTTATCAGAAAACTAGGACTTGGGAACGGGGGTAGTCTTTTGACTTTCCCAGTTCACAACCTCATCTCTGAGAGCTGCTGATGCAACTTGCTGAAGGAGGACATTCAAAAGAACATTTCTGGAACAATTATGGAATAGTGGGAGAATGTATTTTGTCCACCTCATAGGGTGCTTTTCCCTCTTGAGGAAAAGAAGTGCACGTAATAAGTAGGAAGCTGCTCAGCACAAACTCCAGGAGTGGTTTCTTTGTGTTGCTTTGTGCTCTGAAGTTTCTTCACTGAAAGCAGGAATAATGAGGAATTTCACATGAGGACAGAATTAAACTTGGAAGGATTGTTTACTTCTGTCTTGCTTGTCTGCTCAAAAGCACAATGATGTACATCTTTATCTGGAAATGTTTATCCTTTCTAGTGTAATTATGAAGTGAAGGTGTTCATTAGACATGTCTAATCCTTTTGTAAACTTACCTTTTATTTTGAATGAGATTTTATGTTGATATGTTTTTCATCTTTCTTTTCCACATTTTAAAGTCTGTTGGGTTTTTAAGATTTTGGCTTTTCCCACCTGTGCTGTGAGAAGGGCTGATCACAATACGGTGAAAAGGACTTGCTTATTTATTACTTCTTTTCCAATTAGATAAGGCTCCTTAGAACAGCTGGCAGCATCAGAGCTCCCTGGAGGAAGGGGTGATGGGCACGTTCAGAGGGGAACAGCTTTGAGGTACTGCAAGAGGCAGGAAATTTACAGGCCAGAGATGGGGAATGCGCCACCCAAGGACTGCACTGGAGAGCAGGGAGCAGCCCCAGGCCTGATGAAGAGGCTTTGAAAGAGGTCTGGGCAGAGCTCAGTGCCACTAGAAATAAGCCACTGAGGAACTTGGCCATTCAGTACTTAAAGGGGGACTATAAAAAAAAAAAAAATGGGGACAAACATTTTAGCAGGGCCTGTGACAATAGAACAAGGGACATTGGTTTTAAACTAAAAGAAGACTGTTTAAGATTACATGTAAGGAAGAAGCTTTTTACTATTAGGGTGCTGAACCACTGGAATGTGTTGCCCAGTGAACTGATGGATACCTTGTCCCTGGCAATGTTTGAGGTCAGGTTGGATGGGGCTCTGAGCAACCTGGTCTAGTTGAAGATGTCCCTCAGGGAAGGGGGACTACATGACCTTTAAAGGTCCCTTACAAGCCAAATTATTCTGTGATCCTGTGAACTCCAAACCTCCAAAGGCACTAGATGTCATAGCAGAGGAGGATATAAACACTTCTCAGTTCTCTTCTAATATCCCATAAGGTTTTTCTGCTTTAGAGTTCATTATCCTAGTTGATATTCTAATAATAGCTGCCTTTTTTGAGCTTAAAACCCTTTCATCCTTCTTTCAGGCATTCTATGCACAAGAAGGTCAAGACATATTGCCTCAAAACTCATGGCTTCAAGTGCATTCATAGGGCACTATCCAGACTGTGTTGTCATTACATTTTCACCATGTGCCATGTCTTGACTCCTCCGCTCCCTGAGCTTGACCCTCCACTTGAGCACCCAGTGCTATGAGCTGGCATGAGCTGAGGCTGAAGGAACATTTGCAGTAGAGCAGTAACCACCAAAGAGGAACAGAGGGGAGAGGCAAACGGCAATGAATTTCTAAAGAGGAAAGTAAATGGATCACAGTTCATCTGCAACAGCCGTGTGCCCAGACATAATTGACAACACACACTGTTTATTTAAAAATAAGCTTGGTTTTGCCGTGTTTCTTGGTAGCAGACTTAAACACGCTAACAAGTAAAGTGGCTTTTTGGGAGCCTTCATCTGTCAGTATCAAGGATCCTGTTTTGTATTCCCAGGACCCAGAGTACCTCTGAATAGCACATTATGTTTTCATCCTACTGTGCTGCCAGGCACTGTGCTTTCAGGATAACAGATAACTTGTTAACTACAGAAATAGGCTGTAAAAATGAAGGGGGAATTGTGTCAGCAATGGGCAATCACTCAGGTCTCTAGAGGGAGAGCTTCCTAATGGGATCTAGCTAAGCACTGCATAGGCTTAACTCCCAGGGAGCATCATCCTGTGAACTGGACAGTGTCACCTTATTCCAGGTTTCAGGGATCTTTCCCACACAGGGAGACTGATTTCAGATGTAGCTAAGCTGATAAAAATCTATGACATATTTGTTCTTTATTTTGGTGATGTGCAATCAACATCAGTCCCAGCAGTGTGACAGTAAAGTGTCTTTTTATCTGCAGATCTAAGGATGTTTCTGTTCTCCATATTTTGTGAATCTGTTGACAGGCTAAAAGCTTTCTGCAGTTGAGTAAGTGGCAAGGATCTCATTTGCCATGATTCCTTTTGTTCATAGGAGAGTGAGTAATAGAAGAACAATGGCCATTCTTTGGGGCAGGTCACCATTCTTGGGGGAAGATCGTCCAGGAGTCTTCTCCTCCTCTACCTGTCCTTACCCACTCTCAGTAGCCTTTTTAAAAATCTATAGAGCTTACTCCAGCGCTGACCTTGTCTAATCATATTGATTGTTAGTAACTGAAGGCTAATTAGGAAGCAAGTTGCTATGGTAATTCTTGAGTCATACATATAAAGAGAAAATACTGCTAAAACCACCAGTGCATGGTGACTATTAGCATAGTTAAACAAATTAAAAAATATAATTCATTCAGATCTGTGCTGGAATTCAAATGAAGATACAATGTGCAACAAGGAAGTTTTTCCCTTGCTACCACGTTTTCCTCTTTCATAGTCATTTTGTTTTTATTTGTCTGTTAAAGGAGTTATGTATAATTCTAGGACTAAATGACAAAGTAGGCTTTGGGTTGTTCTCAACCCCCCACCCCGCAGCCCACTCAAAATATGTCACAACAAGTTTCGTGTGACAGGAGAATGACTCAGGCAGAGGGTAATAAGACTTGGAACCCCCCAGATTTCTGGGTCATTTGTTCATATCCAGTCCGCATGTGTGTGATGAATGCTTTATTTTCACATGGACAGGCTGATGGCTGGCATACCATGAGATGGTGATCTCAGCCTCTGCCCTCAGGAGATGGTGATTCATTGCAAGCTAGGGCTGCTGCAGCTGGTTTTCAACAGCAGCAGCCTCTTTTGGCCAGACTTTGAAATGGCTCTGTAGCAGAGCTGGGGTCTCAGTGGGTGTTCACACTCCTTTGTGGGGCACTGTGGGAATGTTTAATTTCTTTGGCTGTGCTGTGCCTCATCTGCAGGTAAATGAAAGATTTTGCCAGTCACATCTAATTTTTAACTAAATGTCACCCAAAAAAAAATCAAGTGTGTTCTTCTCTGTTTAGTGGGGGCCTTCCTCATCCTCCTTACTAACTAGTAATGTCACAGTCAAATCTGAGCTCTCCTAGCAGGTCTGCATCTGCACTTCTTTAAGGAGGAGAAGGATGTAAGAGCATGCATCCTATTGCTACCCTTCTGGACAGTTTGAATGATGAGGCAAAATGTATCTAGGAGAGTCACAGGCCCAGATGGGACATAGGAGTGTACTGAGTCCAGGTCATACCCTGAATTCCAGGAGAATTTCTCTCCCCCTTTCAGTTTTCAGTGGATGAATGTCCTTAAATTGACTTTAGCAGAACAGAGGAAAAAAGTGAGCAGAAATGAAGTCACTGTGTGGTATTAATCTCTTTTAACAGGTCTCATAGATAAGTATTCTCTCTATGGCTTCTTGGGACTTGTATGCTCAGAGATTCATTCATTTTACTAAAAATAAGTTATGAAATTAATTAGAAGTGTATACCACTTAAACGAAAAAGAAACTAAACAACAGCAGAACTAAACGAAAGCCCAAACAAAAAAAACCAAAACAACACCAAAAAAAATAAAAATCAAAATCAAAAAATCCCCATGAAACCAACCAAAAGAGAGAAGTATGTTTGAATTCATTAGGATCAGCTAAATCCAAAACACCTGATTTGGAGCCTTACGTGGTTCTGAAGTTAAATAGGTGCAACTCTACAAAAAAATCCTGCCATTTTGAAGTACCCACAACATGATTCCCATAATTTAGCCCCTAATTTAGTAATTTAGGGAAAAGACAAAAATTAAAATGCCTTGTATTTACCTGCTGCATAATCTGTCCTCACCAAAGGCATGGGCATGGGGCACAATGATTCATGTAAGGAATCTCTTAACCAGTGTCATACTACAGAGCCATCTTGGAACTTACAGAATATAATAAAACCCCATTGCCTTTGCCTAGAAGAATGTGGTGTGTGCTGGTACGGCTGGTTGCTTTCTGTTTGCTGTACCTTTCTGCATGCAAGAAAAATGCACTCCTGTCCAGGGAACTGGTCCAAATTTGGGCAATTTCTTAATAGAACATCTTTCAGAGGAAACTCTGATCATATTCCATAATATATGTTATATTTGTTTCTTCATTTTCCTATTACAATTATTCAAAAAATATATGTTTTGTTTTCAGTCTGATGGAAAAAACAGTGTAGTGTTTGTCTTTTAGTTTTAATTCAGTATTTAACATGCAAAAAATTCTGTAAGTCTGAGAATTAATTTGCTCTCACAGCATGGCCTTTGAGTTTGTGTACTTCTGTGTCCTTTTATGTATTGAGCTGGGTGTTTTGTGGAGAAAACACTTATTTAAAAGTACAGGAAAATATACACTCCTCTAAAATGTAGAATGTTAATGTAAATACAGATCCACTCTATTAAAACAAATGGATTTCCATTCCTTCTGCTGCAGAGTCTGAAATCTTCAGTCTCAGCAAATGAAATTATAGTAATCAGAAATGATGGATTAAATTTTCTTTATTTATTTCTTAGGCATACTTAATCATGACTTTTCCAAATGCTATTTTTTTGCGGTTTGGGATCTCTTCAGGAAATTTTTCCCCCCTTAGCAGTTGCATTTTCTCAAAGGGTTTTACTGGAAACACAAAAAGGTTTTCCCAGGCTTGCTTGCTCCAAAAACACTGTAAGTTCCATTTTGTTTACATCAATACAGGAAGTCAGACAGAAAAAATATCATAAGTATATGCAATACAGTTCAGCAACAGAATAGACACAGGGACTTTTAAGGAAAACATAACTTTTTATTCAAACCACGTTTATTGTTCAGCCTCCTTGAGTGCTGTGCTAGGGAGGAAGATTCCTCTTACTTTTCTGTTGATGAAGAAAGAACTAATTATGACAAGGCTTTTTGCATCATCTCTAGCTCGAACTTCTTCCTGTGACCCCGGTTAGATATGACCTAGCATAGGGTGGAGGAGAAGGGCTCCCACATGGATCAAAGAACTTGTACGTAGGAGAAACAGGTTATTTCCAAGTGGCCAAGAATTGCCTTTGGATTCTCAAGGGTTTTGCCTTGTTCCTATAGAAACTCCTTGTGAGGAATCAGTACTCAGGGCTCCCCATCAAAGGGCTGAGTCCAGTCTGAGGACTTTCTCGTTAAAGCCCCACAACAGCAGATTTTAGCAGAAAGCCTTTGTTTGTCTGGCACTTCTGCCATTCTGGGTTACACAGCAAAGTTCATGGCACACACGAGCAACCTCTTGTAAATGGGGTTAGATGTGCAGAAAGGCTGCTTCTGTCTGATTTTAGTGAGTAAGAACCATTATGTGGCCTTGGGTTTATTATTTTTATTGGGTTTTTTTGGAATATAGTGTGTATACACCAAAAAACATAGAAATATATTATTATATTGAATTTTTGCCCAAGTTTTATGATCTCTTCCCACTGTTAAGACTTTCTTATCTGTGTATAGTCTTGCAGTGTTTGCTGATAAAGGGGGGTTATTTCTGTCAGAGAAACTCAGGCAGAAGCATGTGATTTTCTGAGGTTTCATAGTGGACAGCTGTTCAGTTATTTGTAAAATAAGACTCTCCATGTATTGAATCAGGCCCCTCTCTGCTGCCACCAGACACTTGGCAAAAGGGTTAGGGATTGTATGCAATTCCCATGTTTGTATAGCATGTCTGCTCTGCCTCTTCCAATACAGAACCTGTAGATTTGGGGTTAATGGTAATTTTTTCTGCTCATGATATCATAATCAGATGAATAACCCTCATTGCACACTTGTTTTGTAAAGCTTTTGACTTAGCAGATCTTGATGGTGCTTGTGTTTTCTCTGGAAGTCTGTTAGAAGGCAGAGGTTTGGCTCTAACTCTGGAAGTGTAAAAGAGTACCTTTTTCCTGGGTAGGTTATATCTGAGAGTTGCAATCATGCAAATATTTATGCAGTAGGGTCTTGGCTGAGCCTGGTGCCAAAGCTCAAGGAATAGAGTTTGTAGGGTCAAGACTTCAGTTAGACACAAACCACAAAAATAGTAAGTAGTTTTTATGGAGGGGAGGAATGAATGCAAATAGAAAAGAGAAGAGAAGGTAATCTCTGCATTGGAAAAAGATATTTCACAGGGACACTGTAACATTGAATAAGAGAAAACTAAATCCTTTCAGGGGGACATTTGAAAAATGTAGTGCATGGCATTAGCAGCTGCAGGATGATGTCTATATTCATAATTGGGTTTAACATTAGGCAATGCTAATATTTTTCTCATGATGGGTCAAGTCATGGAGATTTATTTTCACGGAAGTGGGTATATATACAACATTATTTGCTCTGGTGAATAATATACAGTATTCTCTCATAAGCCTGGGAAGATTTTTCATGCCAGAATTGAGGAGTAAGAAGGATTTTTTTCAGAATTTTCCTTCTTAGCTAAAATGTTTAATTGTGCCTATCTGAGGTACTTGCTATTCTGTATCTTCCTGTTTCTGTAAAACATTGGACTTAGTAATGAACTGTTCTCCAGAGGCCTCTTATGAAAGTGTGCTTCCTTAAAGCATTTCAAAACTGTCTGTTGAACTATCCAAAAACACCTGCTTCAAGATTATTTGGAAAGACTGTCACTGGACTTTGGGTCCTGAAAGCCACATGTTCTCCCAGTCCAAGACACTCTGCCTATTGATTTTCCCCAGAAATTATTTTCCCCACTTCCTTGTTCAGCTGCTCTCATGAATGATTTTCTAAATGTAATTTCCTCATCTGCCCAGGTCATCTTAATAAACTATTCATCATAAGCTGGCTATCAAAGCCAAGGGAGAAGTAATAAAAGATAAGTGGCAATAAATGCTGCTAGCCCATTTCCTAAGAAGGAGTTATGATTTGGGTATGAAGCTTGTGTCAGCATCTCTGAACGAGGATGTCCCTTGCTCAGATGGACAACCATCCTTGTCTACCACCATGATCTCAAGCTTCTCCGGAGCCCAACACATCTAAGGTAAAAGTGCCATTGACAGAGTGGGTGTTTTTATTTTAGAGATGTTTTTCTGTCTTCCCTACAAGCTTTCATAGTCAAAGATAAAATCTAGTGATAGCTGAAGCAGGAGTGGGGGCAGATATATCTGCCCCAGTGGCTGGAGGGCACCAAGTTCTAAGCCCCATCTCTCTGGGCTGCCTGTGTGGAGCCAGCTTTCTGTGGAAAGCTGACATTTCCTCCAAAGACCCTTACTTGTTTGACCCTACAAAGCTTCATGCATTTTCAGCCTTGCTGACAATATACTAAAGCTAGTCTAATACACCCCCACAGAGCTGGAGTATGGGGAGATATCTATCCACCCAAACTGTACTGATTATAAAATCAATTCCTGTAACGATGCAGCTTCGTCTGTTGGATCCGGTCGTTATCAGTTCCAATTCTGTAGACTAATCGCGTGCTTTTTCAGATTAGAGAGACCAATTTAAAACTGTTACATGGACAATTAATTTGATGCAACCAAACTCTCAACAGACTTTCATCTGGATTGCTGGCACAGTGCTAAAGCACCGATAGAAATAAAATCCTCTTTGCTTCTGTCTGCTGTCCAGAAATTTGCATTATATTTTTTCCCATGCCTGTACTGATTTATTTGAGAATATGGTTTCATGCCCTTTGGAGAAGACAGGAAGACACAGCATTGACATCTCCTGATAATCTCCTTCAAAGACTGATGTATACACTATTTTGCTCTAAGTGGAAGTTGCTATTAATGTTCAGTTGGTTAAATGGGTATTCCACTTATTTAGAAAGACATGTGTGTATCTTCAGCAAAGTAAAGAGACCATGAGACGAGTCAGTGCTTGAATTCATTTTTGAAATGTCAATATCTGCTAAGAGATATTACTGTGTAACTCCCTCATGTTCAATAAATCATGGTAGGGAGACAAGTTTTTCATGTTCACAAGGAAAGTGACAGGAGAGAGTGTCAACCATCTATTTTTAAAAGGTCAAAAGTCTCTAATACTTTTAAGAAAAATAGCTTTTCTTTTGTAACCTTTTTAAGTCATTGTAGTAGCATTTTGCTGTCACTGTAGAGAGGAGTTTTCAACAGGAGATTTCAGACCAGCTTGTTTCTGATCAGACTGAAAGAATAAGAGCTACTCTATCCATGACATGGAGACAAAGGTAGCCAGGTGTTTAATTTTCCAGTTCAGACACTTCGTAGGCCGGACCCATGGGGACTCACCCAGGGAATACTGGGCAGGATTGCCTGGGCAACACCACACTACTGCTATTTACTTCTGAAGCTTGACATAAATTGTGGCATCAGTCAAATCACTGAGTAAAACTGACCTGGCAAATTGCTCTAAAAAACATTTATATTTTAAAAAAGGGAGGAAAAAATAAACATTGTTGGATTTATTTTTTTTTTCCTTTTTCCCTTAAATGAACACAACGTTATTGATTTGTGGAAGTACAGAGAGCACAGTGAGGACACTTACTCTGGGAGTCAGTACCTGATACCTCCAATATCTCTACTGCTTGCAGGTACCTATAGGGTGAAAAAAAGCGTTCACAGAAATCCACAGGACAGTTATGCCACAAAAAACTGCCTCAAAGGCTGAGGTTAAAAGGCCAAAAGGCACAATTATCATGTATCACAGGAAATATAAGGTGAACAGATCAGTATTCAGCCCATGTATGTACCTGCTCTGGAAGGGAATTTGAGGAGTTTACAGGGAGTGGGTCACTTCCAGCACTACTGAGTAAAGCCATGTGACTGAAGAAAGGGGACATCCCTCCTTCATATCATGTGCCACGTCACTTTTGACACAAGTTACCATTTATTCATCTGTGTTAACTTTCTGTGTCTGTATTTAGACACACATACACACACATACGCATTTTTTTTAAAATAGACACATTTCCTAGCAAGGAAAAAAATTAATCTATCCCTGTCTGCTCTGATCCTGAAAGGAATCCTTATCATAAAAGATCTAAATCTCCAGTCTTTTATTCTTGAAATATGAGAACACTTGGCTCCAGGATCATTAGTTTGTGAGCTTAATACAGTCTTGCTTTTGTTGTAAGACTTTGATTAGTCTGAGATTTTCTCCTTAGGGGACTACATGAACTGTCATGAGCTACAAGTTCCTTGCCAACGGGATTGTTTACAAGGCCATTCCAATGTAACTTGATTCTTACGGGTCACGCTCTGAGTGCAGCTCGTTTGAAGAGAGATGCGTCCTATGTGTTGCACGGGGCTCTGCAACAGACGTCATGAAGATGTACCCCCAGCCCTGCCTTAGAGCAGCTTTGCAGGCAGGTTGAACAATTTTCCATCTCTCTCCCTACTGTCACAGGCTCTGGGTGTCACACGTAGAAATGCTACGCTGCAGTCAGTTGCTGGTGAATAGATAATAATGATTCCAGTTTGCTACTTTAGTGATGAGTTAGAGGAAATCCCTCAGTTGTGTGATGTCACCTCTTAAAGTTTTGCCTTCTCTTTGCAGAAAAACAAAAACAATTGTTCTTTGTCCCTTTGTAAAATGTTTTTACTGAATACTTTTTTCTCTTTTAGGCTGCGTTTGAGTAAACAATTTATGCTTTCGAGGATCACTCTCGATTTTAATAGGACTGTGCATGCAGTGAAAACTAAGCTTAGGCAGACACCTAAGCACTTTGCAACCACTGGGTGGTTTGGAGACTCATGTTTTTTTAAGAAATTGCCCCTGACTGTTTTGCATACCATCTATTCAAAGCCTTTGATACTCAAATTGCCAGCTGGATTTCCTGTGATAGCTGGCAGTAGAGCTAATAGTATCATTCATTACAAACAAACAGCGTAATAGCAGTGCCATCTTCTCTCTTGATGACATATAATGAGATATGCATTATGAGCAATCATCTGTTTGTGTGTATTTATACTGTAAGACAAATCAGTTGCATAAACACTAGCCAGCAATCCCTTTTTTTCTCTTTGTAGCTGCTGCCACAGGTATTATTTGCTCACCTCTGCAGAGGATCTGAGTCTACTGAGTTGGTTATTTGATGTGAGCAGCAGTGGTTTGTACTTTTAATGCCATAGATACCTGTATCCAGGATGGTGTTCTTTTGGTTTTTCATGAACAGCTGTGCATTTTTTGGCAGGTATGAATAACTTGTTCATGCAAAATATGCAACCAGATTAGTGCTGCTTGTTGCCCACAGTGTGTGACTGGTCTCCTAAACAGAATGATTTTCTGTTGTTTATCTCCTTACCTGAGTGATAGCCTTGGCAGGTGTATGTGCAGCCCAAAGGACAAGAATAGAAACGGCCTTATGTAAGAAAACAGCACTTTAGCCCTGCAAACTGGGATTCATCTACAAAGAACGATGATAAATAAGATCATAACCAAGTGGATTTCCTGGAGAGAGTGTAGCAGAAGGTGCACAGTTCATTGCAGGAGACAGAGGGTCTTGTCCTTTTCCTCCCTCCTGCAATCCCTGAACACAAAGGATGAAGCCCAACACCAAAAAGCTTGCTGTCTTCTGCCATTGACAATTTTCCGTTTTGTTCCTTTTATTGATCTTGAAATACTCATAACTTCAACAGCTGCATCAGGGGTTTACTTGAGGTGAAAGACAAAAAAAGTCATTGTAAATGGATGTATTTTCATTACCTGTTAAAGAAAACAAAACAAAACAAAAACAAAAACAAAACAAAAAAACC
Source organism: Scytalopus superciliaris (assembly GCA_013400415.1). NCBI lineage: Eukaryota > Metazoa > Chordata > Aves > Passeriformes > Rhinocryptidae > Scytalopus > Scytalopus superciliaris. Next base: position 247,341 of record VXBX01001181.1, on the reverse strand, counting down.
CAACCAACCAACCAAACAAACAAACAAAAAACAAACAAAAATCCTGTCACCTTTGTACCTGTGAATGTTAAAATGAAAGCCAAATCATTTCCCAAATCTCTGAAATGGCCCCCTCATGCAAGTGTTATTTAATTCTGTTTAAAACTTAATCTTTAAAAAGCTTAGTATTTTAAAAGCCTAATCTTGCTAAAACACTTTAGAGATTCCTATCTTCCTACCTCTCTTCATTCTTTCCCTTAGCCTTGCATTCTCCAAAGTGTCATGGTCTGCTTGTGCCCCACCTTAGTCAGATCTGTATCTTCTATTTCTTGAATCGAAACAAAGCCAATAACCTATCCCACGCTTAGGAAGCCAAAGCACTCTCCTGATGCAGAAGCATTCCTTTTTAAGCAGTCCATTAAAAGAGGTATGTCATCCAAGTTGTTCCAGAGTTAGATAGCAGATTGGATCATAAAAAATTATTACCCTCAACAGCACTATCTGCTGGGTGAGGTCACTACTGTATTATGGTTTCTTAATAACCTTTTTTCCCCTGTATAAGGCCAACAAATCTGCAACATTTTTCCCTGAACTGCTTAGTGGCATGAAATCTCTTCTGGCTAAATGGATTTGTTAGTATTAAACATTCTGCTTTTTCTGAAGGTTTTCTTTTTTTTCAAGGCAACTGATTGTTTAGATTGTGGGGAAGGGCAAATACACCGCTGACTACCCAAAAAGAGCACAAGCAAAACCAAACCAAACCAAACCAACCCAAATCTTAAAAGTGTGAGACACCTGCCATGTTGTTAAATCTTCTAGATTGTAGTTAGGCAAGAGAATTGTGTGCTGTAATATAAATACATCATGGAGGCTTCTATTCTGTTCTTCTAGATATTTCTACATATATAATGCATTACTTTTAAAGAAAAAAGGAAAATAAAAAGTCTTTGAAATATCTCTTGCAATGGCTGTGTACCTTACATGGTATGAAGGAATCCCTCTCTCAGTTGAAGCATTTTGTTGCTGCTGAAAATTAAATAATAAAGAGAAACATATTCACATGTGAGCTGGTGGTTCAGCACTGCTAAACAAATCCAGTTCTTATTGAACCCTGCCAAACACCTCTTGTCAGTCCTCATGTACTTTTATTATCTTAGTCTCCCGTCAGTTTAGAGCTCCTGGAGCAGAAGAGAGCTGAATTTCTTCCATAAGCAAACCTTGAGGAAAAAGGAGGGAAAGCTTCTTATTAAACTAAAAAATATTAAAGCACTAAGGCATTTTTTAAAAACAGAAAAAGTCAGATGGAAAACTTACCTTCTTTTGCAGGCTTTTGTTTGTCTTAAATGGGCAGGTGATTTGTCAGGTATGGGTCAGTTGTTACTTAGAAAGAAGTGGAATACTTTTTATATTCCTCATATTATTTTTTTCATTATTTTTTGACTATGCAACTGAAATTACAATCTATTGTTTTACATCAGGCTTTGAATCTATTTGCAACCATCATAATTTCCAAAGAACAAGATATCCAGGAACAAGTGTTGTCCAGTTTGCAATCTGACTATTTAGCCAAGGTTTCATTCCAAAGATGTGCACACTTACCTTGCCATTAAAATTCAGCAGATGATCATACTCTCACGGAATTACATCTGTATTACAAACTTTACTTCCTACAGCTGACCTCAGCCTGGGAAAACAGCATTTTTGCATTATTTCCAAAAAACCAGCAGCTGACAATCTTTTGGCATAGCTGTCTTCACCTTGACATTCCTGGTCAGTGCCAGCATAAGGGAGAGGCTGCACTGCAGTAATGCCCACTTGATTCACCAGGAGAGCTCCTGAGCTCTAAATTACACCAGAGTCTGAGCCCTCTCTTTGCCATCCCACAGATTAAGGAAGCAAAGAAATGTGTGCTCTGGACTAGCAGGAGATGCATTCTAGTGTACCGATAACAGTCAACTGGCCATTTATGTTCTGCAGTTCTGTGATTGTAAGTGGGCATTAACTCTGCACAGATGAGATCAAATAGGTTTTTCTCCAAGGTGTAGAAGAGTCCTTCACATCTGTGGTCTCCAGCTCCTGTTAATAAGGGCATATCTGCAGGTAGCTTAGTTTTAATCTTTGTACTTTACCTTAGATCAAGACAACAGTGCCTTATTGCTGAAGTTGGGTCATATCTCTTGGGAACTTTTTAGCTGTCTTTATTTCAATCACCTTTACCCCCTATTTTATTCACTGAGTTAAAAGGTTTCCTTAAATTTCTATCAGTAGTTAGTCATTTCAGAGATCCAGTAGTCCATGGTGGGTAGGTCCTGATTTCTAATGCACAGGGAATGGTGATAGCAGGAGGTGCAGGGCTGCCACTACAGATACAAACTTCAGCCTCAGAAGACGCCTGCTCTTGACTGTTGTTTGCCACAGCAGTACTCATCAGTCTTTCTGGGGTCTGTTTTCTTATCTGATATTTAGCTTGGTCTTTAAAAATAAGTTCCTTGTGAATTTTTCACTTGTCCATTCTCTGCTTCACCATGACTTGAAATATCTTGACTTCTAAATTGTTTTTCAGAGAGATTTCACAGAATGATGCCTTGGAGGTCATAGAAGCAAATGTGTTTTCCAACCTTCCCAAACTACATGAAATGTAAGTAATGAGCAATCTAAATGCAAAGGAGACAATTATAAAGATTCATTATAGGCATATCAAAGTTTTTGTAGTTTGGTTCAGGTAAGAACTGAAGTATTCACAACAATACAGGAACACTGGAAATCTCCCTTTGTGTTTTACATCTTCTTATCTATCTGTCACTTGGTTTACCTGATCAGCCTAAAACTTAAGGTGGTGGGTTCTGCCAGTCTGTGGTAGGCTGCTTTTTGAAATCATACATATCATCTGCTGTCAAAAAGAAATTCTTGGCATATAATTCCACTACATCATGGGACAAACATAATTTTACGATCAATATATTGATATACTTTCTCTGATGTTTCATTTCCTCTCTGCAGAAGAATTGAGAAAGCCAACAACCTTGTGTACATTGATGCGGATGCCTTCCAACACCTTCCAAGCCTCAGATATTTGTAAGTTCTTTTGCTCTTTGCAAGTCCTGTCGTCACTTTGAATGACACATATGTTTCAGTCTTGAGCACTTTCAGTGATAGAACAGGATAACGCCCTCTCCCTGCTACTAGTTGGACATTGTCTATCCACATTGTCATGCCTGCAGTCCTCAGAAAAGCTGAAGATAAGAGCATCCAAGGAGTAGTCCCACACACAAGTTCCTTGGGCCTTTCTAAGCAGTAGGTTGAAACTGAGTGATAAGAGGAGCTGGACCCTTTTTATGTCTATAGAAACAGATTTATGCTCCTGAGAACTTTGGGACAAAAAGCCTCTCTCATCTGTCTTTGCTATGGTGCTGCCATTTGTTATGTGTCATACATGTGGTCTTAAACATTCAAATTCTTATTTCTTTAGCAAAGGCAGTACTGTAGCAATGGTTTTCATTAATGCTTGATGTAAGATGTTTAAATCCCTAAAATACAAACATATTCATGTATGGTATAGCTTTATTCCATCAGCCAGCCTCATGGAAAATGTCATTTGCACAACTGTGGTTGCATCTGTTTCCTTGAGTTTGCCATCAAAATTCAGTGTTAATTGAATGCATCCTTAAAACAAACTGTTACTCAAATATATTTTCACAGCTTACAGTGCATGTTTTTAACATGACTAATAACCTCCCCTCTGCATTAAAACCCCAGTGAAGTCCAATGAACTCGATTTAACAGTAATTGTTTCTAATGGTCGTAGCTTAAACAGCTTAAATGGTGCTCTCGGGTGAGCAATGACATATACACCCAGCAGGATACCAACTTAACTTTTGTATGGCCATCCACCTGAGCACCTCACACAAGAAACCGTACTCATACAAGCCTTGTTTCCTCTACTCATCCAAGAAGTCTGGTCACAATTTCAACATTGCAGTATGTCAAAGTAAGTGTTTAATTGTCTGGTTAGGTATTTCTTAAAAAGAGTATGAAATCAGGTCAGTAGTTAATAAGCGTAGCTTGCAGTAAGTTAATGAGTGTATAAAGTCTCTGAAAATCACTAGTATCTGACAGGTTCTGGGCTCAAAAATGCCAAGAGGCATTGCTTTGAATTTTTACTTTAAGATTTGAGATTTAAGATTTGGACTTTAGGAGATAAGGTTCATTTAGCACTACAAAAACCATTGTAGTTTAAACACTCATTGAACTGGAATATTTGGTCAGAGCTGAAGTAGGATTGTCGCTTTCCCCAGTATTTTGACTGATTTCTTGTTTACTGAATTCAGCAGGCCCCTCAATTAACTTTCGTATGTGCCTAACTGAAAGACAGATTTTCTCCTGACAGTAGGGAAATAAAGCTTCAAGTTTTTATTGTCCTGAGGAGAAATCATATGCCTTTTTCCTCTCATTTCAAGTCTGAGTCATTCAGTGGTGACTGCTGTTTTTGAGTAGCTCTGGCTACCTATGAACAAAACCACAGCATTTATGTATCCCATGTTAAATCCCCAGAACAAGCTGCTATGGCTGGTACAGCTGTTGGATGTACAGATGGATAGAAAGAATGATAGCACATTTATCTCATACAAAATTGAAGAAGAAATGTGAACACACTTATGAAGACACTAGTTTCAGTGATTGTTTAAATGTGGGACACAGAAATCATAGGTCATGAGGAAAAGGTAAATTCCCACTTTAAACACTTGAAACAGTGAAAGTTTTTCTCTTGACATTAGTGGGTGTTGCCTCCTTTGAACATTTGTCATTCCATGCTCCCGTACATGTTGACTCAAATATTCAGAGATTCTACCTGTGTAAAAATTCAGCTGCAGCTGCAATACTATGGCCTATAGAAGCTTGCCCTTTTAGAAACTGAAAAGGCAAAAGGCTTCACTGTTTGGAAGAGTAAGACAGTTAAGTTAATGAGAAAGCAGAAACCTTGATGGAAGGCTGTAAAACAGCATCTGGTAGAGGTAAGCCAGTACTTATATTCACCTTCATATGACATGCAAAGAAGGGTCAGTTTGTGAAAATTTATATTAAGTTTTTATATAGGCAATGTGCTGAGGGAGTTAATGGACTGATGATTTTTTGGTTCAGTTTGTTGGGTTTGTTTGGGGTTTTTCTGTGGTGGTTGTTTAGACTTTTCTGTACAATACAGAAGTAAAAGGCTGTAAACATGTGGAACTATACCTTAAAATAATTTGGGAAAGTGTTATGCATCTGTGTGTGGCTAGCCGTCGCGAACGACGATGCTTTTTATGCCTGCGCGAATGGATTTATTACGTGGAGCTCAGCGTGCGCGGAACTGGCCCCACCCCCTTTAGCCCTGGGACACTCTAGCCTTGGCCGGGGCAAGCCCGGATGAAGTTGGCAGAGCGAGACCCGCAGGACTCGAACCGGCATCCTTCCGAGAAGGAGCACGGATCCAGGGGCGGCGGCTTTACCCACACGGCCACAGCCGCCGGCGTTATGCATCTAGATGGATGGAAAAGCTATCAACAGCTATTGCAGAAATGATAAAAAATTTTAAGGCCATCAAAGAAAACTTAAAAACCTTTGTACATTATAGCCTAATTTTATAGCATTAATTGCTTGAAGTTAGGATGGGACAGCACATGGTTTCATCAATATCTTGTCACAAAACAGATGAGCAGATTCTGTGTGACTGTATAAGGGAGTATACAGAGACCCAGTTGCAGCCAGCATGCTGAAGCACAGGGACTTTGGAACCTACTCATTGTTGGATCGTTGTGGTTCTTCTGAAGCTTCCAGCTATGATGGAGGTCTGGCAGGGTACAAGACACATAGTCTGATTCCTTGCACAGTGCTGTGGCTGTGACAGAACTGTTAAAAACATTCAGAATGTTAAAAATATTCAGAAAATTTTGCAGAGAAGTATGTATTTACTGACAGTTTTCATTTAAAAACATGGAGAATAAAACTAATCAATCTTAATGCCCAAGGTTGAGCCCAGGTGCCACAGCCCATGGGTTAACACACTGCTTGCAAGGCTTCCTCTCTGCATCTTCAAAAGTAGTTATATAGCCACCCGGCCTTATTTATGGGCAGGCAGGAAGCTCTTGCTAGCATTGTCAGTCTTCTCATCAGCTTCATGGGCTCGTTACAGCCACCAGCTGTTGAACATTAATATGCTTTTATCTCTGTCACCTTGGGTACAAATGCATTTCCTGCTCACCTCACTCCCTTTGTCTTCTGCATATCATAATTACTGGTATGACACTTACTAAGTGTATTCTCTCACTAAAGAGAGAAAAATGTTGGAAAAAATACAATGCTGAACAGCCTAAACCCTCTAGAAACACACAACCTTAACTTTCTCACCAGTCTAGAAGGAGGGAAGATAATTGCTAATTGGTCTTCTAGGGTATATGCCAGAGGGACAGACTGTTTCAAAGTGGTAACTTACTGACCTTTTCATGGGTACAAGATTATTTATCTGGCTCTCATTAAGGAGACCTGTGGCATTGTCTGTTTAATAATGTAGTGATGACTTTTCAAACCCATTTTCTTTCCAAAATTAGTTCTCATGTGTAATCTATGTCCTTTGGTTCTTTTTTAGAGGAGTGTCAACATCCTGTATTAAGCAATACAATAGAAAGATTTAAATGTAACACTCCTTTCAGGTCAATTTTGAGAGCATACAGCTGAGTTGTTGGAGGGGAGGGAAACTGTAGTTCACAAAAGCATGTGTTGTGTCTGCAAAAGGAGCAAAGCCCAAGTCTTGCAGCTGCTTGTACCTGCCTGGTCCTATTTCATGGAGGACCTGAGACGTGTATCTGGCATGCTTCCTAAACCCCAATCTGTATTTACTGCAGACGCAGCAAAATCTGCAGACATACAGAGCCTTTTGTGTGGAGGTGACTCTTTAATGAACAGAAGTGGTGCTCCACTCCTTCCTTTTGCATAGCAGCCTCAGAGTTAAAGACCTTTCCCCAGAAGTGGGTGTTGCAGATTTAAGGAGCCTGGGGTATGTGAGTCAGAGGACTGTCTTGCTGGAACCAGGCTCACACACAGCATGAAGTAACCAGTGTGATGAAGGGACACAAAAATAATGCTTTCTGAGTGATGATGTATTTATTTCTGCCTACCTTGAGCTTGCAATTTAGCAAATACCCACAGTAAATTGATGAGGTAAACTGTGTTCTCAGATTTGTCAGAATAGCTCGTACAATTTGGCATAAAAAAGAGCAGACGTGTTGCTATATCTGGAGATAAGCAGCCAGAATCTTCCAGGAATTAGTTTCTGAAAGATTTTTTTTTTTCTCTGCTGATCGTGGTGCTATGTTGTCTTAAGTGCTGACTCCAGTAAGCCTTTTCAGAAAGACAATTAATGCTTTGGAAAGCAGCCATCAGCCATCTGAAAAAAACAGATTCTTACAAAGCTGTTTATGCATGGCAATGGGGGACTCAGTTATAACACAGATTAAGGAGGACACTTGTTTAAAGTGAGGCTACTAAGGAGGTATACATTTTATGGTAAATATATTGACAAAGCTGTCCTGCAAGAAAGATATTCAGTAAATTGTATTATCTACATTCTAAAAAGATTATCCACTTAAAGGCCTCTGGAGATTTGCTGGTTGAATAAAAAGAGAGGGAAGATCTAGACTGCAAGTCTAGCTAAATATTTTTTTAGTTCTTTTTCTGCATTTAATTAAAAGAACATCCTCTCCTGCTCCTAATCACTGTTCTGTGCTTCTGTGCAATCAGTGCCTTGTGCCACCTGTAGATTTACTTCAATAGGTAATGATTTGTCAAAGATGTTTTCCTGTTCATTTCATGCTGCTCAGTTGACACCAGTGAAAATTGAGCCCTGAACACTTTGGAATTACTGGAAAGATCAGAACTAATCCAAGGCATTGAGGATGTTTTTTCACACATGTATGGGGAAAGCTCTGCTAACCAATGTAGAATGTTGATATGCTGGGAGTAAGTTGCCATTGAGAGCAGTGTTTGAATAGCATATGTTATTGCCACCTTTCATTGCTGCACCACGAGGACCGAGATTTTCTTGGGAAAGTTTCTTGTGTCTTTTCCTCTGTCCTGTAATAGCCACACACTGCCTGACAGCCATTTCCTTCTTCATTTACCTACTAAAAGAAATGCATGCTATAATTTGTATTTAAAACGGGCTTGTAAGAAGAATTACATGAGTTTTTAGTGTATGACTCATTTGAAATTAAAGGCAGCTTTCAACTAAAATCTTGTGTATCTCCAGAAATTTAAAGAGTGTATTTCAAAATACTGTAAGGAGAAGTTACAGATTTTTCTCCTATTGCTTCTGATTTCTTTGGTAAACTCCTTTCACAAAGTGTAAGCGTAGAAGTACTTTAAGTAATAGGGGCCTCATGTAACCCACTTGCTTCATTAATCATGCTTTCTGTTTAACTATATGTAATAGTTCTTCAAAGGCATTTTTGTAGAGCTTTCTTGGTCACATGTGACAGCTGTTATTTTTGAGCTAATGGAATGTCAGACCACTCTGACTCCTGAGACGAAACAGTCATGACATTTCAGCAACTTTCACAAATTGGCTTCTTGAATATTCACTATAGTGCTTTAATTTTCCCCTGCATGTAAAGTATTTCTTTCTGTTACAAGATGAGACAGATCAAAGTTTGCTTTTTAGCATCTGAGGATGCCCAGATACCATCTCAGGGAGTTCGGAGCAGTACTTATGCAAGTGAATGACTATTTTATGGACCAAGGTGTCATCCCCAGTTCCCAAATGTAGGATTTGCTTGTCACATGGAGGTGTTCAGTTTCAGTTCAGATTATGAAACCTGAAAGGCTGCAACTCTCCTGAAATAATCTAGCTTCATCAAAAACATCAGATGAATGATGTTACATTTTTCCAGTCTCAACCAGTCTTTTTCATTACAATTTAACTATTCAGAATAGAATCTGCTAAAAAAAAAAAAAAAAAAAAAAAAAAAAAAAGAAGTCACACCTAGTAATGACAAAATATTGTTCTAAGTGCCAGGATAAAAAATACATTCCATATACTATTAATATGTTCCTTTAAGGACCAATATTCTCAGTGGAAGGTTACCTACTCTACCATCTCATATATTAAAACCACAAAGATATAATTAAACTTTCAAGAACTCAATTTTTTTTCTTTGTTAGGTGGAATAAATATGAGACTTTTAGGTGTCTGGGAAAAAGTCCCAGTTGGTCAGAGTCCAGCCTGATTCAGCTCCTCCCTCCTGTAATCAGCTCTCCTTCCAGCCATCAGCAGCCACCAGTCATCTCCTGCTGCATGACCATGTCATGTTTGTCCTGCTCTTGCTACTGATCTGGATAACAACATTTGCTTAAATTAAACATGGTACAGCTCTGTGATACCTGTGACCTGTGTCCTCACTGGCTGTGGGCACAGGGTTGTCCTTCAGAGTCAGAATTTCTGGGATGGTGTTTCATGGACAGGAACTGCAATGTAGAGGTGGTGATGCTCAGTGCAATGGGAGGGTGGAAGCAGTCAAATACAGAGGCTCAGGTCCATTTCCATTTGCACCAACTGCTGAAATGTTCCCAATGTGTTTGGCTCCTCACTATCAGAGGTGCTGGGGAATAAAGCATCCTAATTCTTTCCTAATTTCATGGACTAACGGTATTTCCTGTGGATTTAATGTATCCTCTATTAGAGTGGAAGGTTAAAATAGTGGTAATTGAGTTGATACTTTTGTCTTAAACCAGCTACTATGAAAATAATTATCCTGAGTCAGAGCAGTTGGTTTCTTAGAATATGGCTGGGAAATTAATAGAGACAGTTTCCTGAGATCATCAGGGGGGAGTGTATAATTCTCCAAGGTAGGGTTTCTCCCTTTGCTTCAGTGGGGCGGAATTCATCTTGTACTTTGGAGAAAAACCTTTTTAAATTACAGTGTCAAGTATCCTATTGGCAAATCCCACTTTTGTGACTAACCTCTGTCTTTTGTGGCTGCCATTTTAAAAGTCCAGTGTTCCTTCCTCTTTATTAGTGACCAGTTTTTTCCTGTGGCAGAGTGAATAATCTTTGTCTGTTCTCTCCCCCCTAGGTTAATATCAAATACTGGGCTTCGATTTTTACCTGCTGTCCATAAGGTTCAATCTTTCCAGAAAGTTTTGCTGTAAGTTTGAACATTTGCTTTTCTGTTTTTAAAAGTTCCCTTTGAAAGTTCTTCTGCTCCAACAAAGCCTTTCAAGATATGTTTCCCCTTGTGTTCATTTATTAGCTTCATGTTAGCATTTTGGGTTGTAATTTTGCAGGCATTGATGATAATGTGGCTCCAAAGGTCTCAGTTCTCTCTAGGTTTCCCTTCTACAAAACGTTGTAACGTGCACTGTACAGACTGCTCTTCCTTTATGTACACTATGAGCATGTGTCTGGGTTGCCCAGGGGACAGATGACAGCCTTTTTCTCCTCTTTCACAAGTTGAAATCCAAACCAGGATGGTGGCAGTGGAAATTCGTTGCCACCTGGTGACCGTTTCCTGGCCTGCATGGGAAGAGTCACTGATCTCAGAGCTGTGTTCCATGAGAGGTGGTCACATCACAGAGGGAAGATTAAAAAAAAACTAAACTCATGGAGTTATCTCTACCATGCTTTTTTTTTAACCTTGCAGTAAAACTTTCCAGAGAATGAATTTTTTTTTCTGTGGAAAATTCTGGTGCCAACAGGGAAAAAAGATATTTATGCAAAATTTTGTGTGAAAACAAGCTATTTTTCTGTTAAGCACCTTTTATTCTGTAAAAAAGATTGATTTTTTTTTTCATTCAACAAAATTTTACATGCATTTTTCAATCAGTTCTTGGTATAGATGAAAGCATTATTTTGGCCAAGATTTATTGTTAATTCACACACAAAGTTCTGCATCTTCAGATCTTTGATTAGAAGATTTCAAGCTGCAGAAAAACTAATCCTGCAATTGCTTTAGTTCAGTATAAATAAAAATGCATATAAAACATAACGGGGGATGCCTGAATGTAATACATACATATGTAAGACAAGAATTCCATTTCTATGATACACTTGACACACAATTCTTCAAAACCATCAAGCAAATGCTACAGATAGTCCACTACAGAGCCTTTTCTTCCACCTGTATACCTTTGTGTTTATCATCAGTCTTAACTAGCCTGAAATTGCTGTGTCCTGCAGAGCAAGAGTTATTTCTTTTTTCCAGGTGAAACTTCTCACTTTCCTGTAAGAATAAGTAGACCTTGATGCTGCTTGAGTCCCAAGCTAGACCTTGGTTCAAACCCTGGTCCCACTGAGATCAATGAGGAAATTCCCACTGGCTTCAGTGCCAATATTTAAGTCCCAAAGATAGGTCTTGATGGGGCATTGATGTTTACAAAGGACTCATGCAGATCCTTAGTAGAGCCATACAGTTCACTTGTATGGGTGCCGTGTTTCCTCCCCATTCCTGCCTCTACTGACCTCAGTTTGCAGAACAAAGCCTCTCTGTAAGTCTCACTTAATAAAGACTTGTGGCTGTATTGAACTGTCAGCATGAGATAATTTTGGAACCACACTTAATTTCAAGCTTTGCAGATAATTAGTTTCGTTCTGTGCTTTCCAACAGAAACAGCATGGAAACAGCCATATCTCCAGTCTAAATTATGAGTAATATTATTTAACTTCTTTGAGGCCTATTTTGAGCCAGCAACAGAACGTTCCGTTTTTTGTATCAGTCACAACTGACGAAAGATGGAAATTCCTACTTGTCAATTCAACCAGCTGCATTGACAGGTTCTGTGTCTTAAGTTCTTAAGCACAAACGAAGCTTATAAGCAACCCTGTTGACATCAGCAGGGGAATGATTCATGGGCTGGTAGGTACTCTGCTGAATCAGGCCAAAAAGGCTAATGGTTTTCCTTCTTCTGGTTGGGAGGCAGTGAGAAGGGTTGGCCTCACAGCCCCTCAGATTGCATTTTCTGGGTAGTATGTTTGCTGGAGGAACTATTTCATCCACCTCAGGGTTATAGGCCTACGCTTTTATGCATTTTAATGACTTTAGCCTATTTGGGAGGAAATCATGGGGGTGTTGGAAATGTTTTGCTCCAGCCTTTTTTATCAGGAAGGTTTGTGCTCTCCAAAAAATGTCTTGGAAACTTACACAATTACCCTCAGCCAATAGTACTCCCTCTACATAAGGTAAAATACTGTTTGAAACAGCATATTTTATTGAAAGACTCAGAGAAGTACAAAAACATGTAGTTTCTATTGTATTTTATTTTTCAGAGATATTCAAGACAATATCAATATACGTGTAATTGAAAGAAATTCATTCATGGGCCTGAGTTCTGAAAGTGTGATTCTGTGAGTAGACATAGAAAATTCATTATTCTCTTTATTAGCTCATTTCTTTTCCAGAACAGGGTCAACAATACCTGGAGCTGAGCATTATTTCATATGCTTCCAAATTCAATTTGATGTTTTAGATTTCTCTCTTGCCTGTGAGATCTCTGTATTCTGTTTTCCTGGCATGAAAAAATGAATGCTTTTGGGTTTTTTGTTGTGTTCTCGTCCCGATCTTTATTTTAAAAGCACAGCAGGGAGCAAATTTAGAAATTACTGATGCCAAGGTTAAACACCTACAGCAACAGTTCCATGTGGTACAAATTGTGTTCAAAAGGATGACGTGACTCATAAATATTTACAGTCAGAAACATTGTTCAAAGACATTTAGTACTTGGGTAAACTATATGTAGATGTTGTGGAAATGTGGTGTATTTGTAATCAATGTTAATGCAGTGATACAGGCAGGCTCACAATGCAGTTTCAAGCTGCATGGTTAGATGACTCTACATTTCACTTGAGCAGTCATGTATTTTAATGAAATAGCTGGCTTTGAATGAACTAGATGACTTTGATCCTCTCTGTCTGTATATCAAAACATATTGTTTCCTTGCTAACAAGCTGCCTTCATTTCACCTACCCAGTGGCCAGCCTGGAAAAATTTCCCACCAAGTGTGTGCGATTTGCCTCACATACTGAAGGAGACAAGCAAGACTTGAATTGACTGGGCTCACGTTGATTTTGGTGGGAGCAAGGTCAGACCACCAATAATTGAAGAAAGGCCAGTAGCAAGTCACTTAGCTTTATCTCTCCTTTTCCACCATCAGTTATGCACAACCTCTGTCTACTTCAAGTTCTGAAGTTTTAAATACGCACACACCGACCCATACACACAGAGTTTTCCCAAATATATATTCAAGTAATGATGTTGCAAGTACACTGGTTCATCTTCTCTCGTGTGGTGATAATATTTGCTGCTCAGGTGGGACTTTGTATTTTCAGAGCACTGTGCAACAAGCAGTGTATTTGTTTCCATAATACCACTAAAGGGTGAGATATATATCCCAGTTTTTTGCTGTGCTTTGACCTCTCTTTGCCACTTGAGCAGATGAAATTGGCTTCCTCTCTCTCCTCAGGATGTCTCATTGCTTATATATCAGGAAGAAATTCTTTACTGTGAGGATGGTGAGGCACTAGAACAGGTTGCCCAGACAAGTTGTGGATGTCCCATCCCTAGAAGTGTTCAAGGTCAGGTTGGATGGAGCCTTGAAGCAATCTGGTCTAGTGGAAAGTGTCCCTGTCCACAGTATGGTGGTGGGAACCAGGTGATCTTTAAGGTCCCTTCCAATCCAAAGTATTCTGTGATTCTGTGATAGAATTACTGCCTAGGTATTGAAGGATAGTCCTCTCTGAGGACTTAAGGCTGCTGGTTTGCTAGCAGAATTGGCCTGGGAGTGTATCATATCCACTTCCAGCTGCTTTGCCCTGTCTTCTGTAACAGCCCCATTGCCATGGGCTCCCAGCACCTACCAGTGTGTGCAGGAGCAGCAAGAGCTGTGCGAGCAGACCTGGTCACCACCACTCTGGTCAGTCAATGTCCTGACTTTGCTGTGGTTCTCCCCTGGGTCAGAGTCCCTGTGTGTGTTCTTAGAGAATCCCTACTCAGGTCTTCCTTGTGCTGTGGTGAATTTAGCTCATTTTGGACCCAAATTTGCTGGTTTTCTTTGCAAAACCGAAGTCACAGCAATGCAATAGAAAGTTACAGTTATGGCAACATCATTCAGTGAGACTGGGTATATCAAGATGATTAAAATCACCCAGGATCCACTGAACCCCACATTCTGTGGAGAAACGATTTTTAATAGGCTTAGCTGTAGCAGGCTCCAAGCATATTTAAGCCAGTAATTTGGATTGCATCTGATCTTATGCTATGCATGGGATCTGCACAGATGGGAACTGAGGATACATTTGGTAATAAAGTGCAAGAAATTTATGGAAGAAATTCACCTTGCTTCCAGGTCTGCATGCCACTTAGGCTCTAAGATAGATATTTCCTGCCCTGAAATAGGGTGTAAGTGGTATCTCAGGGGCAGTGACCTCTTTCACTGAGTGAATTTTAAAGTGTGTTTTAAAAATCTTCTATAGCCATTAAATGGTAAGTAAAAGGCCCTATGTCCAAGTTCTGGGTCTTTGCCTCCACTGTCACCTGTTGCCAGTGTAAGAGTTAGTGGAGTCAATAAGGATTCTGGTTGAAGTAAAGGGAGAAATTGTCTCAACAGAAACTTGTTTATGTGTACGATAATGAGGTCTTGGGATTTAGGTAATTTTTATTTTTTGCCCTTTTTACTACTTGAGTGCTATTAGACTAGTGGCAGGAGTGTACAGTCCACCCTGTATGGCAACAGTGACTCCTTTTTACAACCTTAGTATCTCATTGCATTAGCATCATGTTCAGTAGCAAAATGCAGCTAAGTGCTAATACTGTGATTAAAAAGACATATATCAGCTTGGCAGCTACAAATGGATAATATCAATTTAATATAATAAATGTTTTAAATGCTGAAAGCAGGGACATGTCTCTCCTTTGTGCCTGCTCACTCATGTCTAACAGCGCTTGCAAGTGAAGGGGACGGTGACAGTTCTCCTGATCGGACCTGACAGACATCACAGACACAGAGCTATGTACATCTGCCTGTCATGGTCAAAAGAGTAATCCTTTCGGCCAGACCCAGAACTGATTGCTGTGCTGACCTTAGTTCACCACCTCAGACCTTAGATAAATGGGTCACTTGCATGCTCAGCTTTCAAAGTGAATTAGGAAAAAAAAGTCCGGGATTGCTGACAGTTTAATTAAATCAGGGCATTTTTGCCATCAATCAGACCTGTCACTGCCTGTTGGAGAGGGCATGAGCTGCAAAGTGACGTTTAAAGTGAGATGAAAGATTGCACCATAAAGATGATAAATATAACTGACCCAAATGTAAATTTTTAGGACCATGAAGGGACAGAGGGAAGGACGTTAAACATTAATTAGTTAATGCACCAGAGTAAAAACTTGGCAGAAAGCCCCAGGAGCGTCAATTCCCAGGTTCATTACCTGTGTCTCCTCTTGGTGAAGGAAGCCTGGGGAGGTGGGACTGGGGCAACAGAGCAGACAGGGAGCGTAATTAGTCAAGGAAGCAGACACAGCAGGAATCACCTACTTCCCAGGCAGTTTGGCACCACTGCTGTCTCCCTCCTGCCATCCTGCCTGTCTCAGTGACAGCCTCCCTCCTCCACCTGCCTGACTGAGCATGTGAGGCCACAATGGATGGCAGCCTTTTGTCTCTAATAGAAGGCAAAGATGAAGCCATGGCCCAGAGTTTCAAAAGTGCCTTGCTAAGAGTAAAACTAAGTGGCACTGACAGCACCAAGAGGAAAGATCCTGGTCTCACCTCTCTTGGGATTAAGCTGGAACAGCCACACTAGCTCCTCTTCAGCCTTCTCAGTGGAGCTGTGAGCAGCACCAGCATCTTCACCAGCTCTGCCCTTTCTTCAGAAATTTGCTAGCTGTCATCTCTGATGGTAGCACTCATCTGCCCTGTTCATGTCTGCACTTTCCAAAGCCTTCGTCCAGCCATTGGGGTCTTACCAGCTGGTATTCATAGAAATTTCACCAATTCAATATCCATTTAAAAATTTTATTAGCTTGACATCCCTTTCAATGCTTTGAATTGCATACCTTTCAGTCATGAAGCATGAATAAAAACGCAATTCTCTTTTTCTTTTCTCTGTTGCAGATGGCTGAATAAAAATGGAATTCAGGAAATTGAGAATCATGCATTTAATGGAACATATCTGGATGAGCTGTAACTATTTCTGTTTACTATTCTAAAAAGTGATCAGTAGAAGATAATAACTACTGCAAGATTATTTTTTTTTCTTCTCAGGTTGTTTCAGCATAAATATTATGTTTTTCAGAAATCTAAGTGATAATCACAACCTAGAAAAATTACCAAATGAGGTCTTCCAGGGAGCCAATGGGCCTGTTGTTTTGTAAGTAATATTTGGATAATGTTTTTTTCATTACTGACTATGTAGAAAAGATCAGAGAAGAACATATGAATGCCAGTCTGGATTTCAACATCCCATAAACCTTGGACTTCAAAACCAGAGGTGTATTTCTAAATATACTAAAAAACAAACAAAAAAAAAAAAAAAAAAACCAAAACAAAACAAAACAAACAAACAAAAAAATTCAGTATAGATCCTTATTTTCACTTTGTCCTCAAGTTCTTGAAGTATTTAGAGTGAGAGATCTAAATTGAGATTCCTCTCTGTGGTTGATTAAACTCTGTAAGAGAGTAGTAGTTTTGCTTTTGTTATTTTTCCAGAGAAAAATGCTTTTGGTTTTTTGTTTGAGAAAAATCAAGAGTAGATGGGTGGTTCTCCATGCTTAAATCTGAATTACTTGCCACCAAACATCTCTCCTGCATCTGTGAAGCTTATTTCTAAAGAAAATTTCCTATTCTACAGGCCTAGGGATTGGGATGTCCCATCTCCTATAGAGACAGGTATGAGACACATCCCAGTTACAACAGGATGTATTTGGTGGGTGATGAAATGGAAATCGAGATCTCAGCAGCAGAGAGTTCAGCAGTAGGATGCTCATGGATTTCAGCCACCATTACCTCAAGTCATGGTTTGCCATGGGGTCTGAAAATGCCTGTGAGTGGGCAGAATTCTTTGTGTTTCTGAGCACAAGCCATGACATGTAAGAGCTACAACAGAGATGAGGGAGGGTTTTTTTGTCTCACCAACTCATCAGAACATTTCCCTCCTCCCATCTACCCTGCTTGTCCAGAGTGGACTAAAAGTCACCTAGAAAGGGTGAAAGGGGTCACTGGAGCCATTGGAAGACTTTACACAGCTGTTAGAGTGGTTAGAAATCTATAACAGAAGGAGGAAAATGTCTGATTAACCTTGATTTCAGTCCAGAGCTCTTCTGAAGGCAGTTGTTTCCACATTGTGATGGCCAGTGCACCTATGCTATAAAGAGCTGTGATATGGGTTACTGCATTCTGCTTCGCTTCCATCACTTCCTAAAAGCATCTTCCTTCTTTGAAAAAGACTGCCAGTGGAGCATCTTTTCATCAGTAATGTCATAAGTGTTTCCTAGGAAAATCATTGTTTCCTGTAGCGAAAAGTAAATGCATTTTTTTTGCAAGCTACAACTGATACAATCATAATCTGGAGGTTTATCAAATTGATTTGCCTGTAGTTGAGATTCATTTGATAGTTCAATTTCTAACACTGAGTTATTTGTGTAAAAAGTTTGCTGTTCCATTACCAATACATCCACTATTCCATGGATGGGAAATTACCTTTTTATCCTGGATGAGATCATGAAAGAGCCTTCTTACTCATCCATCAGGGTAGTGTACACCAGGGAACAGCGGAAATGATTGACCCATAATCATATCTTTGCTGGAACAAATAGTTTTGCTGCAATCAAATCTATGTTGCAGACTGCAATGTTTTATTAGAATGAATGTCAGGGGGTTTTAACTCTTGACCTTCCTGAACCAGCGTTCTACAGTCAGTTAGTGCCAACTTCTATTTTATAATTCAGCATATTAAAATAATGTGAAGGAAACACAGTCAGAAAGCACCAATCTTAGCCATTGTACAGGCTGCACAGTTCCACAGATCAATTTCTCCCTTAGACTTACTGCTCTTGGCTGAATTAGAGTATCTCTGTTGGATAGATGTCAAATTTTGAATTAAAGGATTTCAGTGCTGACAGTAGGCAAGTAAATCTAACAGCTAATAAATCCCACACCTATACATTTTTCTTCTATACAGACTGTCCATCCTACCCTTGCAATTTGTCTTCAATGGGAAACCTGCATATGGAGGCTGCAGGAGAGCTCCAGTAGATCCCCAGCTCAACAGCTGAGTCCCTGACGTGCAGCCACATATCAATTTAGATACAAGCATGGAAAAAATTCTTCTCACCAACCACTATACTCCCCACTGTTTTCTGCTCTGGCAGCTATTTCTCACCATTTCTGTATGTGCCTTTCAAACCTCATCAGCTGGTCAGTGTTTTTGCTAATCCAACAGAGACTCCCAGTGGGAAAGGGAAGTGATTGGAAGAGAAGCCAGATTCATTTTGCTGTCTCTGCACCGGCTGCTGTCAGGGCTGATGACTAGCAGCCAAGCAATAATAACACAAGAACACATCTTCCAGTTGCTCATGCCTTGTGGTTTGATTTCCTACTGCCACTTTAAAATCTTGTTCATCATGCTTATTAAATTTATCAAGCCTCTAACTAGAGAGAAACATCCCAAAAAACCTTTGCACTGAGGTCTGTGTGTGGTAACTCAGTGGACTAAGTTACTAAACCACCTGCACAGTGTCTTTGGTTGCTGTTTATCAGTGATGTATGGATAACTATCCCTCACAGACATACCAACAAACCCTACAGTAGTTTGCAAAGCACATTCCCTAACTCACTTCTGTTTATGTGTGATAATGAGCATAAAAGAAAAATTTTTAAAATAAGAAGAAAATATTTTTGTGGAAAAAATATTGAATATTTATGAAATTATTTAGAGATTATGAGAGACCCAGTAACCTTTTAGCTGTTTTTAAGTCCAAGTGGTATTCCAATTCATATTTGCTTGTTATTTCCACACAGCATAATACCAGTTTGTACTTGGTAATGATTTTTAGCTAACAAGCAAAAAAAAAAAAACATTTTCCATGCTCTTTTTCAGAATTATGAAGTTTCACATGATCTTAATTATGCCATGAGTGATGTTGTCTGTAGATTTAGGCAGAAAACTGCTGCTTAGTTGATGACTCATGAGCATATACTCTGGGTGACAGTTTTCATTAGGCAGTGCACTAAGGGCAATAGGCAGCCCATGTGAAAATCAAGGTTGCTCATTGCAACCTAATTACCTCTTCAAGTGTCCAAGTCAGAAATCGATAGCCTAAAATTTCTCCAGGTCTGCTGTTTTTAGCGCCTGTATGAAACAGGCCCAGGACCGCAGGGCCATTTCTGTGAGAAGTGTGGCTTCTCTCAGTCTGCACTGCACAAGTTCATAGCATTTTTGAATACACCAGTCTGTCTTCCCTTCCATCGTGGGAATCATGACCCTGGGTTGGGGCAGTGGAGTGGAGTCTGTGTTTGCTCCTCTGCTGCCACAGTTCATGGTCCCGTTGTTGAAGGTGGTACAGTTCTTCAGATCCTGGATGTAAAACCTTGGCTGTAGGCACAATGTGGACACAAAGATCATCTTAACCCAACACTGATTTTATAAACCGCTTTATCAGCTGCCTGGGAATTTGTTGGGCTTTGCTGGAGTTCAAACAGAGCCCTTCCCTGGCATCAATTTTGTTTCTTAGACCAGAGAACAGAGATGCAAATGTGTGTATGGTACATAGCAACTGTCTAAACTTTATTATATGCTGCTAAAACCTGATATCCCACACACATCGCACCACTCTACTGTATTAATATGATAATAAAAACAATTTGTGCATGTTGGGTAATAGAGATCAAATAACATGTTGTCCTGACATCATACTGCTACGGATGAATTGAAAACTCTATCTTCAAGGGAACACAGAAAAATGTACAAATATTATCAGTCCAATTCCTTGATTAAGGAAAAATTCTTTCTTTTCTTGGAGAATTAAATGCAGAGCAACCTCAGCAAACACTGTATCCTGGATCAACCTCAGTCCATAAGAGTACAGGGGGCTAAGGGAGAAAAGGATGATTTTGTGCAGTTCATTTTCACCTTTTCTTTTAAGAGAAAGGAGTGTGTTCTCACACTGTCAAGATTTGAGGGACACAGTTTGTGCCCCAGTGAGGAAAACGTGGAGACTTTGCCCCAGCTGTCACACCCTGGAACTACCCAATGAATTCCCAAATATCTCAGCCTGGAGATGGAGCACCCTTGATCCTTCTTCCCTTTCTTCACTTGCATGACAGAAGTCAAGATTTAGTGTTTGCAGAATGTGTTTCCTTTTCAAAGCCCCTCTAGTGCTCTCTTTAATACGTTCATGGCTGCTGGTTCCATCGCTGCCTCTGATAGCCTGTTCCACACAATAATTGCCTTTCACATAAATACTTCACTCCTAACCTCCTGGAACCTTGCCCCATTTTTTTGTTTCAGTCTGTGCTATATTTGTTTTTTAAACCTCTGAAAATGTTTTGTTGGTTTGGGTTTTTTGTTCCTAACAGTCTGAACAATGTCACCCCTGTCTGTCTTTTATCTCCTTTTCTTCCTAATGAGAACAAAAACCCGATATCCCCAACCTGTCCTCACATCTGTACCCCCATGTGAGCTTCTTTCTTTGTGTTTATTGCCTTTTCTACAGCAGCCTTCCCATGATGTGATGTTCATACAGTAAGCTTCTACTGTGATTTTATCAGCCTTTTTTATTCTCTAAGAGTATTCTGGGATGACTGTTGCATTTACTGGGTATTTGCCAAACCCAGTATCATATGGCATTAATGGTTTACGTCCCTCCTAATTCTTACCCAGACCATTATGGGATTTTGTTTCTTTTTTCTCACAGATTAACATCACTTGATTGTTGTTTGCAGTGCATATTAGTTCAGTTTGCTGGAGGAACACCTAATTTTTCAGCTGATCCATTTCCAGTTACTACTCTGAGAATGAGTAGGACAGTCTAAAACACATATCCATTGCTGAGCAGCAGTAAATTTGCTTTTTACCAAGATTTTCATATGTTTTCTTAAAGGGATATTTCAAGAACGAAAATCAGTTTCCTGCCAAGTCATGGATTAGAACTCATTAAGAAGCTAAGAGCAAGGTCTACATACAATTTAAAAAAGCTTCCTGATTTAAGCAAATTTAGATCTTTGATTGAGGCAAACTTCACCTATCCTAGCCATTGCTGTGCATTTACAAACTGGAAAAGAAAAAAGTAAGTGGTCTAATTTGTTTTTCTTTTTGGTGCTTTTCAGCATTTGATAGTGAATTAAATAAAATTCCTCAAGGTCAGGATAGAAAAGGTCTCTTTAGTGCAGGTAAGTAAATGGAGAGAAATAAATAAATACACAACACATCCAGATTTTTGAATGCTACACAGTGCACTGCCTCTCCATTACAGGGAATTGCTACATTTTGATAGCTGTGTTAGCTTAGCAGCAGTACTTTTCCCATCCACAACTCTGTCCCACCTGTCATAGGTCCATCTTTCACTGGGACCTGCTGTCCTGGATCAGCCTGGAGCCATGCTGAAGACATTAAACAGAACAAGTTTGATAACTTTTCAGGAGGGAGCTGGAGGGAAAGCTGTGTTTGCAGAGAAGCTGGTCAATATTTGTCCAACAGTTCAGGAGGGTAGCAGGACCACTGAGTGATGCAAGACTCCTCTCAGAAGGCCTCACTGATGTTGGAACACTGTCAAGCCAAGCATCAGAGATACCTTATCTGTTGAGTTGACATAGACAATGTTTTTGGACATGATTTCTGAAATGGTTAACCTGGAGCAGATTCGTTTTACCCAAACCAACAGAGAGGGGGGTGGAAGGGTAGGGTGTCATTTTAGACTCCAGTTGTAATTTTCCATGCTTGTTTTGACTTTCCATTAGCAAGTTGCATTGAGACTTCAGGTATCAATGATTCTTGGTTAGTATTCTCATCTTCTCAGACAGTCTTGAAAGGTGCACATTTAGTTGATGAACCTTCTGAATTTGTATCACTGGAAAACACAAGGAACCGCTACCTATGAAAACCCCTGTTACTGTTTGAAGTTCTTCCTTTACTAGATGTTCTGAAAGATTTGGACTTTGCCATGGCAGCAAAAAAAAGTTATGAATCATTGTTATAAATTTTGATGCCAATGAAGACGCCATCTTCAGAAGTTGCATAAAACTTCAAAGAAAAGTAAAACCATGCAGAAAAAGCATAAGCTATTAGTAGTTTGTATTTTAACACTTAAAATAACCATTTATTTTACTTTTAGCATTGTATTGTTGCCAGACAATGGAAGATAACTGAGTTTTCTTGTGCTGATAGCTAATAAATATCACCTACATCTGTTTGCAAAAGCGTCTGTATAAAGAGTGTGTGATGGTGGAGACTGCAGTGACAAGGGAAGTATCTGACAGAATCCATCCCGAACTGCCCACATTTGATCCAAAACGCTAAACTTCTCACTAGAACAGTTTATCAGTAGGAGACTTTTTCACATACTTGTGCAGTCTTATGCAGACACAGTGTTCAGTAGCCTCTGTGTAGGAATGGGTCCAGTCCTTCCAGCACTGGTGGCAAAGTGGTATGTTCCAATGAGTCCAATGAAAGCATGTTTAATCTTGAATCTACAAAGGAACCTTGATGTGACTGTGATTCATATTTCTAAACGTACTTGACTTTCTGGGGTGCTTGGGCCTAATCAGGACCCAAATCAAAGAATCCACCCCTTAAATTAGGCAACTGGACTTTTCAAAAACAAAGAGTTGCTATTGAAGGAAGACTACAAGGGGAAATAGTCCTGATCTTGTGGTACACTCCCAGTATCCAGTTCCCTCACTTGGGCTTTAAAACAACTTTCATGTCACATACTCACCCCAGAGAATTGAATCCCACAGCACTCACTTCCCTCCTTTGTATAGACCTTCTTTTGGAAGCCTCTACCTGGTCAGGCAAGAAGCCAAGGAAAATAAAACACACTTTCCACAGCCGGGGTAAGTGTAATTTTGCAAAGAAGTGCCAACAAACCTGTGCTGAGCTCATGTAGCCCAAGTGCAGATGGCCAGCAAGCTGGGCGGGAGCACCGTGCGGTGGTGGAGCTGCTTCTGGAGCAACTTTGGTCACAACGTCAGTCTCCTGTAGTATCAGGTGTGATGTAATGGTGAGAAGTAGTATGTAAGTTGGAGATGCTCTTCTTTATGATATATGATGTAGGATTACTTGAATGACTGTGCATATGAACTGTACCACCCTCGTCAACAGAAGACTATTGAATGTATTTATATGTGTCTTTAATAGTTACCAGATATATTTTTTACTAAATATTGAGCATAAATGCAAAATTATTAGAACCAATTACTTAGATCAACCCTTCCTGTTAGCTGTTTTTTAACACAATTAAAAAGGTCATTTCTTTCATATAGTCATGTGTCTTGTACTGAAATTGGTGGGAAACTGACATCCTTTCTCCAGCTTAAAGAGAGAAAATGGATACATGTGTTCTGTTTGAATACTGAAAGTATTACAATACACTTCAGAAGAGATGAGTCACACACAGAGTAGCTACACCAGCTTTCATTTCAAAGCAGTTTTCATGACAGCTGGCACAAGTTGTGAGTGCATTGAAGGCTGCTCAGGCTGTTTAAAAGTTATTAATAGTTTGTATAGTGCTTGATCACACAATGTGTAATATTTCTTTGGCAAGAGCTCTGCTTGGTTCAATGCAGCAGGCATCATTTGTGGTGGTGGGAACTGTGATGTGTCCTGGCTTGTCGCACACCTTCACAGGAGACAGTCATTATTCTGTGGCTGTTTGGCTCAGAATAATTCCAGGTAGTCCAGGGAGTGTAAAAAGGATGCCTCATCACCCCCAGAAGTGCCTTTCTAAGGATCACAGCAGCAGCTGCTATTCACATGGGAACTCTGAGAAGGAATTAAGATAGGGATGTGTGGCCCCTTTCTGGCTGCCTGGTTATGTTACATTTCCCCTCTTTAACACTTTTGCAACACTTGAAATCTTAGAAAAAATAAGTTACTATAATGAATCCTGCTCAATCACCTCTCCCAAATGCATCTGTATCATCAAACAGGTGCTGTTGTGATAATGGGAAGCTTAAACTTGTTACAACAACAGTGCTTTCTAAATTTTGAAGGATGTCAAATCAAGCTCTGCCAGTCTGAGACACACATTATAAGACAATTTTGATGTTTTTCCCATTCCAAGAAGTACTGTATGCTAAATATTGATCTGTAGATGATCACACTGAAATATTGTGATGCTG
Organism: Scytalopus superciliaris; assembly: GCA_013400415.1. NCBI lineage: Eukaryota > Metazoa > Chordata > Aves > Passeriformes > Rhinocryptidae > Scytalopus > Scytalopus superciliaris. Next base: position 223,011 of record VXBX01001181.1, on the reverse strand, counting down.
GCCTAACAGAAGGTAAGCTGCGTTCTTAAGTCCAGTACAGTACGTTGAACTCCCTTCACATTTTTCTGTGACTGGAAAATAATATCCTTGAAGTGTGGATAGGGCAGAGTGTGGATGTTAAAACCCTCAACTTGACATAGACCATTATGAACTTCAGTAAGCTTTTGGCTTTCTGTGACATAAAGATCACCTTCTGCCTAAAAGAATGACATTGATATGACTCCGTCCTTACACTTGATCGTTATTCTTTGGAGGAGCTGTCACTTGAAATCCTACTTTTTTAAAAAATGTGGCAGCATGAGGAGTCGTGTTTGGGCCTTGTCTCATGAGAACATACTATCAGTTGCTCACAACTCACCTGATGTCACTTTTTGGTGAGAATGATTGGTTTGAGATAGGACTTAATACAGAACCTAGGTCAGGACTATTTGTTCTGCTGAGCATGTTTCTCAGCACACAAAATCCTCCTGTCACCAGTTCCAGACAAAGTACATAAAAAAGCAACTTGTACAAAGGTAGTAATTTTTGTTTATTTTTGTCAGAGCACTCTGCCAATTTCAATTTTATTGTCTAAGTTGTCCTTTCTCTAGTTTGTTTTTCTAGTTTCCTTGAGCAAAATAATGTTTAACAGAATCTTACAGAGTGAATAAATGGACTGTATTACAACACCCACAGCCTCAAAAGGACGCAAGTAACCACCCATCCCTTGGCAAACAATGTTTTAACTTGTTGCTCTGAATGCACTCCACAGCCCAAAAAAGGCATAGATATGGTAAGGAGTCAGTGTCAGAGAAGGGTTTTTGCTTCCCTTGGGAGTTTGCAGCTATCTTACCTGCTCACAATACAGGTAACCAGCAGCGAGACTCCTTGTCACCCTTCCTCAGAGCAAACACAGCATCTAACTCCATGGTTCCCTGGTTCTATTTGGGACCACTGGCTCTAAAATAATTCAATAATTAATAAATTGTAATAATCAGAAATATTTAATTAGACTTATAAAGCAGTCTTGTCAGGAAATAGATTTAAGTCCAGGCAGTGCCTCGATAATTTGGGAGAAGGTTTATTTTTAACTAATGATGAGAAATGATTGGATACAAACATTTTGCTCAGTTCATTTACAAAGAACCACCAATTTCAGTGCCCCCGAGTGAGTGTTGCACTAAAAATGAGAGACTTTCTCTCCTGTTATTGCTCCTTGGAAGCCTATATTCCCTTTCAGCTAGAGGACTGTTGATATATTGATCAATACACTGGACCCCTCACTCATCCTTATGCGAGTAGAACACAGGGGAGCAAAATGTAATGCCTTGTTATTGCTATTGTGACCTTCATAGTGCATATTTGACCTCACAGAAAATCAGTTTTCTGCCTCGGTTGACAGGCAAGATAAAAAATATTGATAATGGTAGAGGATGTTCAAAACCTCATAGAAAATGTCCCTCACCTTCTTGTGCTGGGCCTTCATTAGTTTTCCTTTCTTGCAGACCTTTTAAACTCAATTTTTGGAAGAGGTAGTGAGTGCACAAAGTCAAAGGGTAAAAGTAGGTTACAAAAAAGAATTCTCCCTTTTAAGCTGCTACTAGTTGTTCAAAATTTTCAACCTAACTTGCCTAGAGTGTTCTTCTCTCAACTGTACTGAAAGTCAGGGTGGAAAATAAGCAGGGGTCCTGTCCTAGAAATTTTACACCTAAATTGCACTCTGGGTTGTAGCTGAATGTAGGCAGAGCTGAACCATGATGGTTTTGCAACACATCTCTAACTGCTTTATTCCTTAACTCACATTAGGTCTGCATCCAAATCTATGGATGCAAGTTTATGGAACAGCAAACTTCAAAGGCAGCCTAGGAGAAGTTGTTGTAAAGTCTGATGTTTCATTTCCTGTTTATATGCCATGATATTTCTTAGCTTGATCTAAGAAACTTAAAACTTAATCATCTCAGCCAAAATATTGGTTCCTTCTGTTGGTCTAGGGAGGGAGAAGGGCATAGAGCTAATAATCTATGAAATAAAACCAAACACAAAGCTATCAAAAATACTATTTTGCCTTCAAAGGCTTTTTTTTTCCTTGAAACTTTGCCTTTATTTACTTGTGCTATTAAAAATTCTCAAAATGTTTAAAAAATACTTTCTGACAGAAAAAAAGGAACTATTGTTTCCATTAAAATGTTGAATTGGTTTAGTTTGGTTTAGTGTGGCTTGACTTGTTTTTTTTCACTCAGTTTCTAATGCATTTTCTTTGAAAAACAGTTTTTAAGCAAAATGCTCTACCATGTCTTGGTTTTATGTTGGCATCTGGCTTCTAGATGTTATCTGGAAGCTGACAGGAACATATTTGTGCTATTTACTTTTGTTACTGGCCAGTAACATACTGATGTACGACATGAGAGACTTAGAAATGAACAGCATAAACTGGACTTGTTCTGTGCCCTGACAGAGTTACAAAACTGTGCCACAGCAATGGTCAAAACCACTAAGAAAAAGGGAAATTGAGAATAGTACTAAGGGATAGTAGCATTTTTGTGTTTATACAGAGTCCTTACAAGCACGGCTGAATTGGCTGATTCTTCACAGCTCAGTCTTGCATTGCTATTCATCATCATGCATTTTCCTCACACACAAATCAGCTTATCAATGACAGGCTATGTGAGAAATTTGGTTCAAATAAGGGAGGCTTCGTAGAGAGCGTGTTATCCAGGTGAATAACTGTATCGTGAGTGTTAGGCAAACATTAGGCTTTCGTTTCCCTTACATTTTATGATGTTTCCAAATCATTTACACGTTCTTGTAATATTTTATAAATAAGACCAGCCAGACTATTAATTTCAAGCTCCAGGATAGTCTATATAATCAGCTAACCAGAAAAAAAAACTGAGCTGTTAATGGAATCTGGATGATTTTTGTGTTGTATGCCTCACACTGTGTCTCTTAACTTCCAACTCTACTCTTTTTACAATTTCAGCACTGAATTACATCCGATATGTAGCATATCACAGGCCAAGCAAGACCTTGAGGAGCAACCTGGAGAAAAGCTACAGAGACACACTGCACCTGGAGATTATATTTCCAGCTACAGCATAGGATTTGACCCAGCAGAGAATGAATTTGACTATGGTTTATGCAATGAAGTAGTTAACGTAGCTTGCTCACCGAAACCTGATGCTTTCAATCCGTGTGAAGATATCATGGGATACAACATTCTGAGAGTCCTGATATGGTTTATCAGCATTTTAGCTATCACAGGGAACATTGTTGTCCTCATTATTTTAATAAGCAGTCAATACAAACTCACCGTACCTCGCTTTCTAATGTGCAATCTTGCATTCGCAGACCTCTGCATAGGTATCTATCTGTTATTTATTGCATCTGTAGATATCCAGACTCAAAGCCAGTATTACAACTATGCCATAGACTGGCAAACTGGGGCAGGATGCAATACTGCAGGATTTTTCACAGTGTTTGCAAGTGAACTCTCCATCTACACACTGACTGTGATCACCCTGGAAAGGTGGCACACCATCACCTATGCCATGCAGCTGGACCGCAAGGTTCGATTGCGACATGCTGTGATTATAATGGTTTTTGGCTGGATGTTTGCTTTCACAGTAGCACTTCTTCCCATATTTGGAGTCAGCAGCTACATGAAGGTCAGCATCTGTTTGCCCATGGATATAGAAACACCATTTTCTCAGGCTTATGTTGTATCTCTTTTAGTGTTGAATGTACTCGCATTTGTGATTATATGTGTCTGCTACATCTGCATCTACTCTACTGTGAGAAACCCTAATGTCATCTCTTCCAACAGTGACACCAAGATTGCCAAGCGCATGGCCATACTGATCTTCACAGACTTCCTCTGCATGGCACCGATATCTTTTTTTGCAATATCAGCCTCACTCAAGGTTCCTCTCATCACAGTGTCCAAATCCAAGATCCTTCTGGTTTTGTTTTACCCCATCAACTCTTGTGCTAACCCTTTCCTTTATGCCATCTTCACCAAGACTTTCCGCAGGGATTTCTTCATTCTGTTAAGCAAGTTCGGTTGCTGTGAAATGCAAGCCCAGATTTACAGAACTGAGACCTCCTCATCTGCTCCTAATTTCCACACAAGAAATGGCCATTTCTCTTCTGCATCAAAAAACAGTGATGGCACTATTTATTCATTGGTTCCTCTGAATCACTTGAACTGAAACACTTGCATGAATTTGTGTCTGAGGCAGTGTGATAATCACTTGCAACAGTGAATTTGAATAATGACTTCAACACAGCATGTAAACTTATGTTTTATGAGGAAAGAAAATATTATTTCCACTTTGCTATTTTTGTTCAATGAACAACCATCAGAGATGACACATCATCTTCATCAGTTCTTGAAGAACAAAGTGCCAAAGTTTTCTCATAAACTTGGCTTTAGAAAGAAAGGAAATCATAAACCAGTATCTCCCACCATGCCTGCAGAGGTTCCCTTCATCCTAGGAAGATGTTAGCTGCTTATTAATAATTAAGTAGTGGTTATATAGACAGTTGAAAGAAAAACACATACGTAGAATTAATTTCTTTTGCCATGAAGCATGTCTTAACAACGCCAGATAATTAGGGTTTTTTCATTAATCATATTTCCTGGAGTTAGAGGAGACAGAAGGCCAACTTAAGCCCTCCTTCAGCACAGACTTACTAAGAATGAGAATATCTTGTGTAGTCTCCATTTCTGTTGACCACAACAGAGGAGCAGAAGACATCTCCAGCTATGCTGTTGCTTTCTGTTCCATACTGCATGGACCTGCCTTACTCTGCACAAAAGCGTCACTTTGGGTGGGATTCATGTTGATTTAGATTGACAGGCTCAGAGAAACACACTTCATCTGGGTTTGCATCAGGGAGTTGTTTTGGTTTGGGGTTTGTTTTCAAGGTAAGAAAAAGCAAGAACAAAAGCAAGAGAAACACCTCATTATAAGGACAATGTTCTCTCAAGTTGTTCTCACAAAGTTAGGTTGAGTTCACTTTTGTGTGTCTGGGCCCCTTGGATATGCCAAGATGGGCCAATAGGCTGCTCTAAGATGATACACAAGGCATGTTTCCCAGACAACAGTATAAGTGCCTTACACTGCCTGGACTGTGTAAAGGACAATGGACCTAGATATGGCTTTTGAAACACTGAACAAAAGTTAATGTGAAATTCTATTTTTTTGTAAAATCCTTTTAGAATTTCCCCTTCCCTTCTGAAAAAATCCTTTGTGTGCACATTATCAGATGATGAGGTCCAGACTGGAAGACCTGAAAACAAACCATAAACTGCATATGTTGAAATTAAAAAAAAAAAAAATCTTTTCATCAAGCCTTCCTGATTTTACAGGGTTTTTTTACTAACATCTCAATGAATGTACAGACTTTTTACATTATTTGAATATCAAACTTTTTGAGGGTTACTCGTTCCTGACTGCTACAAAGATTTAGGGATGGGTAGGGTTTTCTCATTCTGATTGTGTGTCTATCTATGGATATGCGGGCATAAAGAAAACACAAAGAGAGGAATCTGGGCTTCATTCCCACCTCACAAACAATTCACAGTTCTGCCCCATGAGATGATAAATCTTTGGAGTCTTCATGGTTAAATGGGATGTGCTTTGAGAATTTCCTAAGTACAGCTCATAAAATGTCAGTAGCAAATCTTGATGCTTCTATCCATAATTTTCCCTGTCATGAGCTTCACATTTTAGCATCTGAACCTGATATGAATAACTACAGGAGGTGATTATTCATTCAATCCTAACCAGAGAAGGAACTATCAGCTCCCTAGTGCATAAAACAGGGAAGATCAAAAAGAGTGTGTTTCGGGGGGTGAAATTTCATTACTCAACACAAGTAATACTCCCTCCAAGATCCAGAAGGAAGAATGAAAGAGAAAAGCAGGAAAGACAGTTCACCTCTGGGAAGATCTTCTGACTATTCAGAGGAATAATTTTTTTCAAAATACTTTATGTCATATACAGTGTAATGGTGTGCAGCCATTAAAAGCCATCCCAATGGAAGTGACTGAATGATGATGTTCCAAAACGACAGATACTTTCATTACATTAAAAGAAGGCTCTTGAGTCTATTCTTGGACCAAAAATGAGGGATGTTATTTGGCAAATACTACCCCATTTTTGTTGATAAATAGGGAAAGTTCTTGTAGTGCATCACGTCACACCTTTTTGCTTTGGTGCTGTCCATTTGCCAAGATGACACCTGGCAGCTCAGGAAAGTACAGGAATCATAGTCTAGAAGCCAGTTTTGTAAATCCTCACAGAGATACATCAAAACAGGGGCTTGATACAGTGATCTATTTCATGCAAACCCATTGCCAAGACATTTGCAGAATCAGGACACAGTTAAATACGCTTTACAAATTAACATCCCTGAAAAGAGACCTTGCAGGATTGTGTCTTGTATACAGAGTCAGACCAATGCCCAAGGGATGAAGTCATCTTAGCTCATGGCTCTTCCTCCAGAGGAGGCAAGAGTTGATACTTGAAGAGCAAATGCAACCTGCATAATTGGATGCCTTACCTTGTCCCTAGTAAGAGGACATGTTAGGCTGCCCAGGCATGCAGCTCAGGAGCTCTGGCAGCAACTCAGGTTGTGGCAGCACTTCCAAAGCTGAGTGGTGGACCATGTGGTTGTCAAGACAAAAACCTCCTTCTTCTAGTCCTTAGAATTCCTTGGTTGTAACTATTCTTTGGATTTTAATTTTAATGGTCTTACATATTGTGAGAATCATTGTGTGACCTCTGTCTCTCCCTGTGTGGGGCATTGGTCTGTTTGTAGCCATTTTTTAAGCAGTGTTTTTTATTTGAAGAAATCAGTATAAGAAAAAAAAGCAAGATACTTCTTTTTCATGCTTGTAATGTACAAAAAGCCAGCTGGTGTCTGGTGTGGATTTTCTCAGCACTGAACAACATGTTTATGTTGCAATCTTTAAACTGTTTTACATTTCCCTTTTTGAAATCTATTTTAATAAAACCAGTATCACAACAAAGTGCCTTGAGAACAAGTGTATGGCCAGGGATATGCTGACAAAGTATGCAATAAATGTTACTGCTTATCTGAAGAGCTCCATTTATGCGGCACAGCCTCCACAGTCGGGTCACTGTGACCTACAGACAAAGCTTGGCTGATGAGAGACTCTGCACAGAAACCCTCCTGTAGCTCCTGAGGAGTTAACAAAGCACACAAAGGTATGTTTGAAACCTCTTCAACAAATAACATAGGAAGGCTAACTTGATTTGTTTTAACAAACCTCTTCTATTAATCTATTAATCTATTAATTCATATTTCTTATGAAATAAGTTATTAGCTATTGTTAGAGTTCAGACAGACAGTTTTCTCCTTTGCAGTTTATATAAATGCCTCTTCTTATGTGATACATTCTAATTTTCTTCCCCCCCTTTTTACAGCCAGGGCTTGAAATTCTATTTTGTTGAATATTCTGCTCAGACAAAGAAGTGTCTGTGTATGCACTTGTGCCTTCATGTGTAGGAGAGACAGGCCACAGGTAACAGGAAAGCTGAGTCAAAGTCTAGCTTCAACTCACAGAAAAAGCCTAAGAGTTGTTCTATCTTGGAGCCAATTGCTGGCTTGCTGCAAAGACTAGCTGACAGTAGACAATATTGTAATACCTTTTGGTTTTTCTCACTGCCCTTATGTGGCCAACCATTGCATTTTAGACTTCACCAAGCCCCCAGAAATGCCCATTTAAAGAGTTATGACTCTCTTTGCCCTTGTGGTGCCATCATCAATGATACAAAGAGACTGTGCTGGCAGTGAGGACGTGATAAGCAACTTCTTCATCTGTTTGATAGAAGCATCATTCCTTCAGGCATGCACCTAGTGGGGAACCCAAACCTGACCTCCCTGAGAAACATTCATCTGGTGCTGTGATGGGAAATGAGAAATGGGAGCACTTCAGCTTGGCAGACTGAGGGCAGCAGCACAGAAATTGCCACCATGGGTAAAGGTAATAGAAGCAGCTGGTCAAAAACGTCAATAAAGCAAAACTCTGACTCAGTAGAGAAAATGAACCATGATCCATTTTCTTTATAACTTTGCTCTGGGGGTTGTACAGATATGCCAAGCAGAGTTTGCTCATTAGAAGGCAGGTCTGTGTTTGAGCTTGTTAGGAATGCAAGATGAGATTTGCATCCCATTTAGCAAGCCTTGAAATCATTTGACCACAATTCTTCCTGTAGATTCCCTCCTAATCATTCCACTGAGGACACAGCAGATAATCTTACATTTAATTTATGCAACTTTGTTGTTAAGAAGAGTTAATAATGTGAAATTATTTATCCTCAAGGAATAATTGAAACATCCCTCCCCCTCCATGAATGAAAGAACAGAAAAGAAAGGTGGGTCTGGTTCAAATGGTCAAGTAAGCACATACAAACCTCCTCACAGATTTGCATCTTTAATATGGGCATATGCAATCTCCATTGTGTATGCAAATGTGAATGGCACATACACACTCTTCTTCAGTGAGAGTTTTTGTCTAAATACTTGGTTACAAGCACATATTTGAAAATCTGGGCCTTGTTCCTTTAAAATATTCAAGCACAGGAGTAGGATTTTATAGCTGTCATCTGGATAATTAAACTCTTCATTAACAGTTGTTCTCAAACCAGTAGGTGACCTTTAATTAGGGATGAAAGTACTCAGGAATGGATTTCAAGCATTAAGAAGCTGCAGAGGAACCCTTTGCCCCCCACTTCCCCAAGTCCATTACAAACCTTTCGTAAAGCGTTGGTTTTCCAAGAGAAATGATGCTGGGTGAGACAAAAATATGTTTTCAGGCCCAGCTTATCAGATGCATGCTTCACTTAGCCTTGTTGTAACTAAAATATTGTATTATCTTTTTTCTTTCTATGGAGAATTTTCCATGTGTTACCTGGGTCTTTATTACCCCAACCTGGACATCTGCATCAACTTGTACCCCCACAAAAAAAAGATCAGAAAGAAAGAGCAAATTCACAACGAGAGCAGTGCACAGATGGGAATGGGCTGTATTTATGAGTAGGTGGAAGATTGCAGGGCAGAATTGAGCAATATGGACATTTCTGTTGAGTCATCTGAATATCCTGTGCTAAAATTTTGCATTAAGGTGGCTGTTTTGGCTGAAGTATAATTCCCAGGAACTAATAGAAATCTGCATAGGAAAATCCTATGGAGAGATAAAAGAAAGTTCAAGTGAGGGTGTTTATTTCATTATTGAAGAACAGTGTTAAGAAAAAAAAAGCAAAAGATTGATCTAAAGAGCATGTATATGCTGTCTGGGAAAAGGAATAGCAGCTCCTTAAGGGACCATCCAGGCACCACACTGGACCAGTCACCTTTGCACTGGAATTCTATATATTACTTGGGATGTCTGATTAGCTTTAAATGTGCCCAGTTTCTTCCTTCCTTAACTATGTTGTATGGGCATCTGTACTGTTGGACATCTGTACTCTTGACTCTTCATTGCCTCAACTTTATCTCATCTTGATCCTTTCCAAAATGATGGTTTGTGCTGTCTCTGCTTAGAAGTGCTCTGCTTTTACCTGCAGTCATGTAGGAACAGAATCCACACCCCTTAGAAATATTTCTTCAGAAATCAGGAGTTGGAAGATCAGAAACCTGCTCGTAGTTCTTTGTACTGACATGCACATGTCTTCTTATGCTGCTTTCCAGCTTCTCTCTTCCATTTTTGGCTATTTGTTTGACTATTGTGAGGATAACTGGCTCTTTCCCAAGCTTAAGACATTCTGCTTTGAAATAATCACTGTTTGGGCCATGAATCAGGGTGATGAAAATAGATCCCTCTCCCTGACTCTACACATTCCCTGGACTTTGTTGGAGGAGTAGGAAATCTTATTTTTACATAGATGACTCACCGTTTTCCTTTTCCACATTGACAGCTGCATTTTAGCCTTGTCCCACAGATGTCACGGTGGCATTAGGCATCCCTAAGTGCTCTGGGAGAAACTGGGGAAGGAGGAGGGAGGAACCAGTCTCAATAAAGTGGGGCCATCAAAAGCTAGAAACACACAGCCAAATTAGAGCAGATTTTAAAGGATCCCCACAGGATCTGACAGGACTGTCAGAACCCTTGTCAAGGGAAAGCTCAAACTCATTCTCCTTTCTATATCTATATGGCAGGAGGCTGTGCCAAATATCAAGTTTAGCAAGGGCACCAAAACAGTGGTTTTGCTCCATGCTGTACCTGTGCTGAAATATTCTGTTTCTCTGCAGAACTAAGCTGCCTGGACTAGGCAAAAAATTGAGTTGAACTAGACTTTTTTCTAGAAGTGCCATATCCATGGCACCGTGTTTTCAGCCATGTTAAATTAACAAAGGTTTGGGGGGGTTTTTTCGTCAACTTCAGCTTCTTCTGCTGCCCAACATTACGTTTCTCCTGGACTATTTGTTCTTCCTTCCTTCTGCAACCACTGCTGCCCACAACCACCACTTTTAGTATCAGTTTCCTTCCTTCCATGGATGGTGGCATCTTTTTGTGTAATTACATTGAAGACACAACTGAAACACTCATTAGTCACTGAAAAAGCTTGCAAGGCGTCAGTGTTCTATTTTTTTCACATAAAGGTGTTGTTTACCTCGTGGTAACACTTAGAATATTTTTCCACACATTTAACACCATCGTTACTATTTCTCAGCTTCAGCATCTGTCCTACAGTACAATATTAATGAAGGCAGCAGCTTGATGGCGCCTTTGATCTCGGTTTCACTGCCCTTTGTGCACCTGTGTAAACAAGTGCCATAATTCTCAGATCCTCAAAAGAGACTTCCCAGTTTGACTACCCAGATTGTAGGTGCTAGTCCTGTTTTGATGTTCATGAGTGCCAGCAAAAGAGATCTGCTTTTGTCCATGAGGGCCATCTGTGAAGTCTTGAGAAACTGAGGAGGAAACAGGCAACCTGCATTCACAACAGCCTTGTCATTGCTCAAAGACCTCAAAGGGCACTTGAAGGGCAGCCAAATCACAACATCTGTAATTGCAATTTGGCACCTCTCCTTGTTGCTGTAGGTAAACCACCATGTATGACACAGTATTACAGGACAGCACCACCAGTGCTCAGCTGTGTCCCAGAACTCAGGATGTTGGAGTTGCAGTTTGTAAAGCATGGGACCTCTCCAGTAAAACATGTGTGCATGCATTTGTCACCATGAGTCAAAAAAAGTCACTAAGAGTTAACCAGTTAAGTAATCAGGCTATTAATTATGCAACTAATTAGGTCTGACCTAATTTCTGCAAAATAACCATCCAGGAATCCTTTAGTTTGTTTCCTTTCTTGGAACAAAACATCAGCAAATACATTCGTTTTCTTTCTGCAAAGGGTCCCAGCTGAGTTGTAGCCCAAGTGACTTCTGGTTACTTCTTGCATTATTAAAGAGCTTGTGTCCCTTTTTCAAAAGCTGAGAAACAATGCCAGTGGTGTCTGGCATTCTCTTGCCTATCAGACACAGATGGCAATGCCTAAGGCTCTGAGCGAGCTGACACTGTTTGCATAATGCAATCCTCCCACTTTCCCCACTTTTGCAAAGCTCAGGTTAACAGTTCTACGTAGACAACAGTGAGCAATGTAGTCAGAGAACTTCAGAGGGGCCTCAGGAATTAGGTGTCCAGGATTCATGGACATTCATGGAGAGAACTCCATAGAAAGCTTGAGATTTTAGCATCCCTATAGTCTTGGAAAACTGTTTGAGGGAAGAGGTTATGGTTTTGCATACGACAGTATGATCATCTGCCCTACTTTAATTAATATTTGCTGACAAAAAGGCTAGTCCAAGGAGTGCCCTGCTTACCCTCACAGTTTTCTCCCCCTCCTGAAAGAATGAAAAGGCTTTTGAAGGGTAAGCCTGAAGAAGCACTCACTGCTAGCAGAGTAAGGAGAATTACAAATGAGGGAAGGAGTGAGGGAGGGAGGGAGGGAGGGAGACTGGATGGATGGATGGATGGATGGATGGATGGATGGATGGATGGATGGATGGATGGATGGATGGATGGACGGATAGTGTCTGGGAAAACAAGATGCACTTAACAGGAGCTTTTCCCATATTTCAGAAGTAGAATGATTTTTTTAAGCCTGCACCCAGAAACCAGACAGTATTGGAGCAAAATCTTCTGTGTCCTGTGCTCTTCAGTCAGCAAAGAGAAGATGGCTGCCTGAAGAGAAAGTCCTAGTGAAGCTTTCAAAGGCTTTAGGCTTCCTTTTAATGTTGGCAAACTCTGAGGAAAAAGTGTTGAGGAAGAAGGGAGGGGGATGACAGAATGAAATTTCTCTTACTTAACATGAAACTATACAAATAATTCTTATGAAGGGAGTGAAAAGATTTGCACTGAGGTGGCTCATAAAACCCCCAATGTTTAATTTTTCTAAGCTGGGCCTCCTAGAGTGAGCAATGCTCTGCACAGAGACTAATATTCATCCCTGTTCAGAGAACCAGCACGAGGACTATTTCCACAATAAATGACCTTTAAAGTGGGGCTGACATGATATGTAAGTTTTGTGCTGGCCCTCTGCACTGCAGCAAATTGCATGTTGAAGTGGGAATGCTTGTCTTTTGCCTATGAGATATTGCCCATTCCCGCCGCGTCGCCGCCAGCCACTCCTAACACACATTTGTTTATGTGCACTTTTGGCTCCAAGGCTCTGCATCACATAATAGCACCAGAGCAACATACTATTTTAAAATAAAATGCATGGCAAAATTCTTCCCCGAAAGATAGGCAACTCTTGCCTATTACCTGGGATTGGAACAGTCTTTTTTGAGCTCAAAATCACATAAAAGAGACAAAGAGGCTTCAGAAGCATATGAGCTCCTGTCCTGGCTGTATGGGGGGGAAAAAAACAGGAAAGAAAGCCTAGTCAAAGAGGAGGTATATTGGATTTGGATGTCTCAGGTCTCAGCCTCTCCAAGCAAACATCCTCCTCTCTGCAAGAGGATGGTTAAAGGGCTGGAAAATGATGAGAGGGCAGGGTGGAGCCCACAAAATAATGTCTTCTCAACTGTCAAGTAACCAGGCTGGTCATTGCTTTTGACAGGGATTTATATGTATTCTTACCTAGAAACAAAAACAAATTAGCTCCTCTGTTGAATTACAGCCAAATTTACACACACACACACACACACACACACACACACAAACCCCAAAAAACAAACACAGAACAAAACAAAAAACAAAAACAAAACCACAAAAAAAAAAAAAAAACCAAAAAACAAAAACAACAAAAAAACCCAAACAAACCAACACAAAAAACCCACCAAAACCAAAAAACACTTCACTGCCAAGGACCACTTTTACCATTACCAAACACAACTCTCTCACTGCCTCATCACTTTCAGACTTTATCTCCATCTTTTCTCACAGCTTTCATGAGAACAATCTCTTTCTAACCAAGTCATTCCTACCACCAGAGAGCCTGCCTGCAAGGAGCCACTCTTGCCATCCTCCGATGCCCACACAGGGTACTGATATACCCAATAGTGGCAGAGTAAACTCTCTTTCCACCCATCTCTGACAGATATGCCAGGACCCCATCCCTTGTTGCTTCCTGGGCAATATTGTCAAAAATCAACAACCACAGCAGCATCTGCAGACTGGCTTGAACCTCTTCTTCACACATCAGAGGTCATCTGAGCTGCAGAGCTTGACAAACTTACAAATCTATATGCAAGGCATGCTCTATCCAGACTGCAAGTTAGGTGCTGCAAAACAAGAGCAAGACCTTGGTGCTTTTGCAGAATTGCTTTTGATCATGTGCTGCATAAGGGTGCCTTACAGAGAAAAACATGTGAAATAACTGAGCATACATTGTCCCATCCACTGTGTGGGCATTAAAGCAAAACAGATAGTGGGGCCTGCATGGAAGAGAGCAGACAGCAGGCTGGGATATCCCTGCCCTCCCCTCTGTTTCACACAGTTCTTTTGTTCTAGTGCAAAATTTTTTTATGCAAGTGTGTGTGGTGAGCAAAGGAGGAAGAATAGGGAAATGAACATGTTGTGCTTTGCTAGTGCATTGGTTTTGTTCCTTGCTAAGAGCCAGGACATAAAAATAAGATGATGCTTGAGCACCATAAACTATCAATGGCACGATGTGCAGACTCAATGAGACCAATTTAAGCTTGACAGCTACTCATGAGCCCTGGCTTTTTGGGTGATGGGAGAGCTTGTCCCTCAAGTCTACATATTCTCTACGTGTAACATTTTAAAAGCTAAAGCATCCACTTGTTTGGAGCAGGAGAAGGCATGCAGTTGGTCTGGTTATGAGGATCAGACAGCACTTGCAGTAACTACAGCTCTGCTATAATTACAGCTCCTTCTTGTCCTTCATTAGTCACCAAGTTGCACCACATTTCTCGTCTGTAATCACCTCCCATGCTTTCCTCCACCACCTGGGAAGGCATACATGTTCCCTTTCTCTCTTTTTGCTCAAGTGTTTTTCTGCTTCTGCCCTTTCCCTCTGTGCTACATTTCTTTGAACCAATCTAGACATTTTGCTTCTGATGGGAATATTCTGCACTCCTCATGTACACAAACAGCTTAGAGGGGAGACTTGAGGGGCTCAAGGCAGGAAGCCTGAGCTTGGTCAAGAAGTTGATGGGTGAGCCTGCCTTTTTCTGAGAGACCTAGAAGTAGTGGAAGAATAAGCCTTCAGGATAAACCCAAGAGGTTTGTCCTGATTTGGAATAAACCTTTGAAACCAAAGACTGAACATTTCACAAGGGCCAAGTTTAGATACATTATGATGGAGTGGTAGAGATGTTAGCAATTATGAAAACTGATTGTCACCTTATTTACAAGACATTGTCTGGCATTTTCCAGCTAATAAGAGCAATAGGAGAGTAAAGAAACCTGCTGTGTTTTAAAAGCCCTGCCAGATATTAAAAAAAAAGCACTGCTAAGCAGCCTCTGGCCACAAAATCAGGCTGACTGAATGTGTGAGCCCCACACTCCACAGGTGGCACAGCCAAGCTCCTAGGATTGAGAAGCTGCTGGAGAAAGCAGAAATGCCAGTTGCTGGGCAATTGCTGTGAACATGCATTTTTTTCCCCCTCTTCAAATTCCTAGCTCTTAGTACATTTTCTTCCTGGCTGGTAAGCCCTGCAGGAGAGAGGAAGGACACAGCCTCTGCAAATGGGGACCTGGCAGTGAGCTGTCCCCACCAGCTGGGTTTGTTGGGGCCAGAGGACAGGGCAAGCTTGTGCAATGTACCTGAGCTCTCCCAGCACCAGGGTTTTGTGACCGCCTACTGTTTTTGTGCTTATGATGTTTCATCATGGTTTCCTGGCCTTTCCCTTTAATGGGATTAAGTCACAGTTGCATAGAATATCCAGTCTCAACCCATCCATATTAATAATTCAGAAGCTTTCTTTTCCTCCTCAAGTAGAAAGCAGCTGTCCTGGATTTCTACAATATCCAGTGTTTAGCATATGAATGGGCTGGCATTAGCTACGCTGCTGCTCAATACCTGTTTCTGTCAAATCCTTCCACATAATTTATAACCCAATTGCTCTGCTTCCTAGGCTTGACCCAAACATCTGCCAGGAATGGACTTCAGGCTTTCTTCTAGGAGCAGTGAGTATTGCTTTCTCCTTCTTCACATCACACAGCATCATCAAGGTTTTCTGCACAGCTCATTTAACCCTTTCTCTTGCCATGACTGAGGGAGAAGCTGTTACCCTTTCTCTCAATTTCTCTTAGATCAAAATGTGGCTTTTTCTGGTTTATCTAGAAGAAGGATGTGACATTTTATTGTAGTTTAATGAAAATGTGCATATGGTGCTAAAAGGAAAACCAGGACTGACTTGTTGCTTTCAGTTTAGGAAGCAACGGTCTTCATATTGCAACATATACTCTATAAATTCAGTCAAGCTTCTATTGACCTCTGACCAATTTTGGACAAACAGTATAATTTTTTCTGCAGAGGCTTAAGGTCCTGATACATTAGAGATTATTGTGAAGTAAAATATAGTGGCTTGTACAGCTGCTCAGGACAGAGATCCATTTTGACTTTTCCTTCTTGGAAAGTAAGGTTCCATAGACTTGCAGGGAGGTTTTGCTTACAAACCAGTTCATTTAGTAAAGATACTGTGTATTAGCAAATCCCATGCTTTCACACCTCAGGAAAATGTGCTGATTATGCCATAGAACTTCTGCCCTTGCAAGCTTTTCAGTGAGGCCTTTAAAAAATTAAAACACAAACCCTTTTCTACAGTAATGGCCACGTGCTGGTTGCCATCAGGACACTGTAGGGCACCATTTATTCTCCTTTGCATCGGTTCTTGGGAGCGCTGGCACACGTACAGCAGCTGGAAACACTCACCAGTCTACTTCCCTAACATCTTTGATCAGGCTCGGGCCATCACATCCCACAGGAACTTATCATGAGGGGCTTTTACAGCAGTCACTTTGTGCTAGCAAAATAGTGAAAATACTAATAAATTCTAGTCTTGCTTTGTGGCAATACAATAGGCTTTTATGTTGAAGGCTCGGGCTCAGAGGAGGACATGAAAACCAAGGCTGAGCAGCAGGAGCTGACAGAAGTTTCCAAGCAACTGAAAACTTTTGAACAGTCTCAGAATCAGACGTTTTGCCTCTGGGAATACAGCAGGGCTTGCGGCCAGGAAAGCTGGCATATAAGTGATGGGTATGCCCGTGGCAGCCTCAGGCTCCTGGGGCAATCCATGCACCAGAGGCAGAGGCTCACAGTCCCAAACAGGTGAGTGAGCTGTCCCTCTAAGGGCATGTCTAACCTGCTTAGGATCATCAGGGTGCTTGAACAGCTTACCCATGCCCTGGTCTATGGAAAATGTGCAGCTCATACCAGTGAGAGTGTTTTAAGCTGCTGAATATCAAGGGAAATTTTTCCCATTGCCCAGAGACATTGACATTCCTGGGAAATGCCAGAAATGTCTCACAGAGGGCACAATCTGCAGGGTACAGCAGCTCCCTCCTGCTGCAGCTTCTGGCTCAGAAGAAAACCACAGAACCAGAGGTGAGGGGAATGAGCTGTGTGACACAGGTCCATCGCAGGGAGCCAAGTCCACAGTGCTCTGCTCTGCGTTTTGCCTGGATCCACCATCACTCCCCAGATGGCAAACAGCAAGCAAACAGCCTCCAGCATAGCACTGTCTCTTGGCTGCTCCCCCCCATCCAAGGTCAGCCCTGTGCCAGGGAGTTTCCTTCTCAGCCCTGCTGTGCCAGGAAAATGAGTTACTCCGAGACTGACATTGCGGTGTGCTCCCACACACAGCTGCAGAGTGAGTTATTTAACAGCACAGATATTATTGAGGCACAGACTGTTTTCTTTCTGAAGTGAAAAAGGAGCATTACATCATGCCTATACTGAGAAACACTCCTTCCTTAAGGACAACAGCAGAAAGTTTATCTCAAAAAGCATGATTAAAATGCAAGGGTGCTGGCAGCTAGGGAAGGGAGAGGCCAGCTTCTTCTACCCTGGTGCTTGTGACCATTGTTCCTCTGTTTCCCACCGGTGGGAGACAACTGTTTGGAGATAGGATGGGGTGTATGAGGGAAGTTTTGTGGTCCCACCGATGTAAAAGCAGCAAAGTGCCCAGCATTTCCTGGGGGTCTGAGGAGAGGAAAGAACTGTGAGGGTCCCTGCAGTGCACTCTCAAGTCTAACATGGAAGGGTGAGAAGGGACTTCAGAGGATGGTCACCTTGTCAGTCCTGCCCCATAGCCAGCCCTGTTAACCCACCTCCAGAGGGACCTCAGCACATGCAGGTGATAGGAATTTATCCCATCTGCAAGTGCTCAGCCTTCTGCATGTCAACAGCACCTGAAATGTGCATAGGAAAAGGGCTGAGTCAGATCCTTGACTATGGCTGGGGTTGTAGTTTCTCCTGTGCTATGCAGGAGATCCCCAGATTTCAATTCTGCTGCCCATGCTGTTGAAGCTGACAGGAGTTAGGAGGCATTTAAGACCAGGTGAGAAGCTGGAGTGCTGCACACATGAGTGAACCCTTACAGGAGTCTGACAAAAAAGGTTCGCTCACAGCAAAAAGGCAGGCATTCATCTTGATATATCTTTTGTCACATACTGCTGCAAATATGTAATTTTGTCGCTCTCTCTCCTCCTTCTCAGATAAGCATTGCACCTAGAAGGAAATTCAGAAAAATGGATTACTTTATTTCCAGCCCTGTAAGAGATGCACATTCACTTCAGGATTTCTCTCTCTGCACTGGGGAGACTTACACTGTGCTTTCAAGGGTTTTTTTAATGCATTTCCAACTTTTTCCATTTATGGGACAAAAGGCTAATTTTGTCAATAAAAAGACAATGGGCTTTGGGAGTTAGGTCTGTTATACTGAGGTTATAACTCTTGTATGGGGGCCAGCTCTCTGAGGTCCCCAGTAATTCCTACAAAATGTTCCAGATGCTCAGGAGGAAGAAGATCCTCAGAGTTTCCTTGGAAAGACCATGGAAAGAAGTGTATCATTATGCAAAAGTTGATGCCCAGGTTACAGATTTTAATACAGGTGGTTTAAACAGGCTGCAGTGGTAGTGCTCACTGAAGATTTACCCTTAATCCATTCAATGATATCAGATACTGTTTGGTGATTACACTGAGAAACTGGTATTAAATCTGCTTTAACAAGAAAACTTACTTTGATTTTCCTGAATTGTGAGCTGTACCACAATCACCTAGTAAAACACCAAGAATTTAAGTGTCATATGTTGGCCTGGCATGTTCACAATTTATTTATGAATTATAATGATGTAAGAGATGCTTTCTTTGAAAAATTTGAGAAAAATACGAAAATTAAAACAGCAGTGGCAAAACCCCCACAAAATGAAACTTTAAACACCACCGTGTTCCTGGAGCTATTCTTGGAAAGGTTGTCATATTTGTGTGAAATTCCGGGGAGGGAATGTATGCAAGCATTCTGCTCAGCATGAACCCCGAACACCCACAACACTGCTAGATTAAATGTAATAATATGTTTCAAAAGGGAGAAACACTGCAAAGCAAATTGCACAACCCTTCAGTGCATTTTGACACCCAGAAGGGAAAGGTGCCAGGGAAATGTTGTTTTTCCACCAAATACACCAGATCCGCAACAATGAACCACAAGGCTCCAAGTGAAACACAGCCAGGTTGCCAGCAGCAGCAAAACATGACCACAGAAGGCAGAGGTCAGTCTCTGAGGAAGAAGAGGTTCTCCATAGGAGGATTGGTCCCATCAAGGCAGCAGCTATCATCTCCAGGACCATAGGCAGAGGCACTGCCCTGGGAATTATTTATTTCTTCTTAGAACCGGTGTTACTGAGCATACATGTCTGCTGAGGAATGAACTTATGTGTTTGTGTAACAGGAAAATCAGGACACGAAATAGAATTCCTGAAGATTCATTCCCATGAGAGTGCCTGAATTTCATTAAATAATACGGAATATCTGCAACATAAAGTGTGCTTTGTTTGTATGCTTTTAACATACGTAGGTTTATTCCTTAATATTTACTTCCTGTCATTCATCTTGTGAGAGTACTGAAGTCTTGATGATAAAGGGCATCGTACCTCACATGCTCCATCACTGAAGCTTGCATGACATATATATGATTTACCATATGAACATACAGACTACCACATTAACAACATGATCAGAGTGTGGGGCTAATTTTAAACCCATGAAGGGACCAAACTAGGTAACTCATTGCCTAAATCATGGTGTAAGTCTAGAATGAACAGTCCAGTTCTCCATTAGGTATGCACATGGTGCTTTTCAGACTGCTAGAAGACTATATTTTTCTCAGGGCTAGCTCAAGGCTCCTCAGCTGTTTTGCTGCCTCAAGGATGAGAACAAAAATAACTAATGCAGACACAAAGCAGAATCACAGTGAGAGCCCTCCAGATGCCTCCAGCACTGTTCCCCCTGGCTAAACTAAGCCCAACTAATTTTGAAAAAAACTCCCTCATCATCTGCTTGCTGGAGAAGAGGTCATGGGCAAAATCAGGGTGGTTTTTAAACATTGCTACACATTACATTATTGCTTTTCTTCTAGAATCTGAAGCGACTGGCCTGTCTTTATTGGGACAGATGCTCTATGGCATCAAATCTTGTATTAACTAATTTTCTCTCTCCAGTCAATCAGTGTGTCCCTTCATATAGGCAGGTTGGGGAATTGTGGTTTACAAACCTGGGCAACCTTCCTCATTCAACTCACTGGGAGTATGAAAAACACAAGGAAATAAATAATGTGGAACATAACAAATATCTAACGGGGACTGACATTACGGCCATTCTATCAACTCCTGCATGTGAGCTCAGAAGGCCCAGAATACTTGCCATGTGGATTTTATTAATGATCATGAACAAATCAACTGAGATTCTGACACAAGAAATTTGTGCTGCTCTGGAGGCAGCTAACTTATTCCATTTGCAATTTCTGCTGAAGATTTGCAGTCTCTAATAGATCTCAAAGAAAATCCTGCTGGAGCTAGAACCAGAAACCAGTTGAATATCACATGACTTTTAGGTATGATGGAAAATCTTTCTCACTGCTGGGTAGGCGCGAGTTACTGAGTTTAATTTTTCAAACTTCAATCATAAAAGGGAAAAGATTCTGATATATTTGTTTGCTTCACAACACAGGGAGAGAGAAAAAAAAAGAGTAAAAAAGGAAAAAACTGCTTAATTTTGAGCTATTGTCAAACTGTGGTAAACGGATTTGTTAACATCGTTAACAGTCTGAGTCAGGGTAAAGAGGAATGCTTTAAATGTGTTCAGCACATCTGCATATGAGACCGGTTTGTTATGGTGGCTGCCCCTGAGAACAGATACCCGCTGGAGTTAGGGCTGCATGAAGCTGCAAACCCCTCTTCCCAGAGGGCACACATCTCCTTGTCTCAAGCAGAGACGTTCTGCAGAGATGCTCTGCCGGCTCAGAGGCAAAGGCAGACACATTAATGATGTATTAGTGCACCAAAGACTGTTGTTCTAGGATTCGAAGCTGCACTCCAGTGATGTAGCTTAACCACAGGAGGCTTGTGCTTAGTATTGAGGTTAGCAAGGATTCTTCTTTCAGAAGTAATCTCAGTCTCAGTTTATTTTTCATGGTTTCAGTGTTTCCTTGTATAGCTTAGGAAATAATGAGCTGCCTTTTTTTTTTCCTCAATTTCATGATTGATCTGAAAACTTATAAGGAATTTGTTCCAGGTCATATCAGATTATTTATACTTGTACCTGAAAAAATCTACACAGAAAACCGCTAAAAAATCTATATTCTGGACGAGGTAAAAGAATACCGTATTTGACTTAAACACCAAGTGCTCTGGGTATAATTTTCTGGTATGTAATCAAGTCTTATATTTTAAAATAAAATTCATGTCACGTTTAAATGAAAAATAAAACATTTTGTGGAAATTTTAAAAAGTAATGTAAAACATTGAAACAAAACCTTTCATTTCAAAAATAATGAATTAAAACCAATTCTTCAAAACCGTGGGTTTGGGTTTTTTCCAATAATTTAATTGTCAGCTATCTTTTGTTTCTTCCTTATCTCAGTTGGTTACTAATTAACAACAATGGGAAATTTCTGGTGCCAAAGAGGAAGAGGTTATAAAAGTTGCTGTGATCACTGTTGTGAGCATACAGCACAAGTCACCAATAATTCTAATGATCTCAAGAAAAATCACTAGTCCTGTCTTACAGATGGAAAACATGGGGATCACATCCTGAAATCACTTGTTGTCATGGAGCACATCTAAAATTGATAAAGTAGCACAGCCCAGGAAGAGTGGAGCTGTAAGGAGAAATATCTGAAGAGCTCCACAATACTTGTGTTTGGTTCACAGAACCCACATGGACAGTCCTTGCTGTGTATTTCTTACTAGCTGAGGCCCATAACGCTGAACTCACACTGACAGGCGGAGTGCATTAGGTGCATGTCTCTAGTTTGCTCTGAAAAGGCCATGTGGTCCAAGACTTCTCCACAGTGGGAACCGAAAGTAGAGTGAGGAAGAAATTAATTTCAAAACTCACTCTGGTTCTGCCTGAAGATGCTAATGCAAATACTGCATTGCAAGTACTAAGAGAGCCTGGGTCTCTGAAATTCTAATTATGGACTCATATAATTTTCTCACTTCTAACTTGCAAGAGGTCTATTGTGAAATGGTTTGAGTGTTTCAGCAGTACTAGCCAAAAAATGTAAGTTCCAGAAGCAGTCACAGTCGCAGGCAGTCAACAGTTCCTGCTCATTGCCAGAAGATGTGGGCTGTCCCAATTCCACTTTTCAAACATAGAGTTTTCTTGGTGACATCACCATTATCATAACTATTTATAAATGGATTTGAAAGTGCATACCGAGAAAATAAAAATTGTTTAAAAATAGCACTGATACAAAATCAAATAGATATGATATAATCAAGAAGAAGTTCAGACTGGAAATTAGAAAACTGGTTCTGATTAACAAAAAAAATGAAACTGAAGCAATCACTAGAAGACAGTGAGAGCTTAGACCTCCTACTGTTTTAAAATGAGGATAATATATTTATGGGATTGTATAAAGAAGGGATTAAAACATAAGATTGTTGCATCAATCCTGAAAATTTCAAATTCTCAGTATCTTCAGAGCTTGAAGTTGATCAGAGCTCACTTGTTAATAGTTCTTGTTCACACTTTATTTATCTTGCACTTATGCATGCCTCAAATCTCTGAAATACCAGGACAGGGGATGTGAGAGCCTCGTTTGCTTTTTTCTTCCTCATTACACATACGTAACACGGGTTGTGAAGGGCTGGTCTTTTTCCACCTTCTTCTGAAGCACAAGAACTTGTCCATAGGAGACAGTACAGTGTGTGCTCAGTGAAATTAAACCCCTCCAGGTGCCCATCTGGCATGTTTCCCTCATTTGTTCAGGGTTAAATTAATCATCTGTTTTGGACTTAAGCCCGTTTTCCTCCACATCAGTTTGCAACAATCATTGTTTCCCTGCTGACTGCTTTTAGTTTCTTTGCTTTCCATCTTTTTCTGTTACTTTGTATGGTCTTCTTCATGGTGGTCTGGGAGTTTTCTCTAGCTAAAACCTCATCCTGTATTTGGAGGGTTTGGTATTTTACATTTCTTCAGTTTATTTTGTAACTGGTGGGGAGAGGAATGGTATGAGCAAGAGGTGTTCAGTGGTTCCATGTAATAAAATGCTTAAAGCATGGTTGCCTTTGATGGGGAAGGACTGGTTGGGAAGACAGGTCGTTTCTTGCAGTCCCACTCTCCTGTAGGGCAGCACTGCCTCACTACATGCTACTTCAGGCTAAGTAAGTAAGAAATAAATGTAAGAACTACAGAAGATGCTGGAACAACTACTCATAGTTTCGACCTTGACTCTGTGTCTGCGGTGAGTGGAGGTGATACCCAAGATCCAAATAGCACTGAACTCTAGCTAAAAACAGACTCTGACAACAGATTTGTGATATAGGGCAAGTTTTTTACTTTCCAGTTACACCCACAGTTTATTCTTTGTGTGCCATTGTGTAACACACTTCTCCTGAAAGGTACTTACCATTTGAAGGTGAAAGCAATCACGAATATGGACTATGGCTGATGTTATGGGGTTGTGCTACTAAACCAAAAGGGACCATCTCTTCTTTACATTTCTCATGGATTTTACCAGTAGTGGATAATGTCAAAGTACCACTGAGAGCTTTGTGCCCATGTATTATTCAACACATGCACTTTTTTGTAATAACTTTTACAAGGGGGAAGCAGGGAAGGATAAGATGTACTATGTAAACAATATATGGAGAAATTATCAGTATGTACACAATGATAACATTAGGCAATAAAGGTGCAACCAAAATTGATTGATATGCCTTAATAATGTCTTTCCACTTTCCTAAGGGAGCCAGAACAAAATGATGCTGAGACTTTCTGGTGTTGGTGATGATATTTTGTAAGTTCATATTTCTTTTCAATCACTTTCTAGGAAAGGATTTTGCATTGAGAGTGTAATCTTCTCTTAAAGAACTCTCCTAGTGCGTTTCTCTTTATGAACCAACATTAACTGTTATTAAAATATGTATTTATTTACATGGAACTGAAAGCACTCTTGTTTCATTTTCCTTCTACAAGTATATGGTAATGGTAAATGTGTCGGGTCACTGCGCTCTTTGCATGATATTATGTCTTTTAGATTCTTCTTGCAAATATGGGAATAGATCAGAGCAAAATACATTTTAATATATAGCAAAATACATAGTACTTCAAAATAAAATAGTTCTTTTCCAGCTGCCTTTTTTTTTTTTTCTTAAATGAGTTTTGCCTAAGGGTTTGATTTCATAAAAGCTAGATGGGTATTCTGCAGCTTTGCCATCCCGAGACTTTCATTGAAGGGATGAAGATTGTAAAGGTGGCTTGAGATCTCCAAGTTGAGCACTTGTGTTCATAAAAAAGATCCATTTTCCCATAATGACAAAGTTACATCTGTACAGGATCATTTAAATTCTGCAGGAGAAAACAAACAATGTGATTCTGTCAGTGTACCAAAGAGCAGTACCAATGAGCTGCTTTGCCAGAAGACTCCAACTCTTCACTGTATTTAATTACTCTTTACCACAAGCTTGACAGCAGATTCCCACTATTTTGTACACTGAGCTTACTCACTTATTTAGATTGATGTTCCTGCTCATTTAAACCAGTGAGACATTCCTCATTTCTACAATTTTAAGGCCAGGAAGGCAATACTGAGAATGGTACCTGTATGGCACAGACAACCTCATCCAGCATCATCTGCAGTAAACTTACAGCTTTGTTGCACTTGTGCTGAGTCCCCTGGAGAGGTAACTAAGCATGGTTAGAAGGCTAAGCAGCATAGTGGCTGCAATATAAGATGCCTACGCGAGTAATTCTATTGCTGTTTAAAGAGAAAAGAAAGAAAAGCATGCCTTTATATTTATGTCCATCCTGAACAGTATCTCTCCCATCTCTATTCTTAGCCTTTTTCTCTGCTGCATTGCAGAGCTGGCTTTTATCAGCACCTTTTCCTTTAGGTAGACATATACAATGAACAGCTTGCTTCTTCACCCTGGATAAACTAGACACACCCTAGTAATAAAAACAACTTCAACCTCTCTTTTTAAAAGAAGTTTAATGGCTGTTAAAGCTGTCTGCACAGCAAGTGATCGGGCCTTTCTGATTAGAAGCTCACTTGCACTGCAGGTTTACTGTCTTCAGGGTATGTTTTCAGGCTT
This sequence comes from Scytalopus superciliaris, assembly GCA_013400415.1. NCBI lineage: Eukaryota > Metazoa > Chordata > Aves > Passeriformes > Rhinocryptidae > Scytalopus > Scytalopus superciliaris. The sequence continues at coordinate 197,771 of VXBX01001181.1, read as the reverse complement.
GCGCATTATGCAGCCACTCTGTTCTGAACCCTCTCCAATTTCTCAGTGCTTTGGTGCTTCACAGTCAGGATATAAGAGTGGGATGCAGTGCAATGTTAACCACATTACTGCTGCTTCACAGAGACCTACTGTCTCAACCCCATCCACTCTTGTCAGCCTCTCCCCTGTACACCGAAGCAACGCACCTACCTGCTCAGCCTCAACAGCCCAGCTGGCACACACGTTCAACATGCTGTCCACCACAAGCCCTGAGCAGGTCTCGGCATTAATGCATGGGAAGATACAATGCCAATAAGGAGATGCCCATCACACCTCCTCCCTAAACACATCGCCTTGCGTGCCTGCTGCTCTTCTCTCTAACATTATTGATAGCTCCACCAGTTTCACCAGTGCTACAAGAGCTACAGGTCATGATTACTCCAAATCATTCATAAAATTGCTAAATAGTAATTGCTGAAGTGTTAAACCAGTACTAGAATAATTCTTGTGGAGAGCCAACAGACAAACCCTCCTTTGGAAAGCAGTTTTCCATTCACAGTTACATTTTGCAGCCAAGAGGATTAACTCACTTAGAAAGGGCCCGCCATGATATCTCCAAACTACTATTGTTTTCATCAAGATGGCAAGTTTTAATTGTTTTCCAGAAATCAAAGTATACTACACTGACATCATTAGGCTGAGCAAACTGATGTTTCATAAACTTAAAGAAATACTTCTTCCATTATTTTTAATTCACTACTTATGGATCTTCTTCTGTTTTTTTCATAATATCTCCTTCAGGGAGTTGCTCGATTAATTGGTCTATAATTTGCTGGGTCATTCAATTTACCCTTTTCAATTGTTACATAATACTGTCTCTGGCATCCCTGAGCCCTCATGCTCCAAGACTTGGCTAGAAATCAGTGCAAGCAGTTCATAAAGCTCCTCAGGCAACCGTTCCAATGCTTCTGGATACAAGAACTGTAGTCCTGAGATTTTTAAATGTTTAAATTCGATAGTTGCTGTTTAACATCCTTCCTAATTAAGAACAGAAGAGAAAGTGTAACCACACTGAGGCACGAAACCATCATTCTCCTTCTTTCCGAGCAGAGAACAAACAATTATTGAACAGTCCTGAGGCAAAGCTTTTGGGCAGAGGTAATATCTTTGTTAGACTAACAAATAGTTTTGATCATACTGATACAGGAGGTCTAATGAAAGATTTTATCACTTCCTGCAAAATCTGCTTTATCTAAATCTTTAAACATGGTTCCAAGACCACCATTATGATAAACATTCCAGTTTTTTAGTATCAAGATAATTTTATGCTCCTTTTCTGTGACTCTCCATGTACCATTGATAAGGTTTCATCTTTTCCTCATACATTTATGGAATTGCCTTTAAACAAAAAGGCCTTGGCTGCTCAGCACTGATTTTAGCCTCTTTTATCAACTTTCTGAACCTTCTGTTAAATAAAAAAGCCACACATTCCAATTTCCCATCTGGGAATGTGCACAAATGCGTAAACACATATTTGGATTCACTAACAATCCCTGCTCCTGCTTCTAATCGGCAGGAGGCTCTGGCCTGTTTTTCCCCCACTGATGAATTACAGGGGCTCAAAATTTAATAAACCTTTTTTGAAGAGTTTTCCATTATTTTTTGTACTCTGGTGTTTCAATTTTTCTCATTATGATTTTGCCTTTTGAGAATTATCCCTTTTTAGAGCAGAGAGGAAGCAAGGGGGAGAGATTGCTGGATACATCTGTCTGCCAGTTAAGATCAGCAAATGCAGTTTGGTTTGATCACTCACATTTCAACAATGCTTTTTACTTTCTTCTGAAGTAACCAAGCCACCTTATTCAACAGAATAATATCAATACAAGGTTTTCTTAAAGATATGTAAAACATATTGGGGTTTTCTCGTCCTTACAATGTTTAGAAACTCTAAGGTTATGGCGTGAATTGAAGAATGCACATAAGCTCCAAAATTTGACCTTCTCTGCTTATTCTCCCTGCTTAAGTCACTTAGATTATTAGGGGATGCTACCTAAATCCTACCTGTCTGTAGGAAGTCTTTGACCTTTGCTCTTTCTCCAACATTCACCCACCATATCCCAGCCCTTCTGTGTATATCCCTGTGACTATCAGCATGTAAGAATTCTTAGCCTTTTAGAAATAGAGCAATCTAGGGCTCAAATGACATCTTCAATACAGAGAGCACATAAAATACATACACACCTCTTCTGCCTGGTTTAATGTTTCTACAGAGGTTATGGCCAGTATTTGGACTCTCCAGCTATCTCGGGCTTCCAACCAGCTCTCACTACTCCTGATGGTATCCAATTTCTTTTCACAAACGGGAATGTGTAATTCCTTTTATTTATTTCCCAAGCATCCCATGTTGGTAGAAAGGCCGTTTTCTTTAAATGTCTCAGTGCTTTGGTTCTTTACATTGCTGTAACCTTGAGTCTAAGTAATATGACTAGTGCAAATGTGCAGCGTGTCTCTTAATTCACTCTCATTTGTATGCAGGTTTAAAGTCTTTGGGGTCACTTTGGTCAAGCATCTCTGCAGAAGATGGACAGCTGTCTTAGACCCGAAGCAACTCACACATCTTCCAGGCCTCCCCTGGGGCACTCCACTGACACCCCTCTAGTCTGCTGTCACCCACAGCTCTGCAGTGCCAGCACTCACAGCCATAAATGTCTCCCTTTCTCACTTAAAAGGCAGTTAAAAGTAATAGTTTAGAGAATCATACCCAAACCTCTTCTTAAATGTACTTCCTCCTGTATATTCATGTCTCCAATCTACATTCTATGATGCTTAAGCCCAGAGGTCCCCTCCTTCTCCTGAGCACACTCACTGCAGAAAGCTTTTCTGGATACCCATATAGCATGGTGACACATACCTATTACACTGAAATTATTGACTGTGCTGGTTTTGCTGACTACTATTTGTGCAATTCACTGCTTTAGCACGTAGGAAGTGTCTCCAGCCCCATTAATCACACCATTTCCCTAGGATGTTAGGCATTATGACCACCAGGATACAACCTGCTGCTCCTCTAATATCTGCAGGTTATGGGCAAGCCACCCTATGATGCAAACTTCCAGCATCGATAGAGACCTGAAAGACTAAATATTCATTCTTTATTATACAAACCCACACGGAGAGCTCTAACCTCCCCCAGGCAGTGTTCCTCTGGGTCTTGCTGCTGTTATAAATAAACTGCACACTGGCTATTTTGCTTTTGCAAACTGGTGTTCCTCAGGCAGTTCTTCACAGCCTTGGGATGAGCTGCAGAGATTAGCTCCGGGTGTGCAGCCCTCAGGGATGTATTGTTGTCAGCTTTTCTCTTTTTTTTTCTGCAAGGAAGAGGAAATTTGACAAGTGCATCTAGTCCTGATAACAAAGCCATTATGGGAAATCAAGTGAGAGAGGTGCCAGTTGCTGTGTTGTGTCTCCCTCTGTTCCCTTGCTGCTTATGAGTCTATTTAAATTCTTTCTTCTGTCCATGGACCAACAGTGGGACACAGCACAGTTGCAAAAACCAGCCCCCTGTCTTCACATGGTAAAACATGAGAAAGTCACTGCAGAATATTAGCTGGGCTAGAGAGCCTGACTCACTGACTGAGGCATCTTGCATGTTTTAACAAAGCCACCTAGAAAAAGTATTTGCATTTTAAGGCAGCAGTGGGATAAATCTTCCCCTGGCTCTCTACAGTAAACAAACATTATCTTCAGCAGGACAGATTTGCAGATAATCGGTTCAGTGTGAGTTCTTAGTACAGCACTGCGGCCTTGGACAAATGTAGTCATTAGGTACATAATTAAAGAGTATTGATAGAAGCGAGGAGCTTAGATTTTCTCTGCACATGAGACTTACCCATCTGTGATGGAAATGCTGCATCTGTCACTCAAAAAAAAAACCTCTGAAAATTTAGACAAGATTCCAAGAAATTTCATGAGAATGACTGAGAAATTTGAAAGCATATTTATGAACAACCAACTCCAGGGGCTCAAACTCTTTATCCCATCAGGTCTGAGGCATTATTTCTGTCTAGGGAAAAAGAATTTGAACAGATCTCAGTTTGTTACCTAGCAGTCAAATGCATCAAAGATCAAATGGCTAGAACTTGAAGATAGAAAAAATGAGGCTCAAAACCTAGTGGAGGTTTTGAATAGTGTTATTTTTAAACCCTTGGATACATGTCCCAAGGGTAAGTTGGATTCTCCATCACAGGAAAAATGTGACTTTAAAAGGGGAGGACTTGGTTTGGCTTCACTAATGATTCAAATAAGAATTAACTCAGGGCATTCTTGTGGCCCTGATGGTTGTTTTGGACTTTCCAGTCTGTCAGTTTCTGTCCCTGAGGTACAGAGGAAGTGAAGAGCTGACCCAACTCCTGCCTCTCAGCCCCACTGCCATGGCCAGCACAGGATTCCCCTCCATGGGAAATCACAGCAGGCACAGAAAGGGACCACAGCCACAGCATCCCCTTCTGCTGCTGCAGGCAGGGGCGCCACTCCAGTAAATGTACAAGTCTGTTCACGCCTTCATTCCCTTTTATTTCGTTCCCTTCGATACACTGTGCTCAAACACTTCTGAACTTACATCTCTGTGGGGTTCAGCTCCTTCTAAACCTACTGCATGCTGCCATATTTTTTCTTGAAGCTGGTAACACAGACCTTTTGTCACTCAGCATCCCTGCCTGTAGAAACAAGCTCAGGCTTATGGCTTCAGAAAGAACAGACATCAAGAGGCAAACAAAAAAAGTGCCTTTCAGTTCTCACACCTGCTGAGGTGACCCTTGCTGGCAGGAACACTCAGCCACCCTCCCTCTCCTGTATGCCTGGGTAGGGCAGAATGCCCCCCACTCCTCCCTTTTTAGGGTCCTGTTTACACATACATACTCAGGAAGGTCAAAGCAAACCTTCTGCAGGCAGGAGGCAATGCACATAATTCAAAGCACATTCAGTCTGCAGGAAAATGCTAAGGTGGCTTCAGGGTCCTAACACATAGGATCTGCAAGATTTAGCTGGCGTGACAGAGGAAACTGCCTTTTCCACCTGCCTGTCCTCTCCACTTATTGCTATCACCAAAGCAAGAGCACAGGCAATGGGGAAGTTCTAATTCCTGGTGCCACAGTTCATTGCCTCGAGAGTTAATCCAAACTGCAATTGATTGTGTGAGCAATTAATAAGACAGAGTGATAACTGCAGCACTCACTGCAGAGAGGCTGAAGGCAAGCCAAGTTATGACCCTGCTGGAAGAAGTCTCCAGCTAGAGGAGGGAACAGACTGCTAATCAGTTAAATCTTCCCAACATGAATCACTGGAGTTTGTGCAGCAGAGTCTTTAATTCACTATAATTTAATTCTCCGAGGCATAAACTACAGAGATCTACAGCCACTTAAAACTTCTGAGTGAGAGCATCCAGGAATGCTATGAATTTTCCTGTGTCTTCACACCTCCAGTTCAATTTCTACCTCTCACACAGACGTGGACTTAGAGCCATGTAACTGCCTTGCAGTCTCAGCCTTGTGCAAACTCCCAAGGAGAGGTCTCTTATCTAAAGACAATTAATATTTCTATTTTTCATGGAAATCTAAAACTACACTTTAACATTAATGAATCCTTTATATTTAAAACTTTAATTTCTCAAGTTACCCTTATCTTGTCCCAGAAAGTTGCTTCTTTTAAACTGTAAGGATGGTGCTTCCCTATACACTTATTTATAGAGAGATGGTAACAAAATGTTTAACTCTAGTAGAATTTCATCAAGCTTATGAAAGTTCCTTTGCTTTTATGTTTACTTCAGAGATTTAGGTTGGCTATTTGGCTGCTTATTTTTAAGAAATATTTTTTTTTTTCATACATCACCAGTATACCACTCTGATTTGTGGAAAATACCACAATGCAAAAGCAGCTGATCTGCACCAGTCAGGAATTTACACTCATATATGTAAATCAGCTCCTGCACTAATGTAGTGAGTAATTCTGTCTGCTCTTGCCTGGTCCTTTATAGAAATGTTGAAACTGAACCTGGAATATCACATTATAATTGTCAGATGCAATTGGAAAGCAATCAGCAGGCCAGGTTAATCAACTATTTCCAAATTCCCTCAAATGGCACGTTTACTCTAAAAATTTAGTGGTAGCCTCCAAGCAGAGGAAAATCAATTTGGCTCATAATTCCCATAACAGCTGTTGAACCTCAAAGACTTTCTAGTAGCTTTGTTGGCCCGTCAGCTTGCACCTCTTCCATAGCAAACCTGCAATGCAGATGTCCAAGCACTGCTAAGAGCAGATCTGTACCACATCAGCACTTCTGCAGCATTCACCCCGTCCATGCTTCTGCCTCTTGTCTCTCTATGGCCCAGGACCCCCAGCCTTGTATTTTCTGTAGGGTGGGAGCAGAGATAGCATTTACTTATTAAGTACAAGCTTGAACAGTGTAGGCTCCCCTTCCTCTCCTTAGATTTATCTGGTGCTGCTGTTAATAAGCCTTCAGAGCTCAAGAAATAAACATCTTTGGAAACAAAGACTTAGGCTTTGTCCTGATTTCACTCCAGCTCCCTGCTGACAGATACTGTGAACAAGCTCTTACAACTTGTCTCACTTTTCTGATTAAAAGCATTATCTTTATGTGAGGCTAGAATTTAAGGCATCAGATGGGAGTCCAGCCACAGCTAAGACAGTGTTTGCTAGATAATATCCTCAAAGTTTTGCAGAGGGTTTGCTCTTCTGAAACAAACTGTAATGATACCATAAATAAAGGGCACCACACAGGAAGGCTCAAAGTGGATTTCAGTCTTATTTGACTGATAAAATGGCAGCACCTTTTAACTAGGTTATGAAAAACCTTTCATAAGGGGTCCTGCAGAAGTGAAATCCAATAAACGCACACAATTAAAAGAGAGAGAGAGAAAAGCAAAGGGGCATGCAAGGACAGTTTTCTCAGGTAAAGTGGAGATAATAAGAAAATATGCAAAGTACCCAGTTATAAGAAAACATGTATGAGCACATCAATCACTTTAAACCATAATCCTCAAGCAAATGTTAGCCTTTTTCTTATTTCTAAAAATAGAACCAGATATTTAACCCTGTTAGAGCAGAAAATAAGCACCAGGAACCCAGAGAAATTTGACTACCAACATTAAGACTCTGTATGAGAAACAGCACAATTTTAGCTTTCCTAACATAAATGGGAAATGGCGTAAGGGAAATCATAGTCTGATGAAGGGAATACTTTTTCTGGGTGGAATAGTAATAGTTTTTTCAGTCTATGTCACACAATTAATTGGTTCTCTTCTTTCATTAATGAATTTCTACCTCTGACTTTACATTGAAGTAGACCTCGTGAACAAGTGATCTAACAAAAAATAATACACTTTTCAATAGTAAAATCACCCATTTGAACTGCTGTGTGGGAGAGGAGAAGCAGACCTGTGGAAGAAAGAGCTTCTCTCCCATACACCCATATAAATGAATGATTTTACTAATGTGAAGAGAGGTCTGCCACTGTTAAGCCTTATCAATGAGATCAGAGACAGGGCCTTGCTGTCTCCTCCTTAAAGTATATTATTTTTTCTTAGATCACCTTTGCTCATAACATGGCCATTCAGAATTTAATGTTCTTACATATTTCACTGTCAGACTTTATTGCACATTCAGGAAGGAAAGTAATTTCATCAAGTGATAGACTATGAATGATACTAAATATAGATTTATTGGAAATTCCTGTAGAAGGTAAGTGAATTCTTTCTGCCAGCTGGAATAGAGAGCTACACTCAAGCTGTTTTCTTACCTGTCTATCATTCTCAGCATAACGAAAATGATGACTGCTAGTTCTAAAATCAGATTATCACTGCAGTGCCTATAAGCTTATTTTTCAGTATCCAGTGTTTGCCTTACTTCTGGAAGAAAAACAATTTTAGTCTGTAGACTAAATATTAGACCAGAACCTACTAATTACAGAAACGTGTTAGAGAAAAAAAGAAACTCGCTTCCCAAACAAGTCCAGTTTCTGTGTCTTCCATACAGCAAAGAGTAATATATTTGGTAACATAGTAACATCTTGGTAAGATAGTTACTAAGCCCATGTGAGGGTGACCATGGCTCTGCACAACCGGAAGACAGGCAGGAAAACCTCCCTGCCAGCAGAGGCACCTCAAAATGCAGTCTGGGCAGCTGCAGGAGAAACTGGATGGTCCCTGGACCCATGGTGCCATTCCTTGAGAGGGAAACATGCACCAGCTGACCAGAATAAGACTCCCCATGAGACAACTGCGGGTGTCACAAGTTGCTTTTCTCTCTGTTTCTCACCACAAACCACAAGGACTGGAGGGGGGTGTGTGGAGCTGCAGCAGGCAGTGCCCAGCCAAAGCAGACCTGCCGGCAGGCAGAGGAAGGGTCGCTGTCACAGCCTGCTCACCACCTCACTCCTGGTGCCTTTTTGCCAGGAAGGGATGAATCTTTAGTGATAGCCTTCTTGAGGATCAAGGTGCCTGCTGCTGGCTGTGTGATTGCCTCTTTTGCAGACAGTTCAGCACTCACTGAAGGTTGCTTTGGGCAACGTTTAAAATGCAACAAGGATGCGTTTTCATAGGTTAGAACCAAAATTTGATACATGTAACATTTTCCTTCTAATATACCACGGCTTTCCTTTACAATAATACCCACCATATTTTATTTCCTAATTTTTCTGCTGCTGCTGCTTTCTTGCTACATGCACTGGTTTGCCAGCTGATGCCATACAGCCTCACATGTCTGCATCATGCCCTGCATGCTTACTCTCCATGGGCTGCTCCTATAACAAGACACAGATACATACACTGCACTGTGGCACATCTGTGATTCCCAGGGCCAGGAGAAGATGATGTGAACAAAGATGCCAAGTGTTTCCCAGGGATCTCACAAAGAATTGAGTCACCCAGTACCATATACATCTTCTTCTCCATCTGACCATGGTGTTGTTGCACCTGCCCACCGCTGCCAGGGCTAGGGCTGAGAGTGCTAAGCAGGGACTTGGTATGTCTAAGCCCAGCACTAGGGCTGCTGATGGGGAAAGACTGTCTTGCAAACATCAGCAAGCACAAGCAGAGGGAAACTGAATTTAGATGTTTGTAATCCTATTACAGGATTGTGCTATTAATTTTCCTTTTTCCTTTTCTATCATTTCTTTTTAGGCAGGCAGAAATATCCCTCTAAAAGAGCTGCAAGACTCAGCCATCCTTATGAAACTTTGCCTGTATGTGGCTGAAAATACTTGTGCAAATCCCCACGAGGTCAGAACTTGATTTGAGAGCCCCTTTCCGCCTCTGAGGGAAAACCATCATAGTTCACCAAGAATTTGGGTCCCCTTCAGTCGAGAGGGTGCCCTTGCCTGAGCACCCTTAACAGCACAGTTGTGTTTCTCACTAGCAGGCAGCCTTGAGGCTGGCCTTGCTATGGCCAGCCAGAGGGCTGTTCATCTCATTGCCTCTGACAGTGACCAAGAGCAAATGCTTAAAGGAGAACACAGAAGCAGAGGCAGACAGCACTGCTTCCCAGTCTCCAGGAATGCCTTAAGGATAAATTTCTGAGCTGCCTTCCCCCAGGTCACTCTGCCTGCCCATCTTCATCCCACCAGAATAGCTCATTGACTGACCAGCAAGCAAAGGAGGATCCCATGCTTTTTTGTATGCCCCTGTTTATTTTAATATATCTACCTGAGATCCTCACATACAGAAGGAGAGGAAGCTGGTTTCTTATGTCTTTTACTGTTCTGTGGAGGAGAAGGTGGAGAATCACAAGGGAACAGATCTGCAGTGGAAAGAAGTAGGTGACCAAGAACTAAGCTACAGGGGGAGGAGGCAGTGAAATAATATGTGTGATAAATAGATAANGGAAAAAAAAAAGAAGAGTGAAAGAAAATAGTGAAGAACAAGACATTTGACATGTGGGAGAAAGTGGATAAAGAGAAGAAAAATGCTATAGATGCAAAAGAACAAGACAGAGTAATAAAAACTTGAGCCACAGTTGGAGAGAGAAGGCAGTGAATGAGGTAGAACTGGGAACAGCTTTATATCAAATGACAAAATTGCTATCCTTTAACTATCTGATAAAGTGATACTCTGATGTCACTCCATTGATTGCTCCCTAATAGAGTGTTGGCTTTAATTTTGGTGGCTTTATGTGTAGCAAACACAAAATAATGGAGAGTAGCAAACATTCAGCCTTTTTGCATGCTCATGCACATCCAGTCCTGGAATTTGGGCTCTGCCCTGACACACCACCTGCAGGTACTGAATTCCTCCCACTGTGTTTGAACAGAGCCAAAGGTGCTTCACTTCCTCAGGATACAACTAACCAGTATGACAACATGGTGACATTGCTTAAATCCAGAGCTGAATGCTCCAATCAGCTGTAGAAGGAAGAGTATCTCACTGTCAGCAATACTCACAGATTTTGGTCTCTATGTTGTGTTCAATCCCCCACTCTTTTATTGACAATTACTCAGATCAAGAACAGGAAACTGAGGTTATAAACTGATACACATACAAAGGGAATAAATTTTAGAGCCTTTTAAGTTTACTGAGGAATATGATTCTTTGCCTCTCCCATCTTGCCCCTCAGTTATGCATGGCCCTTGCACACCAATAGTTTTGATAAAGAGACTTGCTACTTTTGACATGCAGAGAAGGAGGTTTTGGCCTACTAATTTGAGTGTTACTGGTGATATTCATTATCAAGGCCACTGTCCCATCATTCTTATTTTCTGCTATCATCTAGTTCAAAGAAGCTATGAAATAGGATTTATTTCACTTAACCTCTAAGAGCTAAAATAATTAAGTTTTTTATTTCATTCCATTTTCATGAACAGTCAGGAATATATATGAGTGCATCTACCTGAGATTTTATCATGTGAGTTAATTATCTGAATTTGAATTATCTTACCACATTGGTAAAAGGCTGGATGTAGTCTCTAAATATTCTTTCCAGACCAGTAAAGTTACCAGTTTATCCTAAAGCTCCACCTTGGGCACCAGATGTGCCCACCCAATCACTCCAATTAAAGAATGAGCTGTATCACCATCTGGATAACTATCATTGTTATCTGTCCTTTTCAATCCACCATTTTACCTTTGTCTCTTGATGTTGGCCTTCCATGAGGATTGTAAGTCTATCCCAAAGTCAGCACCTTTATTTGAACCACCACCACCACAGCAGAAAGGTCTCCAGAAGCTCACAAATCCTAGCACAGCTCACCAGCTAAGCCTGACTGGTACCACTACAGCAAAACATGAGCTACAAGAGATAGGCAAGCTTCATTAACCACATTAAGGGAAGCAACTTCTTCCATTTAAAAGTCAGTTTTCAGAGTACTCAGGTGTTAATTTAACTTGCCAGGGGGCTGTACAAGGCAGGGTTGGAGCTCCACCTGGAGACATTAGAGCACAGCTGAAAGGACTGGCAGGTTGACAAACCACCACACTGTCCTGCTAATACAAACCAGAGTCTCAAATAGGTTGTGATAATGTTCAAGGTGGTCAGCTTGGTCAGTGGTATAGAGTCATCCTTTAACTGGAGCTCTCTTAACTAGGCCTAGGATTAATACTTAACCATGCAAGAACAGATCAGTACAGGTGTAGATGCAGATGGTTTACGTATCATATAGCTTTCATAGGTAGAATAGGATAAGGGTAAATATCAGTTTAGCATAGAGTAGCACAGCAGTCAGACAGTGTCAGTGTAGCATTAGACAACCTAATTGAAGTTTGGGTGCTCAGGAATGCTGGAAAATCCAAGCAGAGATGAGATGGAGATTTTAGTCCATCAAATGAGGAAAAGACCGACTGCCTTGGACAGTAGCCAACAGAAATAATTTTTGCCTTATTTAGAATTATTTTAAATGGTGATATCGTATCTGATTACTTTGAGATATTTTTATGGATATAGCAAAAAAAATTAAGGAATAGCCAGGGAATAGCATTTACATAACCCTGGGCCACTATACTAACTAACAGAGGTTTCTATGTGAAGATGCCCAACACCTCTCAAGACATAATTGCTGCATTTGTTAAGATTTTCACCCTACCCACTATTAGTGCCCTTCAGGACAATCTGGCTATGGATCTGAAGTACCTATTCCCCATCCCTTTACCTTTTTCCTTCTCATTTAGTGTCCCCAGCACCCGTCGCTGCAAATGCTCCTCATCGCAGCAGCACAGGACGGTGCCGCGCTGTGCAGTCGGGCACCACTCACTCCTTACCCGTGTGCTGCATAATTAGGCAGTCAGATCTCGTCCTTTCCATCTGTCACCATGACAGCCCAATCATCTTGGGAGGCTTCCTTGAACTCTCACACGTCCCACACAATGGGGTCAAATAACAATGACTTCAGTTAATGGCATCTACAACACAACTGATGACAGCACCATTTCCAACAGCATCCAGTGAAGAGTTAAGCTCCACGGAGAGATAAAGATAGAGCCTGATGCTCATAGACCAAACAAATTGCACAGTGTGTGTGTGTAGGCTAAGTAGCTGAAAGGCTGTCTAGCCTGCCAGATTTCACAGCCACTGGCTAGCTTGGAGGGACATGCAGTAGCCACCAAATCTGACCTACACCCTATCATTGTCAGCTCATATCAGAGAGCTGGCAGGAGCCTGGAAGAAAACCCCAAATGTTACTGCTGCCTGACTCTGTCAAAAGAGGTATTATTATAGAATTTTATCACAGGAAGAGGTGACGTGAGAACAGAGGATGCTTAGAAGCATTTTCAAAGAGAAAGTGACAAACAAATTCTTGCAGGGAGGGATTAGGGAAGGGAAAGGGAATATGGGATGGGAACAGGGAGGAAAATGAATTTGCAGCAGGTAGAAAAAATATCAGAGGACTCACAAAAAAGACATGAGGTGGACATAAGGGTGATTAGAGGTTAAAAATAACATGAGGGTAGGTAGCTGAGCAAGTTAGGAAGAATAGCAGCATAGCAACTTTCATGGTCTACTTTCCTCTAACAGGTGAACTAAGGGATGGGATTTTCTTGTATGCTCTGGGATCTCACTGTCCTTGAATCCCAGGAAGTTTCTGTTTCCTTTTGTGAGCTGGAACTTGCAAAAGCACATCCATATGACCTTATATTCATGTCCTGTATGTGTTACATGTGGTGTGTACCCACCCTTGGAAGGTGCCTGAGCCCCATCCTTGCAGGCCCACAGACTTAGATATGGAAAATCCTTTCCCAGGTATGCCAAAACTGAGTTGCACACTGAAGCCTCCACCAACCCCAGCATCCTGAAATGAGGTAAATACTAGAGACACTCTAATGTCACATCTGTCACAGGCCCAGACAGCAGTTAGAGGGGAAGGAGAAAGCTGTGAGAGGGGCCTATAAAACCCCTAAGATGAATGGAGGGGCTCCTACTGTTTGGAGCAGATGACATGGGCTCTTCTCATTCAGCTCACCACATCACATGGGGTCAAATGTGGCACTACAGGGACCTCCCAAACACCCTTTCTACTTAAAGGCCAGATGCTGTGGACCATAAAGGTCAGAGTTTAATCAACTCTAGAGCTGTAGAAGTCAGAAGTGCCCAGAGTACAGCCCTTACCCACACTCCTCCAGGGAGAAGTGTTTTTTATATTCTTCCTATGCACATGACCAACTGAACCGTGTTTCTAGTTAGAAACTTAGTCAGCTGGCATTCACCCTAGGTACGGCACATCCCTGTCAGGAAGGAAACAGGAGTGCTGCTCTCAGCATCAACTGAATGCCCTCTGGCCAGGGATGATCCAGCTCTTGGAGTCAGGGTGGGGAGTGCAGCAAGGGGATGCAAGAGGTGAGCAGGGAGGGACCTGCATTAAGTACTCAAAGATCATCACCTCCTTACAATAAAATAAGTAGGACTTTCCAACTGGAGAAACTGATCTGGCGGGAGGGAGATTTTGGCACATGTTTCACTATCACTTGGTTAGAGCGTGGTACTAATAATGCCAAGGTTGTGGGTTTGATCCCTCTGGGGACCATACTCTTAAAGGTTGGGCTTGAGGATCCTTGTAGGCCCCTTCCAACTCAGAATATTCTGTAATTCTGTGATTCTGTCAAAACTCTTGGAAATTACATGGAACTCTCATCCATGCCATAGCATGAACTTAAAATATGGATGGTAATTACAGCTTCATGTATAGTCCTAACTCTTAAAAATAATTATTTCATTCCCACCAGAGAGAAGGAGGGATTGATTTGCAAAGTGAAAAGCTAAGGCTGGCTGATGGAACTTTCCAATTCAGGAAAAGATATGTCTTGAAAATCAGAAATTGGTAAATGAATGTAAATCCACGTAAGACCCTAATTCCACTCCATCTGAATGATGCCTCTGGATTCCCTTATCACTTTACTGCAACTCTGCTTTTGAACTGAATGGATCATGAGCCAGCGTCCCTGGACCTGTAGGCTATCACTTAACTTTCTGCACAGAAAGAGCAACACAGCTGCTAAACTGTATAGCACTCCATCCCTCTTACATCCCCACAGCCTTTTGCATGAAAGACCACTGATGCTGCACTTTCATTGCTGCAATCACACCAGCAGTCCATGATCACCTCCCACTGAACTGCTGGAAGTTCCCCGGCCAAAAAAGCTCAGTGCCCTTCTCTGTCTGCAGCCCATATGGTGCTGTGGTGAAATTGGAAAAGGCACACTAGTTCCTTCCAGAGACACACCAACATCTTTATTGGCGCAGTGGTCAGGCAGAGGGCTGTGGCTTTTCCAGCTCATTTTAAATGGGATTGCTCCTAAGCACCTATTCACTATGCAAGGCAGCTGCCTCTAATTCTGCAAATGCAGCTGGTATACTTGCCACTGCCAGATTCAGGGAAGACAGCTCACACTTACATGCCTATGCTTTGCTACTGATCTTGCAGAAATGTGGTATTTATAGGTATGAACCTTCTGGGAGGACTCAAGCTCTCTGAGACATTGGGCAGAGTCAGCTAAGTTTTGTATTTGATCTAATTTGAAACCTATTGTAAAAGAGTGTAGTGAAAAGTTTTATTCACACATTAAGCTCTGTGAGTTTGCAGGCTGTGTAGGACCTAATATATGGGGGGAAAGATGTAGAGAAGGGAAGAGCAAGATAAATTATAGTGAGGTCTGAAACACAGTTAGATATTTCATACACAAAGAAGACACTTGTGCCAAACTACCCTTCTGGGCATGGTCTTTTCCTGACACAGCACATGCAGTTCTGATCACCTGCAGAGAAGGTTGAGATTTATATTATTTCCAAATTAAATTACAAAGAAGAGTTTAAATGCAATTTACATTTGTATTGCAGAAGAAGGGGCTGGAGGCATTTTTCAATTTGCAAGCTGTACAAACCCAGGTTGAGAGCTGTTGGTCTTGCAGCGTGCTCACTGTGTAATGCACCAGGCAGAGGGTGTCAATGTGCTGCCAGAAGGCAAGCAAGGAATTTGGTCATTGAATTTCCCACTGTTCCAAGTATCATCCATGGTGCAGGATGGCAGTGGCAGTAGTTTTTGCATTAGAAGCCCATCACCACTTTCCTGAGGGTATAGAGGGAAATTAAAGCCAACTGCCTCTATCCTGGGCTTTTGTGAACAAAGACTCCTCTTTCCCTATAAAACCTTAAAAAAGTATTTCTATTCCCAGGATTGACCCTTTCTCTCTTCAGAAGCACTGTATGATGTTTTGTGTTGTGACGCACAGCACTGGGTACTGTCTGTCAGGTCATGTTAAGCTAAAGGAGTGGCCTGCAGCAGAGGCTCAGAGCCATTCCCAATAAATTGTCAGCAGAGTGGAAAGCAATAGTTGCCCGTAATTTGAATTTCATGCCAGCTTGTCATGGAAATCTTATGTGACAGTTTGATGTGCCCAAGAGGTTGCTCAAATAGATATCTGCATCCTTAGAAATTCTGTTTGCTGTACTGTGTTGCCCACACGGCTTACTGGACGCTCGTTGCACAGCATAACGTTGCTCCACCAGCATCATGAATATTTAAAATGAAAGCTTTGTCAGTGGTTTAGAAGGTCCAGATCCTAATTGTCACAGCTGTGTAGAAATGGAAAGCTGGAAACCACAGGAACTGAGTTTTAACTTGGCAACAGAATAAAACAAATTTAGATGATTTTGTCTGGGCTCAAACAAGGAGTGCACGTGCCATTCCTCTGGGTTGCCACTCTGTTTTAGGCTCTGGTGTTGCCCAGAAGAGCTTCCTCTGGCCTTTCCATAAGGCAAATACTTCTGCAGCATCTCCTCAAAGTCTGCAGGAGTTCTGCCCAGCTCTGGTCATATTGAAATTCCACTGTTCGCACTGAAGAAATGAAGACAATACAAAACTATGTCACATGCTGCAAGAAAACACTGAGGTGCTCTCAAATCATTGCAAGGAACTGTGATCTTTACACCCGGTGGTGTTATCCAGGAGTTTCTTGTGGGTATCATCACCTAAGAGAGTTTTTAAAGGGATTTAAAGGAAAATAATGAGGGAGTTCATGAATTTTTACAGGGAGTTTATTCAAGAAGGAAAGACAGCATGGAAGAAGACAGGGAAACACTTGCAGTATCAATAAGGCAAAAGTATTGGAGGCTGCTGCCTTGGGCAGGAAAGAAACAGGAGCAACATCTTAATGAGAGATAATACTGAAGGGTAAGATATGTCATTCACTGATGGAAGAACAAATAACTATATTTACTGCTTGACAGCAAAGGGAGAGCTGTGGAGAAGGACAAAATGAAATACATAGCCAAAGGGATTGGTTAAGAAAATTCTCTCTGCAATAGCATTAGGGATTGATATCTGCAAGTGATAAATAAAGGGTAGTGCTTGCCCATTTTGCATACTTTGCACAGATGTGAATGAAGCCGAGAATCTTTTACTTGAAAAAATCACTGATGAATTCTAGCCTTCTCACATCAATTCACAGGACAGCTAGAACAGCTCCAGGACACTGGTTTGTTCTCCAGACCCTTTGAGCTTTTAATTCAAGTTCAAACTTTTAATTCTAACATGTGCAAATTCTGTAGGTTTCCTTTGCTGCAAAGCACGTCTCAGTGACTTGTTCCAGCCAACATTTGTGGTATTAGGGTGTTCACTCCAGCCTGAACTCCTTTGGCCACCAGTTGATCAGCTATTTAAGGGAGAAAGCAAATATCAAAATTACCAAGAAAGCCTGATCAAAACACTCAGAGATCCTTTAGGCTTTGTATGAACACCACCATAAATTCAATTCACAAGCCAAGTTAAATAATGAAAAACTACTCAACTTCAGCTGGCACCTTTCTTGAAGTTTTAATTATGGAAAAATCCAACAGCCCCATAAGCAGACCTGAGACTGGACTTCCAGGCACAAATACAGAACTGCTGTTATTGCTGTGATGATTGCTTCTACAACTACTTGTTCTTTAAAAATGAGACAGCACATGTATCTAAAGGTAAGAGTGCATCTGAAAAAAATGGCAGTCTGATCTCTACTGATGACATGCCAACTTTCTGTTTATTATAATAAGCAGAGGGCAAATGGCACCTCCCCATTTTCCCAGGGAATACAGAAGGTGTTTTTCTCTCACATTGCCAACGAACAGGTTGATTCTGTTTATGATGCCTTGTAGAAGGCAGGTGGCATCTGCTCAGGGTGCCAAGGAACAGGTAAGTGGCATCTGGTCATCATGCTACCCAATTGTGAGTCAATTAACATTAGAGTGGATGTTTAAAATGCTTTAAAATTATGAAATCAGAAGTCAATTATACATTAAAAAAAGAAAAAAGAAAAAAAAGCTACACTTTTATCCCAAATCATTTATATCTAATAATTTGGAGACCATCTCACTGATTCAACTTATTGCAGGTAACTGTATAAACCAAACTTCTTTAGAGTCACCTCCTGTGAAGTTTTGTAACACCATTGCACCGATGAACCCAAGAAACTGACCAATGAAGCAGTATTTGTGGAGGTAAAATACTGCAGGAATTGCACAGGGTAAGACAGCACTGAAGGAAAGTCAGCATGCTCTGGTCCCTCTCTGCATCCTCCTTTTTTTTCATAGTTCTGACATACGAAAACCCCAAATGCTAAACGTATCTCATGATTTCCAACCTTGGTAGTAAAAAGGTAAAAAGAGTGAGCTCAGTATTTTCTTAGTGACATGCAATTTCATAAATGGCCTTCAGACAAACTCATATCCTCAGACCTTTCTAGGTTATTTAATTATTTTCTTACAGGTTCCTTTCACCAGTTTTTGAGGCTGTTTTCAAAAGGTTGGATACACTTATTCAGGTTGTCTCCTGGAAAATGATAGCTGTTGTGAACACCTTGCAGTGCCTACCAAATCCCCTCTCTGTGTGTTTCAGCTCTGGCCAGGGCTCAAACTCCTCCCAGGACTCATTTAGGGAGGAACTGCTTGTTCCAGTCCTAGTACCAACTGGCTTATACATGGAGAAGACATTTCAGTGGATGTGGTAGTTAAACACAGGCCAAAAAGGAGTAGCAAAATAGGATCTCAGCGACTCAGGTGGTCAGACACTGTCTCTTCGCAGAGCAATAGTCCCTTTGGAAGCTGCAGGAGGCTACAGCCAATGCTGACAGTTACTGCTAGAGGGAAAAAGATCAAGTTCAGTTATTAAGCCCATTGATCTTAAAAGCTCATACAAACTCTGTGTCGAGACCTTATAGCAGCCCACTCAATTTCTGAGCTCCTAGAACAACCACCCAGGAGAAATGTTTATTACAGTGAAAATAAACTTACATAGACTCTCCCGTTCCTACTAGAAAAATGTGATTAAGAAATAGCAACAGTCTCCTGATTAGAGGTCTATATAAACCCTCAACCTTTTAATTAAATGTTTTATGTGTCAGCAAAACCACAGTTATTGCAAGAAATGGCTAAGGCCCTGACTTGTAATATCAGCTCAACTCAACACCTTTTCAGGACTATAAGAACAGGTAAAAAGAATAAACTTCTTAATTTTGATAAAACATATAAGTAAGTTAAATTTGCCTAAGCCTTCAGGTTCTGAGACAGCTGCCTGACCGACCTGTTCTCACACCTCTGCCACAGGTCAAACCAAATCTACATTTAATAAGGAAATACATATTAAATTATACAGGTTCAGTCCACTTTTAGATAGACATTAAATATAAGCCTAAAGACAGCTGACAGAATCTAGCAGAAGTAGCATTAGGACACCCTTTTCATGAAACATCAGTATGCACAAGCTCTGGTAGTCTGTGATTTACAGTGTAGCTGAACATTACCTGTATTTGACAAACATGGATTTGAGGCCATCAGCTCAAATGAATTTCAGTGCCTTCAGATGAATAACTCCATTTATTGTTCTTTTAATCTTTGAATATACATGTTCTCATAAAGTGAACTACACTAAGTGTTCTTGAATATGATGTTTCCTCATGATTGTACAGGAATAATTCCACTATGGAGTGGAAGCATTTCTGAAAGATGTTTTGATATTTTAAGGTGCCAATTATAATTATGTGTTGCCAGCAGTTTAGCCAGAAAACGGATACTTCAGCCTGGCATCACCTCCCTTCGCCCCCTGCTCCCAGCCTCAATTCTCTAAACACGCACAGACACACTCGAATAAGCAGGAAACAAATCTTATTATGCTAGCAGGAGGTCTAGGGGTTTCTGATTTTTAGAGCTCTAAGATGCTATTTGGGGACTGAAGTGATATGTGAAGAGAATTGCAAGTTGTAGTAGTAAAAACTCACAAAGTTAAAACTCCCTTCTGAGAGGTGACAGAATCTTTGAGCAAGGGCAGCATTTTGTTTCTCTTCCTGAGGTCTTCTTGTTCCCTTCACACAATGGTGTGCTGCACGTTCAGTGGAGTGGAGGAGTGCAACCTGAGCTCTTCCCCAGAGTATTCAGAGCCATCGCTGTCTCCCTTCAGCAGGCTGCCAGGGCATTGCTGGCATCACAGGGCACAAAAAACTCCTTGGCCTCCATGCCCTATTCACATAAAATCCTTCTTGCTTTCTGCCTTTTTCGGGGGTGAGTGGAGAGAACAGGATACTGAAAGGCTGTTGTGGTTCAAGCTCTATGGCAGAAATCATGGCATGAGTTAAGCTCTCCCACCACTCAGAGAATTGTATCTCTGTTTGTAAAGACATGGCCAATAATATGCTTCCACATCTCCCATATACCAGAAAAATAAACTCGAGCAATCCAAAGCTAAATAGAAATAAAATGTGAGCTTTCTGCACACAGTGAATTATTTATATATATTAAAAAAATCATTCTTTGAGGGTTGTTGCTGCATTCAGCCTGAATTTCACACAACCTAAAAATTTTTAAGCACATTCATTTATATTCTTAACAGCTATTCATTGCAGCCATGTTGATTTCCCATGATGTTTAATGTTGGCTGCAACAAAGTTTTGTCTGTGCAGATTAGTGCAAAAGGATTGTTCTTCATGCAAGCATCCGTTATCCCCACAAGAAAAAAAATTCAGCTTGCAAACAAGATCATATGTGATTAATTATTTAGCAAGTGCTTTCTCCCAGTCTTCCCATTTAAGAATTTTAAATTATCCAGCCAGAAGCTAGAAACAACACCATTTAAGATAGCTGTTCTGTTACACAAAGGTAACAGGAGACAGTGAGACTGAACAATCTGAAATCGACACAAAATCTACAGACTCTTATCTCAGAGTGGGAAACATTAAGAATACATTAACAGAAAAATCTTCTCATTTCAGCAGTGTCATGGCTGCAAAAATGCAGGGATGCTAATGCCTTATAACTCATTACACCAATACAGGCACAACACACTTCTTTGCAAGTCTTCATGACAGAACAGGATTGTCACCCAGATATTTTTCCACTGGTTTCTACCACAGCTACCATGTCTTATGTTTCTACATGCATATTCCCTGACACTGACTGTGACTTGAAATGTACATGGAGCCAATTGACAAGCCCATCTGGAGGGAAGCCACTTCTTTACCAACCATACAAGTGGGCTGAAACAACACAAGGAGAAGACATCCCTGTTCCCATCTCCATGAGCTGCCAGATGGGTCCATTTCCAGACACCGCCTGCACTCGTCACACTGCAGGAGGTGGGTTATTTTCAAAGTCTGTACTACAGACTGTATTAAGCTCTGTACTACAGGATGAACCCACTTTGCCACATGCTGCAGAAGATGGATCCTCAAGGCTGAAACTCAAGGGATTTTTCTTGGTGATGGGCTAGCCCTCAAATTCATCCCAGATTGAGCCACCTGGCAGAGCTGATCTGCACTGGTATTCGCCATCTTTCCTTAATCCAATCAATATTTGTGGATTATAACTCACCAAATAAATCATTAAAGATGAAAATCCTCTACAGTGCTGTGTAATTGTGTAACTGCACCTAGTGACTACTTTTGTGGCAGTGACTACCTCTTACCCTGAAAAATGAAATCAAGATATTAGATGCAGAACCCTTTTATAGTCAGGCAAAAGGCTGACAGTCTCAGGATTCCAAAATTCCAGTAATATTTCTGGTTTAGCAATAATTGCCCTTTGTTAGAAATACTGATTGATTGTCATCTCAGTGTCTATCTCCCCTATGCTTTTACCTTGTCAGGTAATGATATGCTGTCTTAGAAGCTGTGTCTGTTCACAAGTTTGGTCCAAATGCTCATCGACAACTATAAAAATTAAATGTTTCTTTGTTGGCCATTGATGCTTTACAGGGGTTTCCCCAGGAGGCAACTAACCAACCATTTGCCTAATTTCTCTGGCATTAATAGAAACAGCTGTTCCTTCCGCTGGTTGGAATGAAAGCTTAGCAAAAGCCCATTCTCGGGGGGAAAAAGTGCTTACCTCTTGAATAGATGATATCAGAGACAGAGCTTTTCATAATGTCTTTGGAACCACTAGTCAATTTCCTAAGGCACCTTAATCTCTCTTCCATCTTATTTCTTTGGGGGAGGGATGTTCACAGAATTTTGTGGGGTTTTTTAATCCCCTTAGCAAGTGGTCTTGCTACTCTGTGCAAAATATTGCTGTTGAGCTAGTTTCTCCTGCCCATCTTCTAAGCCAAGAAAATTACTTGCCTGTGTAGGAGCAAGAGGCACTGTTAGCTGATGTCTGAGACCCATTGGCCATGATAAAACCAATCTAGTCCTCTGGTTCGATTCAGGACACCAGAGCACTCCTTAGACATTTGAATATTATTTCTGCAGGTCTTAGAATAATTCAGTCCTTTGCTTTTCTTCCTCTAAGGCATATTTAATATATCGTCTGTGTAAGGCATTCAAAGGCTCACAAAAAATTACTTCTGAGCCTGTGTGAGGCTCGCTGGGCTGCAGAAACTGGCCTCAGGCCATTCCACCTGGTGATGCAATTCTGCCTGATTTTGCAGTCCAAAATCCACGTTGGGTTGGTAACAGGTGGGAATATGTGTCAGTGCATATGCACAACAGCTGTCGAGGAAACTCCTACAAGCAGCAGAACCTAGGAAAAAATGTATCTCTAATATGAGCCTCGTCTTCCTCACTTTTCTCCATAGTGCAACATTCAAATCCTTCTCTAAGGTCTTGTCTGAATTTGTATGAAACTTGCAAAAATAGATCTTATGTTTTACAAGTTCTATCATACTAATTTTTGAGCAGCAACTCTTACAGGGAGGTTTTTTCCAGAGGATTATCAACTCTGAATACTCCCATCTCTGGCTTTTCTGCAGCCCATAGTCCTGTAATAACCATGTTAGCATGTTTTAGCAGTGTCCAGGCTGTTTACTGGGAAAAGTATTTTGCAGTTGTTTTGAGGGAGCCAGCCATCTGGATACACTCACTGAGCCCTGAACACAGTATAACAAGAAGACACTTAGCAAGAGGCATTTCTGTCGAAGGACAGGAACAACATGCTGGCTTCACAAGAGCAAATCTATCTGCAATATGTGTCCATAGAATCTATCTGTACCATTTCCAGGGCCACATGCAGGAACTTTGATCCATGTCAAATGCAGGCACTCCATCAGCTTGGTATGTTAATTTTAATTCTTCTCAAATATTCTTAGATTATTGCAGTTTCATCTGGAGGTGGGCTCCAAAACTGAGATGAAAACCAAATAGCTACTCAGTACTGCAATGTCAAGGCATCAAAGCAATGAGGGTCCCCACAGGATATTAACCCCTTGTTCTCCTGTAGAAGGGACAGTGATCCATGAAGCTGTGAGAGGATCTCCACCTACATGCTTCAGCTGTGGCTACATTTGAATGCATGGTATTTACACCTGCACCCCTCAGTTTCACCAGTGCTGGGAGCTCCAGCCAGAGGAATCTCCCCATGCTCATAGCACAGTTATACAGACACAACAGGATAGCTGGCACAGACCCTTGTCACAGCCCAGTGCCTCAAAACCTGTTTAAAGCAATTTTGAACTCATGTCCTACTTGGAGAAATGTATTCAAAACCACAAATCACATCCTACCATCCAAATAGTTGGATGTCCAATTATTAATTAACAGCTCTTTTTATACCCAGAGGGTGAAACCTTGCTGCTTCTGTGCATCTGTGAGTCTTCAGAAAAATCACAACTGGTTGTATAGATTAATCTTGACAGTCTGAAGTGCTGCAAAACTGCTAGAGTCTCCCTGCCCCTGAAAAGCTACACCCTCTCCCCACCTCTGGCAAGCAGAACTTCATTGGGGTTGGCAATGAGGGCACTATGAGATGCCTGGAAAGGCACAGGAGTCATGCTGACAGAAGGCTGGAGCTTGTGCAGCTCCAGCTGAGAGCAAAGTGCTGGGTAGTCCTGGGTGTGTTGAAAACCAAACCCCCACACTTCCATCTGTGTATGCAGATGGGGATATTTTTAACCTCTATCCCTGTGTTGTAGTTTATGAGCAGTAAAGTGGAGTTAAAGCATGTCCAGGTGAATGGCATAAAAATAA
Source organism: Scytalopus superciliaris (assembly GCA_013400415.1). NCBI lineage: Eukaryota > Metazoa > Chordata > Aves > Passeriformes > Rhinocryptidae > Scytalopus > Scytalopus superciliaris. The sequence goes on along the minus strand of VXBX01001181.1, from coordinate 173,877 downwards.
GTGCATTAATATTTGTGAAGCACTTAGATACTATAGCCATGAACATCAAAGGAGAGCCCTGGAGGAAAATAACAACTGTTTGCTGAGTAAGGTTTGAATAGTGTGTGCAAATAATTCATGGTGCTGCTCATGGAAGAATGAGGAAAACACGACTAGTGAACATCTGCTCATTCTTTGAATACCCCTCTTCTGTGCAATGAAAATGTAGAGAACCTGGTAGAAAAATGGTGTGCAAGCATGTATGTATTGCACAGAAATTCATTGGATTTGGGCAAGCAACCCAATTCTCTAACTTTTGCAGGAAGGGCACTTAAAATAGTAGGATAAGCAGGTAAAATGAAAGAAATGTTATCAGAGATGTTTCCATCACATCTAATACTGTTTGTGCCCATCACAACCCAGAAATGCGGTTTTGCAGCACTGCGGTCCTCAATAGTATATAACTAAGTGTGCTTCAGGTTCTGTTTTCTGGTACAAAATATTATTTAATTCTCAAACCAGTAGAAATAAGAAAGAAAACAGACTTGATTCTAAAAAAACATGTGCCAGGTCCTTTTTCGCTGAAGGAGGCTAGTTCAAAGACTTTTGGTAGAGTAATTCTCTACAGAGAAGAAATGCTTCAACAGACATCAAGAGGGTTTTTTTCTCTACCTTTCTAACTGGGTACATTTGTACAAAATATTTTGTGCTTTGAAGTGCCAACTTTCTGTATTTGCTGATTAAATATTATAATTCTGTTGATCTATGCATCCTTAATTTATGTAATTCCATTGAAAAATGTTGGATTTGCTCAAATATTTTATTATCAACCATTTAACATATGCTGCAGAAGGAAATCCAAACTAGATATTAGTGCAGGAGACAGACCCGAAAGAACAGGTGCTCATGACCTGTTCTGATTCATTAAAATCAGTGGAATTGCTGGGATTTATTTCAAGAGGACCAGGCAAGCACAGTCATAGTGGAACGATGGCTTTTGGCAAAAGGGACCCATAGGCCTGTTCTCTATTTTTAGTCCTGACACAGAGTCTCATTGCAATCCTGATTTAAGTCACCTAATCTGTGGAGCAGTAATATTAGTCTTGTGCTTTATAAGCTCACCTGGCTTCTCTACAGATTGCTATAACTGCTTTTGCAAGGCTTAACATGTTCCTGGCTTTCATTGAGTACACGCAAATCCACAGGCCAGGAACAAAACACATTGTAAAAGCTCAAATTCCAACTAGCACAAGGATGTCAGCATAGTGCAGAAAGAAACACCAAGTGCAAATGTCTGTCAAGAGGTGCACCCAGTTTTCCTTCTTTGGGACCTCGCTGCCTCCAAACTGTGCCACCTTCCTCACATGATGCATCCTTTCACATGCAGTTCCTGTTGGCCCTGGTCAGACAGAGCACTCAACAAGTCTGATCTCTTATCTATTGTACCCTTGTAGAGCAAGGCACCAGCACAGCCCCTGAAGCACGGTGTGACGAGAAACATGTGTGCATGACAGCCTGAAAGGTAAAGCCTTAGACCCAGAAAGTTAGTTCTGATGTCAACAAGAGGAACACATAATACTGAAGTTCTCATTCAACATCAAAAGTCACAGCACCTCCTTGGGTTTTTTGCGGTTTTTTTTTTGGTTGGTTGGTTGGTTTGGGGCTTTTTTGTTAAAAAATTTTGTTAATTTTTTTTTTTTGAATGCCACTGCATTTTGTTGCATTTCTTCACTGTTCCTCTTGCATACAAGGTCCTGGCCATGTGACTCTCTAACTCATATGTTATTCAATCCACCTCAAGTCATAGTATTTTCACAAAAGTTAGTGCTGTAAAATGATCCCACCCTTTGTCCTCCTTGGCATTAGAAGCTGTGGAGTTGCACTAGAATGACACTCAGTCTGTATTCTCTTTACAGACATAATGTGAAACTTTTCCTTCCAAGACACTCCAAATTCACCCATATGCCTGTACTCTCCTAACTTAGAGATCTGAATTGCTTCAATACAACTTTATGATGAATTTAAACCAGTTTGCTGGCTATTACTCATTGCACAGCACACAACTCTTGGAGTTTACTGGCAGGTTCACAGCCACAGGCCTCTCCATCCCACATGCTCTCAGACACACTTCTCTGCTGAAGTTGATGAGGCTCATCCAATTTCCATCAAAAGAGATGGTTCCTAAACTGTATTTATTTGTTGATCTGTTTATGGACAGCTTGGATTCAAATATTTTCTAGTAAAGCAGTGGATAGAGAATCTATTGGATTTTGTGCAGTAAAATTAAAAAGAGCTTATTTTAAACTTATAATTGTGGTGGATGTGCTAAAGAGAAGTAGATTATTAAATGAAGGCAACAATAAATCTGTCAGAATAAACTGTAGAAACCGTTGCCATAGGGTGGTAAAATGGCTGTGCACCCACTATTGTTTTACTATAACAGCTGCCATTAAACTGCAGTTTTATCACCACCATTATTGATTTATTTTCCTGAACTTCCAGAATACAGCCCTGTTAAAATCTTAATTTAAAGTGTAATTCTTTTTTGTTAGCACTCAAAGAAGAGTATCGGGACTCTCCCCTTAGATCAGAGGCAGCTGTGTCACTCACACTGGACTGCAAAGAGCCCAACAATGTAACGTTTGAGCTTTCACCTGAAGGTGAAGGTTTGTGCAGGAATTACTCCTCAGTCAACACAGAAAATGAGAAGAATATGTGAAGGCTGAGCAGGACTTGGTTTGTGTGGGTGCCTTTGGCAGAAAGCAGGGACTGGGCTGCGACTCCAAAGGAGCTCAGTCACCACAGATCACGCACTGAGGAGCTCAGCCTGGACACCTGCTGACCAGAAACCTGGTACTACCAGCCAGAATAATCCCTAGCCAGGACACCTGAACCCATTCAAAAGGTGCAGTGAGAATACCGTCACCCTTGACACCTTGAAGGGGATTCGTGGAGGTTTTCTAGATTTAATGAGTCAGGCTGGAAATGAATACTGAGTTCTTGAGGTCAACAAATGCTCAGCCTCTGGAGAAACTCAGAGCTTCACGGATTAATTTTGGCTCCGGATTACTAAGGCCTATCATGCCTAAGTCTTGCATAGCTGTAGACTGAGCATTTAAATCAATGCAGAAAAAGTAGAAAATTACCCAACTCTGTCACAAACCCTCCTTTTAGAGTCTTGCTCTGTTCATCCACGAGCATCTTACAAAAAACTTTCCTTTAAACCACTCTAAATTTTCTATTAATAATGTCAAGGCCAACCATGTATCTACAGAAAAACTAATGAGGGGAAAACTAGCACCAGGGACATCAGATGGTACAGCTACTGCTGTAAAAGCAAAAAAGGCAGCTGGCTAGGTAGGAGAGAAGACTGCTTTGCCTTTGCTACTCTTTCTATTGCAATGCCCTTTATATATGCAGCCTGAGTGGAATACATCATAAAAGGTGACATTTTATAACAGCAGTTTGTAAATTTTACAGAAGCTTACTGCCTGTAAATCACACAGCCTATACCCTCACTGACTTTACTACTGCAAACCCAGCCATGGATAAACTCCATGCCAGTTTACTTGAAATTTATCTTTTTTATTCAGACCTAACTGAGGTCTTCTAATATTCGTTTTCTTCTAATGATAAAGCCATCCTGATAATGTTATTTTCTTTACAGACATTTTGAAGGGCTCTGTTGTATCTTGAAAAAGCAATTCCTGGTTTTGGTAGTTCCTATCTTAACTTGCACTTCTACTATCAAAAGATGTGCTTTTCCCCTTTATTTCAATTATGTGCATTTATTTGTATTCCAAATCCTCCCAGCACCTAATCCTTTGACTTGCTACATAGCCAGACTTCACAGACTGGTTTTTACAGTCTATGCACAGACCTGTTCTTTATTTTGTAACATCTACGTTTATTTCATAGCAGAGCTACACAATTTATTCTCCCATCTGTGCAGTGGATATTTTCATGGTTAATCTTCACAAGCATTAATGGAAACCAATGGCACAAATTCCTTGTGCATTAGTGAGAGTTTTGTGAATGAGGTGGTTAGTGAATTATCTTGTTTTTCTAAAGAGCTTCATGGAGAAGAGTGTCCCAGCCAATGAGTTTCCCTCTGTTTTCAGTAGTTCTTATTCTCTGGTTATGGTCCTGCACATACTTCACTTTCAGTCCTAACAAAAAGCAAGCCTGGATTCTACTCAACATCCTGTTTCAAGGGTAGAGAAGACCACACTGGAAACCAATGGGAAAAGCTATTTCTTCAGAGTGGCTCATAATGCAATTGTTGAAAACTTCAGACCTATTTTCCTTGGCAAGCTGAGCGGGACTTGTAGTCAGGTTAGATGTAGTTCTCACATCTGGAGCTCAGAAAGGTGTTAGCTGTGTGAAGGTGTCAATTACAGTGGAAATCTGCCAACACAGAGCAGTATATGACACGGCCCTTCTTCAGGCTCAGCTGTTGCCTTCAAGCCTGTTTGGAGATCACATCACTTTTTAATAAGAATGGCATGAAGTTTCTCTGATATACCCTGATTTACATTGAGGGCTTGGCACCAGAAGCTGGCCAGTGCCCAAAATCCCTCAAGACTCTGAAGAGCACCTCACATCCCCTTTTGGGCTCATGAGACACTTTGCTCCTTAGCTACAGAATATCTGCAGTGTTGGGGAAGATGTTGCGTTGCACAGATGAAACCATCTCCCCTTATGCCTGTTCTAGCCAGTGACATTGGACTAAAAATTGAATTCTGTAGTGTCTGATTGCCTTCCCAACTATTTCCTGTTAATTGGGGGTTAACTTGACCAAAATAAACATTGAGTCACATTTTCTCCAAAAAAACAAGGATCTTCAGCATGGTGTGCTTTGCAATTTCATGGCTTGGGGCTGTGAGACTGCCCAGGCAATAAAAATTTGCTCTGGATGCTTGAGATCTCTCCTACAGCTTTGGAGTACCATGGGTTAAAGACACCTTAATGTGAGATTTAGGTGTTCTTAAAGAACATTTTGGTCCTGCAGATGGAAGGAAAGGCTTACTGGGATATTTTAAAATCCTAGGATTGGGTTTTTTCATATACTAATAGATTGAGACACATAGATGGTTTGCTAGGTTAGTGTGGGACTGACCTTTAGTCCTATCATCATATCCATTGACCTCAGTATCTTGAGCTGATCTGTGTAAAACCCAACAGGCATTTATTTAGCCTTCATCCACAGGGTTGAACAATCTCTGTGAACACACCATTGAGGACTCTACACATACACAGGTGCCACTTCTTCAGCCTTAAACTGCTATGGCAATCATGAAGGTGTTCAGCTAATATTTACTGCTGATGCTGAAATGGAAATTTCATTTCCCAGAATAGTTCCTCAAAGTATCCACAAGAAAAACCATTTACTTTATTTTTGGTCCTCAGAGATGCATCAACATATAAAGGCATTTAATTGCTGCATTTTAAATGCTCTGGTCGGAGATTAAATATTGCATAGAAAAATGGATTCAATAAAACAGAGCACAAATCATTACAATTCCAAAACATAAATCTCTTTGTTACTGCTCTTTTGCTGCTGCTGCAGATTGTTGGTGAGTTTTATTGGAGCTCTTTTTATCTCTTTTTCTTTTAAAGTATGTACACAGAAAGGAGGTTGGAAAATGCAGGTGGAGGGTGAGGGCATTTTTTTTTCAGCTGGCCACAGTGAGATGAGGAAATATATTTGTTTTATGAAATCAGAATTTTGCAGGAGTCTGGTTCCATATGGAAAATAGAAGGGATTGGATCCTTTGGAAGGGAATTCCTAAAGGTATTCCAAAAGAATGAACTTTTGAGATTATCCATTCCATGTGCCATCTTTTTTAATATGAAATTTAATCAGCATTGTGTAATGACATTACATTTTATATTTCAAATTGCATATTGTAATTACCTAATTACACATTGTAAATATATGATTACATGAATTTGCACCAAAATTCATAATTACACTTAATTACACTAATTGCATCAATCTAAGCTAATCAACTACAAAATACAAGAAAAGATCACACAAACAAAGCCTAGAGAAAAGAACATTTTGAGAGTGAGCCCACACTCCCGGAGTACCCAGAGGCACAACACTGCCTTATATCTGGAAAATAATTCATAAGTAGAGCTGTGTGGGAAACAATTTCTCTGACCTAAAGGTGGTTTTATGCTCTCAAAAAACTGCTTCTGCTCTGTATTAAGGCAAACAGACCTCCATATCTTACAAAGTTTTGAAAAGGTTGGATTATTGGAAGTTTTTCCCTTTCTGTATAAAAAGACAGGAGTCTTCTCATCTGCTCCAGAAGTAAGGATCTAGGGAAGGATTTGGTTTCAGTGAACTGCAAGTTTCCACGAGAAAAGCAGATACATTGAATGACAGCTTCACTGGGAGCAGCAAGTGCTTCATATTTCTTAAAACTTAGCCCTAAATCTCCCACTACAGTACCCAGGGCAGGATTTACCTCTGTTGTGCTGAGGGCAATGGTCTGCAGAGGTGATTTAGTTCTGGAGCACAGTCTTGTTCATTTGAGGTTCATCTAGTAACCCTAGTTCTAAAGCTCTTTTTCTTCCAAAAATACTGGCACGCTTTAACTCCATTAGTGTGGATATTGCCCTGGCATGATTATAATTTACTTTCTTTACTAATCTGTGGCCTGTTTTTCTGCCAGATACTTATCATGACTCCAGGAAAGGTTTCAGTCATGGAAACATGTAATGCTTTTGATGCATTGTCAGTGGTTAAATCTCATCTTACATATTTATATACATTTCCTTCCTTTGGGGGGCAGTTCCAAGGAAACCGATGGAAGTCCGGCTGATCAGAGGGAAAGACAGGCAATTATGGAGCATCCCTTTCTTTCCTTTCCTTTTATCACTGCTGTATCAGTAATTAAAACTGTTGTACTGTAAATAAGCTTTACACATCTCAAATGAAAGGGAGCTGTTGCCAATAAAGCCGACAGTGTGCACACACAGTGTCATCGTGAAGGAAATGAACAGAGACATGCAGTGCATTTCCCCAGGGATGCACTCTTGAAAGTCCCATTAATACTCATAATTTAATGGTGGGGTGGGTGCAACCATGCTACTCCAAGGTATTTAGAAGTGACACAACTCAACTCAAATGTAGTAGATGTGCTTTAAAATGTTGCATTCCTTCTTCAGCACTCTGTTTCCCAGGAAAATAATCTCTCTGGCAAATTTTCTTATTGCCTAATAGATTTTAAAAGAGCAAAAGAGCCTTTTCTCTGCAAGCAGTGAGCGGTGAACATGCACCCATTGTTATAAGTGCCCTTTTCAAAATGTCTCCTTCTGAACCAAGACAGTGCTTCTCAGTAGATGTGTTGTGACCCTGGGAGTGTCCCTGCTGGCAAGTAGGGGACTGGGAGGTGTTGGAAAACAGCCCATCTATCCAAAGTAAAGAAAACCTCACATACCCCTATCCCCTGTGTACTGCTATCTTTAAAGGTCTTTGTAAGACTCTTAACTTGGAGAGTTGTACACTGTTATTCTTAGTCATATAATCAAGCTTTCACATTTAATGAAAACAGGAGGGACTGGCATGATGTTTGCTGTTCAACCAGAAGATCCTATCCTGAAAAGACACGACTCACACCAAGCCATTACAATAAATATTGCTTATGTTCAAACCCAGCAACATGTCTTTATCTACTGCCTCTAAACTGGCATCAATCACACAAAATATTTCCAATAGAGCTAAAATTTATCATGTTTCTATTCAAAGATAGGTGACCTGAACTCAAATTTATCCAGTTCTTGTTGTGTGTAACTCTTTAAGCACCCACTTATGCATTATATTTTTCACTGGATTAACCTCCTTGGATTAACCTACATGCATCTTAAGTCTAGATCTGAAAAAGGGCTTGGCTTCACAGAGTGAAAACCCATGATTGCCTTCAAAATCCCCTCACTGATTCCACCTCACCTGGGAGATGTCTCAGATTCCCAGAACTTAATTATTCCACATCTGTCAGCAAATATCCTTAAGGACTTCAGGCATCCTCTGAGGGACATGTGCCCTGATAATGCTTAGTGTCTTTGCATCTTCATTCCCAGATCCCATTGGAGTCCCACTGGGATCTGGGAGCAAACTGTTCCCCTAAATATTAAATAAATTGTTCCCCTGCCTGCTTTCCCTGAAGATAGCTAAAGCACATTTACGGGGTCAATCCCCTCACAGAAAGAGAAGCAGAAGAGGAGAATATTCCCCCATTTATGCAAGAGCTCAGGACTCAGGTCTCACACAAGGTACACAAGACCCACATACAGCTCTCCCCTCTGCCCAAAAACATTTGACCTGCTCTCTCCCCTCATACAAACGTGCAAAGCAGACAACACAAAGGAACCCATTGCTGCTGCTGGGCTTGCCAAGTTTGTTTCATCGAAGCCCTTCCACTGAGTGTAGTTCAATCCAACATATATCAAGGCAGAAACAAAGTAACACCAAGTTTCAGCCTGTCTTGCAGTGACATCTCCAACAGGAGTGGCAGTGCCAGGCACTGAAACCTGCAAGCCCTTCCCTTGTTCTTGATGTCACACTTCTATCCAGTTGAATTTTCTCACTGCTTGAATGGGGTGAAAGGACATTATTTCACCTTGCAAAGATGGGCAGTAAGTCATGGAGGTGAAATTTTCCAAAGTGTCAATCAAATTCAGGTGCCTGTTTATTCCTCTAAGTGTTGCCTTGTTAAGTTCAACCTGGGTTAGTTATTCTAGTTCTCTCAAACCAGTCCAAGGTAGAATTATCCACAAGCTACCAGAGAAAAAGAAGGAAACATTTCTAAAGGTGATTTCCCCCACTTACCCTGAGCTGCACTTAGCCTGTTTCACATACTATGCACCAGAGAAGACTTTTAAATACTGCTGGCAATGGCTTTGGACAGAAGTGAAAAAGTGATCTTTGCCTTCCCTTCACCTGTCACTTTGTACAATGTTAGCTTAAAGGCCTCCTTGATTCTGCCCCATAGATCAAACTGCTTTGTGGGGTCAGGAGTGAACCTGATGACTATACTGCTGGAGAAATAGTTTCTGTGGTATTCTGCTCTCACAGCATCACATTTGAAGCTGGGTAAATATTAATTGATTTTCATTTTAATGACTGTTCCTGAAGGAAACATATTTATATACTCAGTCAAATGAAACCTCTCATTGTGATTTTAAACTAGCATAAACACTTTAACACAAAAATATAGGATTTTTCCCTAAACAGATAGATCTCTTATACGGAGAAATGGATACACTTCCACTTTTTTTTCAGGCTGCTTAAAAAAAAAGAAATAAATAAACAAAATTAAGACCTACTTCTCCAAAACAAAAAAAAAAAAATCCTTATAGAAGTACCTTTAACCACACTGCTAATTGTGGTGAACTTTGCCTGTCACCCTCAGGAATGGGAGTAATATCCCAGATGCCTTTGCTCATTCACTTCATCATCTGGTCAGTCTGTGTGCTTTGGTCTTCCTGACAAAACCACTGAGAGAAAATTAAGTACTCAGAAAAACCTCAGCAGTATTTTTGTGCACAATATTTTCCTGGACTGATAATATTGTCATGAGATATATGAAGTTATGGACATTGTGAAAACAACTCCAGTAATTAATGTAAATCAACAGGATATTGGTTAATACTACTTGAGCCTGTTCTGCATTTTTCTCTGAAAGCATAACTTGGTTATCAGCAAGAGTCAAAAAGGCAGGTGTAATATTTGGAAAGATGATGAGAAGAATTAAATCCCAGAATTATTTCAAATCATATTTCTTCACACCACATCATATCTTAGATATTGTGCAGTTGTTCTCCCTAAAAGAAGAAGCATTAGGAACATAAAAGTTCATGGCTGTGCCCAAGCAGGGAACAGCCCCACAAAGGAGTTGTGAAATAGGTCAGACTTCTGCCTGGACAAAGGATTGCAGAGGGGGCATGTATGGCAAATTAAGCTTGGCAATCATGTTCAATCACAGTAAAGCCAATCTGGAAAGATTAACAACTATTTCTTATAATCCAGGAACTAGAGAGCACCTAATAAAATTATTAGGCTGTGGGTTTAAAACACAGAGAAGGAAATATTGTCTTTACATAACATAGAATTAAAGCACATACCTCATTACCATAGGATGCTGAAAGAGCTGAAGGTATAAATGGATCTGACCAGACAAATCCAAAGTAGAAAGCTTATCTGAGAGTATTAAACTGGAGCACTGAGAGGCAGCCTGTATCTCTGCCTTCCTGATAGCTGAAATTTGGGTAGGTAATAGATTTATATTTTTTCCTCAAAATGCTTTCTTAAGTATCTGCTATAGTCACTGGCAGAGGAAGGGTGGTGGACTGAACCCGTCAGAGCAAGTCCAAAAGGGAAGGTGTGGAGTGAAAGGAAGTGATAGAGATGGGATGGGATGCACCCAGCACAGTGAGGGTCATGTTAATGGAGATGTTACTTCTCCACTACTGTCAAGAGCATTCCATAGCAGTGTTGAGCTATGGCATGGTTAGAGATGATCTGAGAACCCTTTGGTTGCATGAGAAGGCAGCCTGCTTCCACACACTCACCGCTCCAGCCCACTGTACATGTATCCAGAAATAGTCTTTCCAACCTCAAGGAGCTTTTTTTTCCTACAGTGAAACTCACTCTCATTTTCTTTGTCTCAACAAAGGCAGACAGCTTAATTTGCATCCAGGTATAATAAACAATCTGCCTTTTGGGAGAGCCAGAAGAGGAAGCACCTTAATTCTTTCCATTGAGGGCTGCATACCCTGGCACAAAGGATGAAAGTCACAGGAACCAAAAAGCACTCTCAGAACTTCATCCGATTAAACAGAGACATCCGTGTGCGCTGCTCTCCATAACAAGCAGCAAAAAATGATTAGCCTACCAGTTAATGGGAGTGCACATGGCTCACTTCTCTGGCTCAGCCACAAAGGAGGCAACAGTGACTGCGGTGTTTGAATTGTTTCCTTACAATCACAGCTGGGCAATTAGACTCCTGCCTTCCTTTGATGGCTAAGTCAGGAAATTGGAGAAGGACGTAAAAGGATCATTTAGGGAGGGGGAGTTTTTCCTGTAGTATATTTGGGTCAAGCCAATGTTGTTTTATTATTTTCAGATTGCATTATGCACCATTTTTAAATTAAATGCTATTTTTCTAACAGACTTGTGTAGAAAAATGCCTTCTCCCCTCCCCCATTTCCTTTGCCCAGCCTATTTCTCAAATCCATCACATATTCATGAATAGTTTCAGTCACCCTAAAACTGAGGGTTTGGATGAGCAAATTATTTTTCCAAATGTCTTCATCTGAATTTTCTCTAAACTTCTCCACTCTCATTATTTCAGCATAGATGGGCTAGAAATAGCATATCCATGCTCTTATTCTTTAAATTTAAAAAAAAAAAAAAAAAAAGTATATTCTTTTTACCCCACTGAAAAATCGTGCCTTTGCACAGTGGCTTTGATCCAAAGCTGAGTGAAACAACAGGAATCCATCCCTTGACTTCAATGGTTTGGGGACTTAGCCCTCATGCTTTCGCTGAAGAATAAGCAAAGCTATTACACTGGCAGTGTTGAGATAATTGTTTCTTTCTTCTGTCGCGGTGCCCCGGCACAAAGCCGAGCACACATCTTGCTCAGCACAGACTGAGATGTATTTCAGAGAGGCCTTTGCCAAGGCTTTTTCCCATCAAAGCGACAAACATGAGACAAATGTCATTGCTATATTCAGCAATAACAAACTCCACTTTATTAATACGTGTTCATGTCTGGAAAAAAAAAAAATATCCATGGGCTTGTAAGTTAGTGTCTGTTTGAATATACAGTGCAGAAATCATGGAGCTGCTGTCAGCCAGACAATAGAAGCAGAACTGCTTTTTGGGGCTTCTGGGAGCAAGCCGTGCAAGGGAGCACAGGAGGTTCATCGTGGCTCAGGACGGGGAGGATTGTGCCGCAGAAGCCAAATGCTAGCAATGTGTGGGAATGCAATAAAAATTTGCATTGGAGCAGTCAGCAGGTGCTGATGCAGTGACTGGCACTCACCAGACAGACATGGACTCCATTTTATGACTTCAATTTGTTTTACTTACTCATGCAGCTCATGGTTTTAGAGGCTATCTGGGCAAGGCAGAGAGACTGAAGCCTGTGTTTGTAGCAAAGCGTTCCCATAGCAAGGGTGAGGGAAATAACGACTTTTCAGTGAAACAGTTGCTTCCTGAGGGAAAAAAAAATAAATCAGGAATTAAATCCTCATTTTAGAAGAAGTAAAAAACCCACACAAACAAATGTTTTTTGCAAGAAACCTCTCATGAATATGAAGGGTTTGTGCGAGGCAAAGTGCTACTCTGTGATTGTGTGTTTCTGCTCTTTGTTGCTCACATCGAGGTCTGGGGAGGCTTGGTCTCTGCTGTCAGAAAATGCTGGTTGCAGGTACCATACAGAAACCAGTGGGTGTAAATCTGGAGTAAAATCATACCCCTCTGCAAGTTTCCCATTAGAATGGGGCATAGCATCATTTGCCAGCAGAAATGGTCTGAATCTCTAAATGTTATCTTTATAGAAATGAATTTAAAGGAAATTTGGAAATGGGATGTTGATAAGAAACTATTAAAGGTCTGATCTGGCTCCAGTGATGATTTCATTTCTCCCCAGGAAAATACCAGCAATTGTTACAGTGCGTCAGAGGAAAGGTAGGGAAACTGGGCATCCAGGATATGGTCTTTAATAAAGGGATCAAAGAGAAACAGAAACATGTTTAGGCTTTTCAGTTCAGCTTTTTATGAGTTCTTTGACTCAAAAATTCTCCACAGATAGGTTTCTCTGTGTTGGTTGTAACACAGGAGGTTAGCTAGGAAACTGAACAAAGCAGCCCTCTAAGAAATCAGTGCTTTGGTAAATTAGAGATCCTTCCTCATAGTGTTTTATATGAGAGAATAGATAAAAATCTCACATATGTACACGAAAAATATACATAAACACATTTTCTTCAGTAAGAAATAGCTCCATGTGCTTGATAAAAAACTTTAAATATTATGAGATTTTCCATCAGACCTCACAATCCAGAGGATTTGTTGAGGTCACAAATACAGAAGATTTCACTACATCTTGGCATCATGTTTCAGTAGGGCATTCTTCAATTTCAGAAAGTCTTGTTCCCTTTTCCACTTCCTCCTTCAGATAGATCCTGCCTTGAAGTAAAATAGTTGCAACATCTTTGAGTTGTGTATTAGGAAGACATTGCTAACCTGCAGAGTTTATGCACACATACAGATTTCATGCATCATCTTCTGAAACATTAGTGACTGATCAGCAGTTGAAATGGTGTTTTGGAGTAGAACCCAGTGATGACTTCACACCTCATCATTCACTAAGCGGGAGATTAGGGTAGCCAGTAATTTCAGGCAGGTTTTCTCCTTTTTATTTAAAACAAGCAAAACCCAAAACAATGTACCGTTTTTTTCCTAGAGTGGCCCATTTCCTCTCTCAGTGAGGTTCGGAACCTCTTAATAGGGTGGGAGATTGGGCAACTTTCAAAGTTGCAGAAGCAAATACGAGGCAGAGATGTTCAGGTGTCCACAGGGCAGGTGAAGCAGTATCTACACTTCTGCATTGATCCTCAAAGGTAGAAAAAAGACACCAGCACAGAGAGGGGAAAACAAAAAAGAGACTCTGTTAAGGCTACTACAACAGCATTAATACTTGATATTTGTGTAATATCATCTATTCAAGCTTCAGTACTACCAAGTCTCAAACTCCCATTGGAGCTCTTTGAAGGGGACAAGTACACGGGCAGGGGTGATTCATCGATAAAATCTACCTTCCTAATGCCTTTTAACGAAGTCCCACTCCACAGGCTTTTATGGAAATTAAGCTACAATTGCATAAGAATTAAACCCCTTGTTTGAATTATTAATTGATTAAGGGACAGGAAACCCAGATAGCAGCAAAAGGTCAGCTCATGCATGGGGGAAAAGTCACCAGGAGAGCTCTCCCGGAAGCTGGGCTGTGCTGGGTCTGTGTTGTTCAACAGATTCAGAAGTGCTGTGGGAAAGAGATGAAGGAAGGAGGGATGGGGTGAAAAAGCAATGGATTTGTAACATTTTCTGAGGAAACTCAGTGATAAGTTATGAAAGAAAAGTATTCAGCATACTGAGGGTGAATCGTCTATGAACAGTCTTTTCTGAAGACTTTACCAGACTGAGTGATCAAACAATAAAATGATAGATGAAATGCAGTATAGATACATGTAGACTGAAATACATGGCTAAAAAAATCCCACAATCCTAACCTTGCTTATAAAATGTCTCTGAGCTGAACTTACTCCCTATTTCTACAAGATCTTGAGTTCCTGGTAGATTAGAGAGTGGTTTGGATTCGAAGGGACCTTTAAAGACCATCTAGTTCAACCCCTCTGCAATGAGCAGGGACAACTCAGAGCCTCATCGAACCTTGAAGGTTTCTAGTAAGTCCCTTTTAAGTACTAAAAGGCTGCAATAAGGTCTCCCTGGAGACTTCTCTCCTCCAGGCTAAACATTTCAAATTTTCTCAGCCTTTCTTTACAGCAGAGGTGCTCCATCCCTCTGATCCTCTTCATGACTCTCCTCTGAACTCGACCCAGCAGATCCATGTCCTGCTTCTGTTGTGGCTCCTTGCACTGGATGCAGCACTCCATGTGAGGTCTCACAAGGATGGAGCAGAGGGGCAGAATCACCTCCCTTGACCAGCAGACCATGCTTTTTACCTCCCTTGACCAGCAGACCATGCTTTTTATTTTCTGCAGCCCATGATAGAGTTGGCTTTCTGGGCTGTGAGCACAGTGCACATTGCCAGCTCCTGTCCAGCTTTTCACCCACCAGTACTCGCAAGTCTTTTTTGGCAGGGCTGCTCTCAATCCCCCCATCCCCAGTTTGTATAGGCACCAGGGTTTGCCCCAAGCCAAGTGCAGAACCTTGCACTTGGCCTTGTTGAACCTCATGAGGTTCCCATGGGCCCACTTTTCAAGTTTGTCCACGTCCCTCTGGATGGGANCTCACATATGTACACGAAAAATATACATAAACACATTTTCTTCAGTAAGAAATAGCTCCATGTGCTTGATAAAAAACTTTAAATATTATGAGATTTTCCATCAGACCTCACAATCCAGAGGATTTGTTGAGGTCACAAATACAGAAGATTTCACTACATCTTGGCATCATGTTTCAGTAGGGCATTCTTCAATTTCAGAAAGTCTTGTTCCCTTTTCCACTTCCTCCTTCAGATAGATCCTGCCTTGAAGTAAAATAGTTGCAACATCTTTGAGTTGTGTATTAGGAAGACATTGCTAACCTGCAGAGTTTATGCACACATACAGATTTCATGCATCATCTTCTGAAACATTAGTGACTGATCAGCAGTTGAAATGGTGTTTTGGAGTAGAACCCAGTGATGACTTCACACCTCATCATTCACTAAGCGGGAGATTAGGGTAGCCAGTAATTTCAGGCAGGTTTTCTCCTTTTTATTTAAAACAAGCAAAACCCAAAACAATGTACCGTTTTTTTCCTAGAGTGGCCCATTTCCTCTCTCAGTGAGGTTCGGAACCTCTTAATAGGGTGGGAGATTGGGCAACTTTCAAAGTTGCAGAAGCAAATACGAGGCAGAGATGTTCAGGTGTCCACAGGGCAGGTGAAGCAGTATCTACACTTCTGCATTGATCCTCAAAGGTAGAAAAAAGACACCAGCACAGAGAGGGGAAAACAAAAAAGAGACTCTGTTAAGGCTACTACAACAGCATTAATACTTGATATTTGTGTAATATCATCTATTCAAGCTTCAGTACTACCAAGTCTCAAACTCCCATTGGAGCTCTTTGAAGGGGACAAGTACACGGGCAGGGGTGATTCATCGATAAAATCTACCTTCCTAATGCCTTTTAACGAAGTCCCACTCCACAGGCTTTTATGGAAATTAAGCTACAATTGCATAAGAATTAAACCCCTTGTTTGAATTATTAATTGATTAAGGGACAGGAAACCCAGATAGCAGCAAAAGGTCAGCTCATGCATGGGGGAAAAGTCACCAGGAGAGCTCTCCCGGAAGCTGGGCTGTGCTGGGTCTGTGTTGTTCAACAGATTCAGAAGTGCTGTGGGAAAGAGATGAAGGAAGGAGGGATGGGGTGAAAAAGCAATGGATTTGTAACATTTTCTGAGGAAACTCAGTGATAAGTTATGAAAGAAAAGTATTCAGCATACTGAGGGTGAATCGTCTATGAACAGTCTTTTCTGAAGACTTTACCAGACTGAGTGATCAAACAATAAAATGATAGATGAAATGCAGTATAGATACATGTAGACTGAAATACATGGCTAAAAAAATCCCACAATCCTAACCTTGCTTATAAAATGTCTCTGAGCTGAACTTACTCCCTATTTCTACAAGATCTTGAGTTCCTGGTAGATTAGAGAGTGGTTTGGATTCGAAGGGACCTTTAAAGACCATCTAGTTCAACCCCTCTGCAATGAGCAGGGACAACTCAGAGCCTCATCGAACCTTGAAGGTTTCTAGTAAGTCCCTTTTAAGTACTAAAAGGCTGCAATAAGGTCTCCCTGGAGACTTCTCTCCTCCAGGCTAAACATTTCAAATTTTCTCAGCCTTTCTTTACAGCAGAGGTGCTCCATCCCTCTGATCCTCTTCATGACTCTCCTCTGAACTCGACCCAGCAGATCCATGTCCTGCTTCTGTTGTGGCTCCTTGCACTGGATGCAGCACTCCATGTGAGGTCTCACAAGGATGGAGCAGAGGGGCAGAATCACCTCCCTTGACCAGCAGACCATGCTTTTTATTTTCTGCAGCCCATNTAAGGTCTCCCTGGAGACTTCTCTCCTCCAGGCTAAACATTTCAAATTTTCTCAGCCTTTCTTTACAGCAGAGGTGCTCCATCCCTCTGATCCTCTTCATGACTCTCCTCTGAACTCGACCCAGCAGATCCATGTCCTGCTTCTGTTGTGGCTCCTTGCACTGGATGCAGCACTCCATGTGAGGTCTCACAAGGATGGAGCAGAGGGGCAGAATCACCTCCCTTGACCAGCAGACCATGCTTTTTATTTTCTGCAGCCCATGATAGAGTTGGCTTTCTGGGCTGTGAGCACAGTGCACATTGCCAGCTCCTGTCCAGCTTTTCACCCACCAGTACTCGCAAGTCTTTTTTGGCAGGGCTGCTCTCAATCCCCCCATCCCCAGTTTGTATAGGCACCAGGGTTTGCCCCAAGCCAAGTGCAGAACCTTGCACTTGGCCTTGTTGAACCTCATGAGGTTCCCATGGGCCCACTTTTCAAGTTTGTCCACGTCCCTCTGGATGGGATCCAGTCATTCAGATATGTCAACCACACCACTCCGCTTGGTGTCATCAGCAAACTTGTTGAGGATGCACTCACAGATAACTGATGCAAATACAGTTCAATGTTGGTTTTAAGTAGCTAACTAGGAAGAATAGAAAAAAAAATGTTTGATGCCCCTGCATCTTGGACACTAGATGCATTTCTAGGCCATCTGTTAGGAAAAGTCAATAGCAAGTCCTAAGAGAAGTTCAGCAAGGCTGACCATAGCCACAGAACAGCTCCCAGCACAAGCCAATGGCATTGGAGTAGTGCCATTTGTCTGGGAAGGAGGAGGTTGAAAAGGGATGCAGCAGGAGTTCATGAAATCATAAATGGCACAGGAGATGGCAGAGGGTGAATGAGGGTCAAATGGACATCAGTGACCCAGTACAACCTTCCTTCATGGTCCATCTTGAAGAGGAAAATGAGGCATTACTTGCTTATCCTAAGAAGAAAGTAGCCAGAGGGAAGAAGGACAGAAAAAAAGGAATATTTCTGGTGAGTCTACTGAAAAATTAATATCATGCTAACACCGAGATATATTCCATCCACATCTCAATCTGCTCAGCCTGAGGTACCTCTGTGACAGGTATTGTAGTTGCCACTTTATAGAAGGAAAAACTGGTACACAGAAGTTTAGTAATTGGCCCAAGGTTATGCAGAAAGTCTGAGGCAGAAACAGGTCTGCGCTCAGATCTTCAGCTTCTATCTACAAAACCCAATGTGAAGTGCTGAGACAAGGAGAATGTTCCCAGAGTGGTACAAATTAGGGAATGGCACATACAGTGTGCCTCGTTGTAAGCCTGTAAATGAATGTTAAACATGGATTTTGAATGCAATTATTCTGCCCTAGTTACAGAATATATTTTAAAAGGCTAACTGGCCCATGTCACTTTTCATCACTGAGGACCTCTGTAACCAGCTCACAAACCCAGGACTAAAATTATGTGATTAAAACAGAAAGGGGGGGGGAGAAAAAAAAGAAAACTTACAAAATCTCTCTTGGTTTTTCATAGGGTTCATCATTAAACGAAGTACTTTCTCAATTTGAGGAATGTGGGCCAGCAAGAATAAGCAGGAAAAGACTGCAGATTGCAGGGCAAATCCTTCCCTGTCACATGCAAGAAGGACTGCATTGAAATTGATGGGACTGTACTGGTGACGCTACAGGAAAAAAAAACCAACCTGACATCTGTACAAAATACTCTTTTTGTTACAAAATACCAATGTATCCATGTAGTTTAGGGATGAAAAATAAACATACAAACAAAATAATGCAACCGGTTTTTAACTGTTAAACCGTAAGTGTTTAATCTATCTAACTATAGTATTCAATGTCTTCTTGTGTAGCAATTTCAAAGTGGGAAGGGAATACTCAAGTTGGAAAAAAAAAAAAAATGAAGGTATCATCATTGTTCATTTCAATTAGGCTGAAAGATGAGCTGTAATGTCTGCTAAAAGACTGCTGTGGAATATCTTGATCCCTACTCCACCCAGCAAATGGCCTGCAGAGATTGCTCTGAAGTGCTTCCTATGGAGATCATGAGCTTTCGCAGAGGATAAACACAGTTTGGCAAATAGATTTGAAATGACTGATTTACTCAGATTTCCATGTTTACTGGTTTGCCACTGCTATAATTTGTACTTGTTGTCATATCTCATCTGGCCACATTCTGCACATTTTGTCAGAGTGGGTCTGTAAGGATTCATCTTTTGTAACTTTAGCACCACCACATGGTTTGCTGTGTTTAAAACTCCTGTTAAGAAATGGTGATTTTTTTTTTCCTTTCCTCTTGTTTTTCTGGGTTTTTTTCTCCAGAATTTTTCACAGACATTAAATAAAGATCTGAAACCATTTCCTACTTGGAGCATGTGCAAGATGAAATACCTCATTCCTGAGCAATCAAAATCTTAATTCTCTCTTAGGTTTGTAGGGTTTCCATTCTTTTCTTCAAAGCCCCTAAAAGC
This sequence comes from Scytalopus superciliaris, assembly GCA_013400415.1. Lineage (NCBI taxonomy): Eukaryota > Metazoa > Chordata > Aves > Passeriformes > Rhinocryptidae > Scytalopus > Scytalopus superciliaris. The sequence goes on along the minus strand of VXBX01001181.1, from coordinate 154,556 downwards.
AAATGTCATTATGTACTTAAATCTACTGGCCAAAATAATTTGTAATCTGACAGCAAGAACATTCACTTCCCTACCGCTTTGCATATTTCTCACAGAGCATTTCCCGAAAAATGGGCCAATAATGTAATGAATAATAACTCTTGTCTTTTAAAGAAAAGAAGAAAGAAGGTGCCCATGCTGATGGCAGCAGCGGATGCCAAAGGGAAGAGATATAGAGATCATGTCTCTAAACACACTGGGGAATTACCTTCCCTCTTGTCCCCCTTGCCAGGTATGTGTGTGTGGGCTGAGACACTGAACACCCAGCTTTTCCTAACATGAGCAAGTATGATGGAGTTTTCTCAATGTTCATGTTGATGACACTTATTAACTGCTACATCATTTTTTTGGGCTATGTGCCTGCAGCACTGGAAAGTGTTTATGATCCTCTCCTTGTTTGCTACATGAATAGATCTGACCAATCTGTTCTGAGATAGATGATAAAACACCTCAACATAGCTGAATTCTGTTACATCTCAAACATCCAACAAAAAATTCAAAAGAAAGAAAAAAAAAAAAAAATGAGGTGAAATGAGGAGATATACCAGGGAAATATTGGTATAGTGGTCAGAGGGAAATTTACAGAGTGGATTTGCTTTAGGGGGAGGAACAAAGATAGATGCGACTAACATTCTGCCTCTTCTGAATAATTAAAGTCAACTCAAGCTGCACAGTAAATGCAAATGGCAAAGTCAATGTACCATTTATCTCCAAAGTTTGCTCCTCACCGGAGTTATCATTCCCAAGGACTTTTTATCAGTCTTTGAAGTCAAAATGGGTGATAGTGCTACAGAACCAACCTACATTGCAAGGGGTATTTACAGGTGCTAAGTACCATGGGATGCTCTATATCTGGCCAAGCTGCCATCCTCCACAGACACAAAATGAGATGCCTTCATGGGTCAAGTGGAGCTATATCCTCAAGAAAAGAGATGTTGGCTGGAGTTTCCAGTCTGAAATTATCTGTGAAGTTTAATTTACCACCCTGCTGTATTTATTTTTGTTACATGATCCAAAAATAAAATGTCAGTGTCTGCAATCACCTGAAAAAGACCAGAAAGACTGAGACTAAGTACTACACAAAGGAGAGCAGAAAATGGGGAAAAAAAAAAAAAAGAGACAACAAAACAAAGAACCCATATCACTTGAGGTTTCAAAATGTATGAAAAGCTACTATACCAGTGTGTAATAGAAATCTAAACTCCCAGCTGGACTGGTGTGTCCAGAACCACAAAGGGTTTTTGAAATCAAAGGGGTTCAGGCTGACAGAAAGGTCTGCCCAGAGGGATTAGAATTAAAGATCAAGACCTTGTATTTTAAGCTGACATCTCTCAGGAGAAAACTCTTTTTACTGAGGATCATAATGACTAACAGTGGTGTTTAGACCATGTTTTAGCATATCACGTTAGCATAGGAGGTCATGCTCACTGTTTCACAACCTGTGCCTCTTTTACTGGAGTATTTTCCCTCTGTTCTTGGCAGAGCAGAGATGAGAGGCAACTTACATTGTATTCCACATTGTAATATTACAAGACTTAGACAAAATCCTGTTATCCTTACTCTTTCTGCCAGCACAATTTGGACAGGTAAGACATCTTTGTCTGACCCCCTACTTGTCACAGAACATTCCTTCAGGTTTTATTTTCTTTCTTTCTCCTTCACATTTAGCACAGATCCATCTGGCTCTGCCAAGGCAGCCAGGGAGAGGCACTGTGGTCCAGCACACACAGGACTGGCTCCCACAAGAAATTGTGCCCCTTTCTGAGACAAGGGTTTGCAGAAGAGCTAATGCCCTCAAGACAACAAATTGCTGGGAGCTCGGAGCCCCTGTTTTCAGGGGGTTTTTATTTCAGACTCTTTGTAATACTACAGTCCTGGCTCTCTTACACAGGGTAAGCCATTTCAGTGTTTTCACATCTAGTTCTTGATAGGTAGCTGCACTGACTTATGAAAAGACAGTAACAAAGATATCATCCCCAGCATTTACTGTGCTGGAGCATGGGGCATACGCAATATCTGTCTTCCAGCCCATACTGAATGGGTACCATGACAGAGTAAACACACTTTTCCTTCTCATTTTTTGACTTGAACAAAAAAAAAAATTCCATATTAAATGTGCCCTAATTTTATGCTAAAAGCCAAAATTAGAGCATATGGACAATTACATTCCAAAGATTTTTCTAATATCTGATAGAGAGTGCAGTACTGAGTACATGTTTCAAGGAGGAAGGTGTTATCTCTAAGAGAATGAGCATGTACACAAATAGAACATATTTTTCTCTTAGGTGTTGAAAAGTAAATAAGGACCTTTCACATTTGATTTCTTCAGTGTTCAGTTGGAAACAGCTTAAAGGGCTTTGCTCCTTAAAGACTGGGTGATAAAACACATGCCAAAAATACTGCCCCTCTAACACATTTCTTCATCTGCACTCCAAAAAGCAGCTCCTGCCCTTCGAAAAGCTTGGGCTCTGCGTCTCATACAATAAACACAAATTCCCAGTTACACCACATTTGCACCTCTACCTTCAAGTCTGAACCATGGGGTTGATATTTATGCCTACACACAAACATTTGGCCACCTTGGTGCTCTGCAGAGGGGAGCCCTGCACTTCCCTGCCCTCCCAGCACACACACAGAGGAGCTGCCCATCCCAGCCTGCATTTACCCTATCCATCCTAGAAGCCAAATGAGCTTGCTAAAAATGTTTATTCTAACTTCCCTGCAGTTTTCCACAAAGCCTCCCAGAAGCTGTAATTCACCCTATAAAGTCACTATAACAGAGGAGATGTCTAGCTGTAGGTAACACATATATCCTGTCCCTACAACACACACAGTGAATGAGTCCATCAGGAAGCAGGTTGTGGAAAGTCAAAGGGTATCCCCCATACAAAATTGGAGACAACAGCAGAAAACAGATGGACCAACTACAAAAGAGTGAAGAAAGAATAACTTTCCAGCACTTCAAAATGTGCTTCAGTTCATTACAGGGAGAGAAATCTGAAAAAAAACAGAAGGGGGAAAAAAAAACCCTAAATGATTTACCCCTTTCCACTAAATTGTATAGTGATTTAAATAAAACTCTACAACCCATTACTGAAACTATTATTTCTCTGAAAGTTGCATCGTGAGATGGGCCTAAAAGCCATCTGCTTGATTGGGAATCAGATCATTTATCAAAAGACATTTTTAATGTTTTAGCCTAACTAGTAAAGACTTCTGAGTTTCAGCCAATCAGAGAACCCAGCCGAGTAATAAGGTGTCAGTGCTGTGCATAATCCTTCCTTGTGCAAAAAAACCCTCTTTTAAAGTTAATAGCAGCTGAAAATAGAGGAAGGAAATGAAAGTTCGGGAATTAAACCCTCAGGGCACCCCAGCAGTAGCACAGCTGATCCAGACATACCTCTCTACCTATATAAGAGGCATGGGCTGGATAATGATCATCTTATTGCAGTCAACATATGCACACTGAGGTCCGTTCTCAACAGGCTATGCAAATAAGGCAGAACCAATTCTTTCCATTTAAGACTTCCACAGAAGTATACAAGCACACTTTATATGCCTTCTGTTCAAGTCAGAGAAGACATAATTAAATTGAAGTACCACACAGAATATCTGGGAAATATTTTCTTGCTATTCATTACCGTGGAAAAGCTGATGGAGGGAAAGCTTTGGGTAACTACAATGCTGTATTTTGCAGCCCACAGAGACCAGCATTGCTGGACATTACACTTATGTGCTTTAGCCATCTAACAAGCACCAGTATTGCCTATCAAGTCAATGGAATGGACCTTGAGCCTTCAAATGATTAATCATACTAGGGTACGATAATGTGAATCAATAGGATTAACATGTAGCTCTTCTGCACTGCTTTCCACACAAGCCTCTCAAAGCATGTACATAAACATTTAATTAAGTCTTGCAGTGCCCACACAAAGTAAATAGATATAATTAAACCAAAGTGAAGCTTCATTCTTGGACCCAGATGCAAAGGGCAGAGCAAAATGTTTTCTCCTGCAGGCTGAACAGGAAGCACTGAAGATACTGCCATTTCTCCCAGCTCCTGCTACTCCACTGACAAGCATCCCTCTCCAGCCAAAATATCCAGTTGCTGTAGTGAGAGTGTGAGTGACACCTCTCACCACTCCAGCTGTCTGAAGACCCTGCTTCTCCACATCCATGTTCAGCGTGTAACAGCAAATACATGGCTAATAGACAGTAGAAAGAGCGAGTAATTTTATATCAGCATCAGAAGTCCCACCAGCTGCTTTCCCTAGATCACAGGGGAAATCTGCTGTGACCAGGCTGGCACTGCACATTCATCAACTAAATTGAAAGAAAGGTGTATCAGTCAGATAAAAAGTCACTTCACTGCAGCTAATCACATTTTACACTTAAATAGGGCCTTAAATCCCAAGCAGTTCTGAAGAATTCAGCAAAACCCACCAACTGTGCAACAGGCCAAAGAGTCAGCACTCATAACTTGGCAAAGCAAGAGTGATTTCAGCAGACCCAGAACAGTTCATGCCAAGTTTGTATACATTTATATAGGTGTAGGTCCATGCACATACATGGACTTCATTCAGCTGCCATTTAGCAAGACGCTGCAATATGCACCCACAATTTAAGATGAAAAGAGCAGAATGAACCCATGAAAAATCCCCAGCTGCATCCAGGGATTTAGAGACACAATGCAAGAAAGAATCTAGACATGGTGCCTGGCTCTCTTCTGCTCCTCAGAGCAGACACACCCAAAATCTCAGGTTCTTCTGTCACCAGTGTTCTTGAACAGTTCCATACAGCCATTTAGTTCCCACCTTGGAAAAAGCCTTCTAGCTGAAGTATTTCTCTAAAAACCACATTTTTTTCAATGCCTGAGAAAGACTAGTAAAAATGTCCTGTGATATATTTTTCTTCAGCATGTGGTTACTAGGTTTCTCACTGGGTGGAGGCTAACTAAGGTCTCCAAGCTCTGAGACAGTTCAGCCATCAAAGGACTTTGGAATCGCAATTTTTTTCATCTGGCTGATGACCACTTAACATTAATGCTGGAAACTGTGGAGACTGTGGAGACTGTGTCATGCTTAGTTTAAAGAAAAAAAAAGATAGATGGTTGTTTGAAGCTGTAATTTCAGCCTTTAAGAATGCCCTTTGGTATCCTTGAAGCATTGCAGGGATCCTAGCATCCGAGGAAGAAATTCCACTCCCTCTCACCTGGCAGTTAATTAATCTTTGAAGAAATCTACCCCCTCACACACTGAGGAAGAGCCAAGAGTTGATGAGGGGAAAGTTTTCAAACCAGTGAGTTGCTGCTGGGTGAGGAAATGCAAATTATTCCCAGGTGATCAGCATAGGAACAAGGCACAATTTTTATACGATGCCTGAGTCAAGGTAACACATTTTTATTATTGGGCAAAATACAAACCATTTATCTCATTCATCATTTACCTTTACAGAGGTGAAGATTTGTGCATGTTCAATTAAAAATAATAAAACAAAACATAGTTTTGTAGGAGTATGTACAGCCCCACCACAGCAAGTGTTGCAGTCATTTTGTACATCGAATAAAATATCAGCCTTTTATTAAGTCTATTACATTTCTTAATTTGTTTTAGACTGTTCACTTCCTTGTTATTGTTTTAAATTCACAAGGGATAATTTTAAACTAATCTTCTCATCTTTTGCAGCAAACTCTCATCAATAAGCACTGAAAGGATGATTAAAATATCACTCCATGTAGAACAAACTGAGTCAAAATTACTGTGGGGAGTAAATTACCCTAACAGAGATGTAATGTCAATGCCTTAATTTTATGAAAGATTTATTATTGGAAAGGGGGAAAAAAGGTACTCCTAGTGCTGTAAGCAGGTCTTTGTCAAAACAGCTTTTTTAAACAGATAAATGGCATGTTTGGTTTAATACTTCTTCAACCATTGTGAAGGAAAAACTCCAAAGAGAAAAATGATAATAACCTTATCAGTGTACTAGGGATCTATGTCCAAGAGTCTGTAATATCTGAATTTGTCTCTCCAGCCTGCAGGGATATGGTGGTACTGTCTCCCTTCATCCTTTTATCTCCCATCGAGTGCTTTTCCATCTCTGGAGCTGATGTCTCTATCCAGGAGTGTCCCTGTCTCCGCAATCATCCAGGCTCTGCCGGGGGGGCTCAGTCCCACCCTGTCTGGCAGGAGCAACAGCATCTCGGGTGCATTACATGCCTTCTTTCCCTGGCATGAGCCAGAACTGCTCCCTGTTCAGCCATGGTAAGACAGGGCTGGCTTGTACATCAAATTTCTCACATTATTTTAACACTAGTATAAAAAAAGAGAGTAATGTGGTCCTAAAACATTCTGGCAACAAGTCTTTAAAGCTGAATGATTCCTGGGCTCATCTTCCATTAACATCCTTGCACTGTGTTTTCACTCCAGCTACAGGCAGGAGCCTGTTAGGCTTGGAATTTTCCTCTTTGTTTCTTTTTTTGTGTGGTTGATTGCTTGCTTGCTTGTTTGTTTAGGTGGGGTGGGTTTTTTTCCTTTTTTTTCATTCCCTCTCAGGAAATGTTCCTTTATTCTCATGAAACACTTTCAGGGTTACCTGCTTAGTTATTTACCTTTGATTTATAAGGAATCACAGACACTCTGTTTGTATGCTTGTTTGTATGCTTATTTTGATCTTGCTATATTAACCTGTAAGGTTTAGGGATATTTTTATTTCTTTAATCTAGATATGAACATTTGGATTCTGCAGCTATTACATCATATTATTCTCAGCTAAATTCTTTAAGGATGCCTCATGTTTTCACTCTTCCTTCTAGCTGTAAGTGACAAAAAGGAGGATGACAACATTTAGCAGTCCTTGACTGATACAAAATAGCACACCTTGAAGTTTAGGATTGCAGTCTCCTTGATTTAAATTGTTATACTCATTCAGATCCAATGCATCCTTCTTTATTCTGCTGCACTTAACTTGTATTCATAACAAGAGAAAGCCAAATGACCAATATATTTCTGAATCCTGCCAGCCACTGTGTTTGTAAACTGAACAAGTGCTAATTTAGCCCATCAAAAGAATTCTCAGCAGACCTTTTGCTGTTATACAGTCAAACAGATTCCTGTGATGGACAGTAGATAAACATGTAGGGCTGGACTCACTTAAACACTGTCAAGTATCTATCATGGCAAATTGTTCTACAGGATGAACGCAAAAGGTATGCCTGCCAAAAATTAAATTATTTTCTTTTGTTCAAATTTCCTGCCTCTTCAGTTATTCTAACAGTGCAGAAATTATAGTTATCTGACAGTTTCTTTACAGTGAACAGCAACTGTAGTCCTTCAGAAGCAGAACAAGTACTCAGACAGGTCCTGCCTCTGACCAAACCACTAGACAAAGAGAACAGACGTTGTCCCAGGAGACCACCACCACCCTGGCTGAAAGACAGAGAGAGAAGCAGGCCAATTACATATAACAGAGTAAATTCCCAGGAGAACCAGAAAGGGAGCCACAGTGTCCAGCACTTGTGGTGGGCTTACTCTTGTTCTCCCCGCCTTGCTTCAGGAACATTGTTGTTTCTGATACATTGAATTTTTCCCTTACTCCTCTATGAAAACAGACATATAATTCATTTATTTATTCAACAACGTCTGCCGCTTCTGCTGCAAAATTACCCTTTCCATTTTGCAGAATCCCTGTTGCCTCGTTCACTTCTTATTCTTCATGAAGTGTCTCTTATTTATTTTTACCTCTTGTCCAATTTTCATTTTGCCTTCCATCTTTCTACTCTCACGCTTCCTTTAGCATTTTCCAGTTTATCCTGTCATTTTTTCAGATCACCTTTGAGCTTGATCTGTCATAACTCATGTGTCCTTTGCTGCCTCTCTTCCCACTTGAAAGTCCTTGTTAGCTGCATTATTTTAGTTTAATAGCAAAGTCCTGCTCTCATCCCAGTACAATGGCAAAACTCCTTATTGATTTCAGTGGAAATGGGGCTCTTGGAGTATTTATGGCTGTGCAAAATACACATAAGCCCTGGGCGGGGGGAGACAGTGTAATTAAGCAATACGGCATGACAGACCACACTGCACTGCCGATTAATGGGTGCATGGTGTGTGTAATAAACGTGAGCCTCTGGCACACCTGAGGTGCACATTAATCAGCCCTATGGTACAACCTGAAAACTCTGATCATTATGAAATGGGTATTTAAAACATTAAAATGCCTTTTTTAAAGTGATAGAAATCATTAATCAGAGTAGAAATCTACTCTTGTGTCCATGACTACATCAGACTGCAGTGACTTTCCATCATTGTTCCACTTTATGTTGGAGAAATAAAAATAGGACCCAGTATTTATTTTAAATGGATAAACTGCTTCTTTACCCCTCTGCCTTTGTCACTGTGTTGGGGATAACATGTCACAAGGGTGATCAGGGAACATGTGCACCAATGGTGCAGATTCCTGTGCCACCATACTTCTTGGTGATGAATATCACAGGGAGGTGAGGGAAGACATTCAAAGGAGCCTCCACAGCCAGTGTGCTGTAAGTTTTGGGAAACACCACACAGCGAGAGCCACCACAGCACCTGCCTGCAGGCCACCCTCCACTTACCTGAAAATATAATGGGACCTTGCTCTTAAAGCTGTGCAGTCAACAGAGTCTGTGTGACTCTTCTCAGAAGACACTGGTGGTTGCAGTACTGGGCAAATAAGACCAGTTTGCTCTTGTGTTTTGCTTCTCCTACCAGCCTTAGCCATATAACTCCACTTCTTGTGGGCATAGGAACAAGATGAAGTACAAGCTGCTTGCCCTCCTCAGCTAAGAAGGGGTCTGTCTGAACCCACAGAGGGCTGATTTGTCATGTTATCATCCCCAAGACCACCAGGAGCTCCTGCCATTCAAAGAAAATGTCGTCATGTCATACCTCTGGTCACAGCAGGTGTGACCACACCACAACTCAGGCACTGCCTGCACTGTTGTTGGCACAGGAGAGAACTGAGAGCTACGTTTAGAATCAATCACCGTGGATCTTAAATTCATTAAGCTGGAAATCACAACCCTGCTGAAACAGTATTGAGTGTGTTTTGCACTAGGGATTATGTGAGGTACCTCATCCCATTTGCAAAACCCAGCACTGCATGCCCCTGCTGACATCCCACTCACTCGTTCCCCATGTTGCTCTGGGCTCACATGTAGCCTCGGGTGCTTTTCGGACCAGACACCTTCAGACACACACTCTAATATCATTTTCCTGTAGCCTTAGCCTCCCTGATGCCTTCTGAAGGCCAGACCTCCCACCGCCTGCACGCTTTGCTGCAGAGATGTGCAGAGGGGGTGAGGAGAAGAGAAAACAATAATGGGTAACAGTGAGACTGCAGATGTAGCATGTGCCATAACAGCCCTTCACTCCAGGCTCTGTAACTCCACTCTGTAACACTTTAGGATGAGCCCTCTCCCATCTTTCTTCCATCTCCCACCAGACAAGATGCACTCAGATGGTAAGAGAAGCTTAAACTCATGTCCCCTCACTGTGGGCTGCACTATTCTCACTGACGTCCCAGATTATTCTGCTTTAAGTTATCAGACCTCCTCCTGTGAATCAGCCTTTGAGTACTGACCAAGGTAAATGAGCAACAAATAAGAACAGTAACATCAGAAACGAGTCAAGAAGCAGATGTCATTCAACAAAGACTGAAGTTTTCTGTTGTTCAGTGCTTTTTGCCAAACAGAGAGCATTGCAAAAGACCCAGTCCTCCAAATTCCACACTTCACTACATAGCTTCTTTCTCTCTATTCAAATTGAGAAGGGCAGCTTAATGCTATGTTTGTTTTCCAATTTAAGGCCCACGCCAACATGTTCCAAAAGTGTTGGCATTTTCATTTTGTTCAGCTTAATGGAGGGTGACTCAAACCTTAAGTTGCTTGATTTTGGAAAGCAAATCAAATATACAGTGCAGCAGAGGGTGAGGCATGGTGCGGCTCTATACCAGATACATATTTAAAAGCAAATATCTATGTTTCCTTTCCGGAACAATTTGAGTCCCTATTCAGCTGTGTTGTATCTGTCCATTTCCTTCCTGAAGGGCTGTACTACAAGTTCCAGGCATCTAATAGCTTCACATGCCTGCTTTTTTTTTTTTTCTTTTATTTTTTTTTTGTTTTTCTTTTCTTTTCTGAATCACAGCTACTTTCTTGCAACTCCCTCAAAGCCAAGGTGGCATGAATCTCAATATACTTTCTTCAGCCACCACATAAGCACAGTCAGAATGTCTGCAGAACACAGCGAGAGGTCTCAGGCTCTCACACACCCCAAGGTGCTCCTCCTCAAAAAGAGCACAAAACATCAGTTGGTGCCTGAGACCTGCACATACAGCAGGTTTTCTACAAGTTAGACACTGTTCTATCCCACTTCTTCAGTCCATTTGCTGCCATGCCATAGGATGTGGGTGGCACAACCATGGGTGCTGGTGCAAGTCAGAGTTAACACAAATGAAACCACTGCAACCAAAAAAATGCAAATCATCAGAAGCCCATAATTTAAATGGCAGCATGGGAGAAAATAAAAGATAACTAGAGTTAGATCTGGGGGGATTAAAGGAGAAGCCCTACTGAAGAAGACAATTTCTGAGTGTCTCTTTTTTCTTTACCCATCTAATCTGAAATACTGAAACCTGTTTCAAAGTATTCAATTTTGGTTTTATTTTTTAAAAAACATAAATTAATCACTCTTTTGGCTGTGACTCTCTGCTCCCCAGCTAGTAAGAAAATTTCAGAAGTTTTTGTAGTAAATAGCTTCCAGCAGAGAATGATTAGCATGAAGATTGATTATGTGATTTGCCATAGTATATGGTAAATGTTTTCTGCAACTAAATAAGAAAAGCATGATCCATCTCTGTGGGAGGGCTGGTTTTAACTGCTCAGAACATCCCAGGGAAAAATAGGTGCTGTTAAGAAACTATAAAAGAAGTACTTAATAGTGTTTTCTCTTTCCACTGCAGAAGGTCAGAATGACCTAGCAGTGTTGCGGTAACATTTTTTACTTCAATGATGATAATTACAGGTACATTTCCACCTATAATGCTGAGAAAAAATACCTCACTTCATATTAATCACACCTTCAGTACCACAGAGTTGTGTGTAGCCACCAGTGTCTTCCAGCCCTCCATAGGACCAGCTGATGGGACCCAATGTGACCTGTGGCAGTGGTGAAGACAACCTTTTTCCTGAGCTTTCAGCTTTGTACAGCTGGGTTGTGCTTCCATGTTCACCAGAGCTACAAGAGACTCATATTATAAAAATGCAGATATCCTCAAATGCACAATAAACTCCTAGTTATGTTCCAGACTGTATTCCTCACACTCACATCTTTTCACCAGAATGATAAAATGCCTTCTGCCTACCAAATACACAGCCAGACACCCCCACCATGTGCCCACTCAGCCTGTTTGCTTTAATAGAAAGAAGACATTCTAGAGGAAAGGTTCTCATATTGTCACTCTGAACAAACATGCAAAATTAACAGCATATTTCAAGATCTTTGCAGACACTACCTCATTTTCTGTGATGGAAAGAACCTATTTTGGAGGAAAGCAAGAAGGGAACTTGCCTGGGGCCCCATGAAAATGTCAAAACCCCCAGTGTTCCTGAGGGAAGAAAAGGACCCATCTGCCTCAGGTCTCCAGTTCTCACAGTGCACAGATAACACAATTTCAGCCATTTCTGCAAGCAGCCTTGAATCATGAGAGCTGCTTTTCTCCATCAGTCACACTGCAGCACTGCCAAGGATAGAAGCGGAGCAAGGCAGTACCCTCTGTAACTGAGCACCTCCAGAGCAGGGAAAAAAGTTGGGACAAAAAGCCCTTGAATTTCTCCTCCACCTCCCTCCCATGCAAAAGGGAAGGGGGCTCCTCAGACCTGGAAGATGGGGAGGAGGAGAGGATGTGTGAAGATGCTGGAATTTAAGACAGTTGTTTGGCAGCAGGCAGCTTTTCATAAAATACTCCTTGATTCAGTCTCATCTGGGGTTTTGCGAGCAGAGCTACAGCCAGCAATGAGGTGGTGATACCATGATTTCCTTGCCTGTGGTGCAGGCATTGAGGAGCAGGAGAGAGGTCTTAAAGGGTCAAAGTACAGACACAAACATAGCTCGTGCACAGGAATCCCCATACATGGGAGGAGGGAGATGAAGTCAGTCTCATAACACACTTTCTTTTCTAGTTGAGATGGATGATCCCAGCAGCTCATCTCTTTGGCTGGCCATGCAAACTTCAGCCCATTTTGGTATGCAGTAACACATGCAGCAGGAACCAGATTTTGGGCAAGCAGACAAGAAGACAGCAGTGCTTGCTGACAAAACAGCACACACACAAATTGTCGCATGCAACTATATATGTCTTTAAACACATTATTACATTGCCCTCACTGAGAGTTAGCTTTGCAGTAAGCTTGATATACTTCACTGCAGTGGGGTATTTGCTTAAATGGAGTTATCTGAGCCAAATTATCTGTCCCAGGGTCCATACACAAAAAAAAGGGGTACTTACTGCATAGGCAATCGTTTAACTGGAAAGGTCATGAAAAGCTCTGATTTAATTAGCAAAAGCCAAACTTGAAAGATTAGGCTCAATAGCACGTCAATCACTATTTCGGACTCACTGACTTTCAGAATTATTTTCTACATATGCTCAAAAAGCCAACCAAAAAATCATAATTAGTGCCACAGAGACCCTATGGGGAATACTGAAGATCATTTCCCTGCCTGGTTTTTCATTTCACTTACCCTTCTGTGGCTGGTGGTATCTATACACTAACATTATTCTCTCTTCTGCTTTAATCTGGGCTTGGAGCCTTCTTAAACTTATTTTATGCTTACCTAAGAAACTATGCTACTTCCAGCAAGAGAAGGCTTTTACTGAGAGCATTTCCCCCAATGACTTTTTAATCTTCCTACCCTTGACCTTTCAGTTCAAAATATTAAACAAATCACAAGCTATTACTTGTATTTATTAGGCCATTAAAAGCCAAACCCACCTTTTTCCAAGTTATGTAGGAAAAGGGGAGCCCAAAGCAAGACAGACTAGATAATTACGGTACTAAAGACCAAACATATGTGAATTATTCTTGTGACATTTTCCATTCTTGTTACCATCTTCATAATGAAAATGAGGTGTCAGAAGCTTCATTCCTTATACCCAAACTTTATGTGATTTCAGTTACGTGCTACATTACTGTGAGGTTTTTCAATATTTGGAAGTTGGGCCAGCTAGCCATTCCCCTAAATTTCTAATTACAAACTTAACAACCCATGGAAGAAGAACACATTTTAAGACCCAAGTCCTCAGCCTTTATAAATGTACAGATATGGAAAGCCTTGTGCCATAGTCCTGTGCACTGCACCCATTAAAAGGCAGCACACAGAGAAATGCAATAGGTTGAAGATCTAGAAAATTTTTATCGAAACAGAAATTCTCAGGAAAAAAAAAACCAAAACCACACAAATTTTCAGGAGCAGGAGATTTAAGAAAGCACCACAGCTGTAAGATTTTAGATGAAGAAGCTATTAGGAGAACAGGACAGTTTACAGCCATAGATAACACAGTGGCTCCCTCTCTTTCTTCCAGTGACTACATTTCAGACAAAAAAAAACATTAATTTAATTTGTCATCATATTTTTTTTAAGTTTAAGTGGTCTGTGGAGAACTAGGAAGGGCCTTGTGTACTATCAGAAACATTTCCATGTTCAATACTTCTGAGTAGCAGCATTTATTTCCATGCTTCTGCTCAGCCCAACTCCTATATAAGGAGCTGCTTTCAAAAGGGCAAAAAGCTCATATCAGTGAGGAAGTGGAAGATGTTCAGCTGCAAGACAAATATATTAAAGTGCATGACTTACAAGTACAGAATCAAAATAAGGTGATAATAAAAAGTATATGTGAGGAAGGTCTTTCCTAGTATTTTAACTTGCAATGGAAGAACCATGAACTTTCTCAGAGCTCCTGCAACCTCCCGAGGTGAGGAAGAGCAGGTGTGCAGGCAGTGCCTGGATGTTTCATGCCTCCTTGGCAGAGGAGGGTCAGCTAGTGTCCTGGTAGGGTTTATGTTACAACAAGGAAGTGAAATGCATGGTTCTCAGCCCAAAGTTTTATGAGGTTTGCTGTTATTGCTGCGGGTATCTGGATAAAGGCATTAAAAGACAAGGAGAGGGTTGGAATACTCACAGGCAGGGAGCTTCCAAGCAACACTTTCACCCTACCCTTGACTTTCTGCGACCTATTCCTCTTAGGAGACCTATTGACATTTAGAGTTTATCAAGTTTTACAGTCAATCCCCCTGTAATAAGGTGAGGACAACAAATATTTTGCTTTCACAGAAGCAAACTTGATGTTACTTCCACACCACTCAGTTAAGCCCACATTGCAGTGCTGTCTTGGTCTCTGTTAACAATCATAGAGATATCAGACATTTCATAAGAATCAGGTTACAAAAATGTAGCTGAGAGACATACAAGGACATAAAAATTCCAATGAGATAAAAGCATCCCTGTTTACATAGCAATTCTGCTTCATTAGACTCAATGTTGTTTCATTATATTCAATGTCATTTAGTTTTGATGTTCATTTCAAGGCTGCTTATTTATACTGAGGCAAAGAGGGGGAAACACAGTAGAAACTCTGTGCTGAATGCAATGTTGAAATGGGGTTTAATATGCAATAAACTGTATATATCGTGTTCTAGTTAAGAAAGAGCCCCTATTTGCTTACATATGTTACTATACAAAACATATCCAAAAATCAAATTGGCCTTCACTAAATCCCACAAGCAGAGAAACTCTTGACTGAAACTGCTCAGAGACTATTCAGAATAAAGATATTTTTTTCGGCTATTTATGCAAACTTTCTGCCAGGCGACATCCACTCCTATTCAGGGCTTTAAAGAAAGTGCTTTTTGGGGGATGAATTTTACTTATTAGTATTGATGCATAAATCCATCTGGAGTCTGTTGCCAATGGCAAAAATCCAAGGGACACGGGCTGGTACCTTTGAGGCAGAACAGACAACTCGCTACACTTCCTTAAAATGCTTTTTATCAAATTTCTTGTATGCAGCAGCTCAAACCCACTAAGGGTTTAATTTTTCATTTTATTGTATGCTATTTTGCACATCTTGCTATAGGGTTTCCCTGAAAGTGCATAAACTCATTTTAATTGTTCCCAGTGCTGACTCCCATTTAATTAAACAGTAGTATTATAGCAAGATTTACTATACAGAAACTGAGACTTTTTAAAAGCTGTAACAGAACATACAATGGATGTGTCACATTTTAAAAGCCTAATTAAATCTATTGTTTCTCCATGTTCTCAGCATGTCTCTCTCAAGTGTAAGATATAGTTTAAATGGCTGAGATGTTTATTTCCATGATCACATGAGCTGGATTCACATTTAGGGTGGTTGCTCCTGGCAAAGTGAAAGGAGCGCTTGGTAAGAGCATGTGTGGTATGGGGCACTGAATATAACTCAGATAAGTGAAAGGAGTGAAAACAAGAGGACATGTTTTGCAAATTGCGGTTTTCATCAGATGTCCTTGGATGAGAAAGGGAGCTGAGTCAGTCTTGGGGAGGCAGGTGGAAATCCAGCCCCATTCCCTTCAAACATACACAACTTTCCAGGCTTTCCCCTCCCCAAACTGAGCCTGATCCCTGCAGAGATGAACAGGGGAGAGGTGGAGGACCAGTGAGCCTTCCCACCCCACCAAAGAGCCTTTACAATTCAGGAAAACTCTTCATAAGGGGGTTGCAGGGATTGGGCTTTACCTGCCTCCAGGCAGGGAGCAGGGGTGGCTCTTAAATCAACAAGGAGGACAACAAGGTGTGCAACAATGCCAGCAGCAGCAGGGGAGCAGAGCACACACAGGAATGCTTTCCTTCAGGGATGCCTCCCAGGACAGGCTGTTCTGAACTGCCCCTTCCTCAGGGATCTGCCTCATAAATAAAAGCCATTTGTCTGGAGCTGGCTGGGATAGCAGCTCTGCAGGAGCTTCCCTCCCAGCTCAGGGGTTTCGGTGTTTTGTTTCTTTAACCACCCCATATGCCAGCTTTCAGATGCTAAGAGGGAAAAAATTACAGTGATTATTAGGACACAGCCGGGTAGGACTTCTCTGAAGCATCCAGCATTAAGCAGACTCTGCTCCCAAAATGGAAGCTCCCAGCACTTGCAGGGATAATTAGGCCACAGACTGCCTTTCTAAGAGAAATTCCCCTTTGTCCGTAATCTCAAAAGAGAAGAGATGTGCAACATTTCAGAGACAAGCTGAACTCCAGCCGAGAGGAAGGATTTCAGCCCGTGAGGCCGAGCTCTGCTGCCCCAGTGGTGTTTCAGCAGCAGAGAGAGCGCAGGGCTCAGCTCAGAGCTGCGGCTGCCGTGATCAGAATCACTGCGCTACATCCCTTCTGCACAGTTAATACAATCACGGCTGATTTTAAGGGCAATCAAATACAGCAAGTCCCTAAAAATGAGAATAATAAGAGGCACCAAGGGAGGCAAATTCCCTTAGAGATCACTGGAGATTATCTTAGAAAAGATAAGAAAATTCAGTACGAGCTAGATATCAAATGCAATAACTCCTGCAAAATACCCTTTTATGGAGAATCAGAAGCATAGTAGTTATTTAGTCTTTGGCATCTATAACCTCTTATAGTGAAGAATACATTGTAATTATTTAGTCTTAAATAAGTAATCACTTTTTTCCTGCTTTAATATTCTGAAAATAATTATATTACTTGAGGTTCATTAACTGTTTCCAGCAGAATAACCAGCTTTATTTAATTAGCTGGATGAAGCTTTTTAGTTACTTTCTTTCTTTCCATCACTGATTAAACATTAGTTTCAGAAGATTAGCAGCTATTTTCTTCCAGTCAATATGCTTTAGTTTATAATCTTTTCATGGGAGAAAAAAATTACGGTAAATCAAACTGAAATGCTGTGATTACTTAGAAAAGACATCAGTGAGAAATAAGGTTTGCTGAACTCTTTCATCCACTATCTTGTCCTTAGCAGCAGAAATGGTAAAAAGAAAAGTGAATGCCACTTGTAAGGGACCAGGTTCTCTTGCTACACGATTGTTATTGAGCAAGACCTGTGCTCTGGGTATCCTCAAAGGAACACTGGCATGAAATAAGCATAAACCTGATATAATATATCAACTGCGTATTCCACTCACCCAGATTTGATGCCAAAGCACATCACTTTACAGGTTGAAATACGAACTGTTATTCTCCCAATCCAATTCCAGCATGTGAAAGTGACCATGATGTTATGCGCATCAAATATTCAGGATTTATTCTTTTTCTTAAATCTCACTTTAGTAAATTCCTGCAGCAGACAACTCTACATGTTTTCTGTACAAGTGCTAAGTCAACTTTGCCCCAGCTGATCAAGAAGGACAAAATACATAAGTCTGTACATATGAGACCTTTTTGGATAAGTACAAGTCCTTGGATGCTACCCGGGAAGAAAAGGGTATCGAATGGGGAAGGAAATGGTGAAAGTAAGGCAGAAAGCAGCGTGGAAACAGAAGTTATCCATGTGTTTATCAAAACCACCATCCAGGAAGCAAACAGCCCTGCCAAGCAGAGGTAGAGGAGGGTTGCAGGCTGTGGTCCTTGGGCAGGGCCTGGGCCCCTGTGAAGCCAGTATAGGGAAGCACCTTGCTCGGTCAGCAGGTGAGAAATATTTTTATCAACAGTTTAGATTCCTATCTGACCAGTCACAAAAAAGCCATTAGCCACTTTCTTTTGCTGAAAACCATCTAACTTCCACAATGTCAAAGATCCAGACTACCAAAACCAAATGACCATGGGATGATAACATAACTTCTACTGCATTAAGAAAATCAACAACTTTGTGAAAACAAGATCCAACCACATCAGCTGTCAACTACTGCCTTATCTTTCTTAAATTTTAGCAAACAGAACGTCCACATCTACAAAGCATATAAACACAAGCATGAAATTTTATATCCCTCTTTTCAGTAAGGAAAAAGAGTGCTCTGACTTCTTTGCCAGTTAATTTTTGTACCCTTCACAAATTGCGTTTGTCTGCAGCAGTAAAACCAGAACTTTCTTGCTGTCCCTGCAGCACATTTCCTTGGCAGCAAGCACAGCCAAGCATGTGCCTCCTGCAGACTTCAAAATAGTGCAGTGTTTTGATGTGCCATGGGTTTCTGGTAGTGCTATTTGTAAGGGGGGTCATGATTGGTACAGTGAGGGCATAAATCTATCTATTTCACTATGAATAATAAAAATTTGAAATTAAAATCCAATTTGCTTTTAAATGAAAATTACAAATATCTATAGATTGTCATTTTTAATTATTAGTCATTGTTACCTATTCTGTGCTCAAGGCCTTTTCTTCCACATATCATACAAACACTAAACTATCAGTTACATCAAAGATCCCTTTATATTTGGCAACATAACCATTTACTGTGGACTGCAACTACAGGAGGCTTTTTATTACTTGGGTATAAAGAGTCAAATTTAAGGCAGACCTCTCTCTGTCTGTCCTTGTTTTGACAATAATACACTTGACTTGCAAGAAAGCTGCAGAAGTGCCAAACAGACAAAAGCAAACCAGGGAGAAAAATTCTAGCTACCAATATTTCTGCTTCCAAGTCTTTACCTTTTTATGCTATTTTATCTTTTTATGCTATTTTTTGCTTGTTTCCTGAGCACGGGCATTCTACCAGCTAATGTAAAGGCCACCCCTGACCTGCTGTGGTGCACAGACGGATGAGCACAAGCTCAGCTCAGAGCATTGAAGTAAAGTAAATCACTCCTAACACATACATTATTATATGTACTTTCATATAGATCAGGGAAACAGATGTTATAGGAATTCAGTCTAATATTCCTACATGTCATGGATGTTCACATAAGGATGGCTGCAGCAGAGGGATCAGTGCACTGCAGGTGACTGACAGGGAGGGTTTGGAAAGAGCTTTCTGTTTATTTGCATAAAGTCAACACACAACCAGCGGACAGTCAGAATTCAGACACCATTTAACACTGTTGTCAGTATAGTTGTTTACATGATCTCTTTGAGCATTACATACATTTTCACAGTGGGTAAAATCTACTCAGATCTCAACAAAACATGTCCATCTATTGTCTGAGTACCGCAAGAAGAAGGATGAAAGAGAGGTAGCAAAACATTTATCTTTCCTTTTAGACAACTGATAGGGTCATGAAGCAATAAAAGATTTTAGCCTCTCATTTTCTCCCTGCATAAGCAGGGACAGTCAGAGAAAAGCCTTTACAAAAGAAGGACTCCATTTGTGCCTGTATAAAGGATGAGGGAAAACTGATAGCAGGTGGCACTTCAGTTCCTGTATTCCCAGAGCAAATTCAAAGTTGGACAATAACTTAAATTCAGTCTGTGAATTAAAGTTTCTCCCTTGAACATAATACAACTAGGCAGGCTACTGCAATTCCCTGCAAAAACAATGGTATTGGGGTGATTTCATTGCTTAATAGTAAAATCCTTCAGTGCAAAATCAAAAAACCACAAATTCTTCAGGATTAAAGAACAAAGATATTTTAATTTTTTTAAAACTTGATTGTGTTAAGCATGTTGTTCCCTGTCCCTCAAAATCTGGCTTGCAACAAAACTGGAGGATGAAGCCAACAGCCCTGAGTCAGATACAGCATTGATTTTAGACACCAACTTCATTGACTCCAGCGAGTCACCTCAGGCTACCCAATAAATTTGCACAAAAGCAAGTTCACTGCTGCAGTTTAGCCAGTCTGTAAGAGGAAATCCTCATTAAACAAGGGGACTCCTAATTAAGGAGGACAACTAAGACCTTGAGTGAGCATTAACTGGCACAGCTTTACTGACTGGAAGTCTGGAGAGCTACAAAAATTTCTTTTGAAAACTTGTGTCTTTGACAGCCATTTCACAGATGCTCCTTCCCTGCAGCTCCGAGCCTCTCAGCCTCCTCTGCCATGCTTTTCTGTACTTTGTTGGCATATCACAGCTCTGAAAATTATCACTCACTTTAAATTTTCTAGTCCATGCTCATAGCCAGTGACTGTGGTTGTTTTTCTTCCTTTTCAATTTTGTGCTGTCATCTTGATTGACTAAATGGCAAATCTTTCAATAGGTGATGTGTTTTTCAACTCACCATTTACAAAATAAGCCTCTAATGCTCATGGTCACAGACAGGAGTTGGGAGAGCAGGAAGAAAGCAAGCCCTAAAAGCCAAATTATAGAAAAAAAAAATCTTGACATTTCCTCTTTTTTCATGGTGGAGTGGTTTGCAGGAAAGCTATATGTGATTTTTTAACTGCTTGGGACTATCAGAACACACCGTCCTCAGTCTGCAGATCTGTGGCATATTTTGGCAGCACAAAAAGTCACTACAGTAAGTGCCCACCTTAAATGTAACCACCCAAATATAACCACCCTGCCTTCCGAAGCTGGCCTACCGGGGACAGGTCATCTGGGAATTTTTAAAATAGCTAGCCACCAAGAGCAGTTTTCATCTACTCTTTTAAATAATCAATAAAAATTGTTTTCCAAGACATTTGTACGGCACCCTGCAACAGGGTTGCATTGCATCTTGATAATTTAGGATTTTCTTTCCCTGCCACCTGTAGTTAAGGACTTTTTTTTAATCTGTTCCATCTGTGAAGTGCAATGAATTTCAGATAGACTTTATAGTGACTGTCCTTCCAGTTTAAATCTTAACAGAGACCTTGTTTACCTGTGCTTACTAACCAGGCTGTGGTGTAATAAATCATTTAAATGGAGTTACAATTTGGTTGTAAAACATCAAGAGATGCTGACCAAGAACACTATTACATTAGAAGCAGAAAACCCTTGTGCTATAAACATTGTTCTCATGCATCATACACAGTGTAAGGTTAGATATTTTATGCACTAATGGAGGGAATAGAGGAGATTTTTTCTAATAATGTTATCAGTGTACAGAGTTATCCTGAATACAACAGTATCTTAAACCTCACAGTGGACCTGATTCTGCCATGAATTAGATTGTTTTCATAAAGATTCCTTTCATTTTTTACCATAAAAGTAAACCTGAATGCCCCTTGGGAGCTACATACATGTGTGTACATGTGAGTTATATATCCTGGCAGCATTTGGACAATATTACGAACATGGTATCTTCCTATGGAACAAGGTTACCACACATGGCACCCCTCTGGGGCTCACAGGTGTCTGCTGGCACCCTTTTACCCCCAGCCCTTCCTGCCCAGTGTGAAGTCCCTGGACATAGAGAAGCTGGTGGGCCTTAGGAATTATGTATGAAAGCCAAAATATTTCATTACAGCAGGATGTAGAATAGCCAAGCAGAGGCCAGGGCATCAGCATGGTACCTACTTTAAAACCATAAGATAAAAATCCTAAGGCTGATGGCACAAAGGAAGAGGTAATACCATCATTTGACAAAGAGCAAAGAATTCAGATGACAGATTCAAAGACAACCACACCGAAGCATCTGTCAGAGCCACACGACATGCCCACACAATCTGGGTCATCTGCCTTCACACAAGGATGTGCCTCTTTCTCCTTATTCAGCTACAAGTCACTCTTCACTTACATAAAAAAACGCAGCAAACAAACGTCAGTTCCTGAAACATCCCATGAATGCATTCACATTATCTGGGGAGATAGCACTGTCACCTCTAAAGGATGATATAGGGATCAAGTGTATCTGTATGATATGGATGGGACCAGAGATAACAGAGCTGCACAACATTACTGTTCTGCCTAGAAAACCCATGTTTATACAGTTTAACTACTGGCAGCCTGGGATCCTAGTGAATTACAGGGAAATAGGGATGCTATCCTATGTGGAAGGCCTCCTGAGGTACTGGAAGAAGTGACAGTGCACTGTGATACTGTGCAGGAATGGTTGCTCAGTTTAGTTAAATTTAGCCTTTTTCTTGTGGTTATCAAGAGACTTCCCCAGCCATAACAGAGATAGGATTATAACCCACAGGCATTGCAAAACTTCATGTTAAGGAGTCAAAGGAGAGAATTAGGTCAAAATGATCTGAACCAAAATCTAGTGATATGAAGGGAGAAGAGTAAAATAAAAAGAAGGGGAAAAATCCGCACCAACACATCTTCCAAGAGTGGGAAGGCAAGAGTCACAGCGGGATGAGACTCAGTCACTGAAGAATAAAGCAGCCATGGTGAGGAGATGCAATGGTATAAGAATCAGGTAGTTTTGCACTTTCCCAAACTCTGCTGCTAACAACTACCATGTCTGCATTGTCACATGCTTGTTGTTACCCTTCTGCTGCAAGTTTCCAAAGTACTTTCTGAAGCAAGAAAGATGATAGACTATTGGTTTCTCTTTAGCCACGTAGGCAAAGCTTACTACAGACTTGACAGCCAAGTGGATGAGGAAAGTTCACATCATCTTTTACATTGTCTGACCAGCACAGGCTATTAAACTGCAACACATTGGCCACAACAATCAGCTGACCAAAGCTGGCATGTTTACCAGACCCAGATGAGGACATCTGCTCTCCCCCAACATTGTCTTTCATCTTTATAATCTCTGTGGACCCTCCATCTTGAGAAAGAGTCTGAGAAAACTCACACAGAAAAGCAACTCTTTCTTCTTGATGGATAAAACGTTGGTTTGATTTATACTTCTTTTCCTAATTTATAGACAAAACATAAGAATGTGCCAAAGAGGGGTCAAAGGATGAACTCTCTGTGTCAAATTCTGATCACAGCTCTATGAAAACAAACTTTTCTATTCATTTAATTGGTATTTACATTAGTGTAATCAAGTGAAAAAAAATTGTCTAGTCAACTCCAATCTGACTCTCACACTATGAAAATTCAAAGCACTAAAAAATTCCTGCTTAAATACAGCACTGTAAAGTAAGACCCGAAAGATCAGATTTACAGACAAAATTTCAGCCCTTTTTTACATGCCATGAAACCTATTTATTTGGAGATTAAAATTCAATTTACAGGTTGAGGTTAAACTCAAACTCCCAGAAACCTAAGACACAGAGTCCTTTCTCCAACTTTGCCTCCCTACCCCATGCCCACAGACACAAGCCAGCCTGCTGCATCAGAGCAGAAGGGTATGCATGGCTCTGGGAACTCTTGCATGGCACTAGGACAAGGAGCCCTGTTCTACCATCCCCAGCACCATCCATTGGGATGCACTGTCTAAGCCAAGAACACTGCCAAAGAGCTGCAGTGACTCCACACTTCAGAGAAACCCTGTAAGCCCCTCCAAAAAATGGTATAAAGCAGGTGCTTCCTTAGCTGTCCTCAGTTTCTCTAGAGGCTGATTGAGCCTTCAGACAACAGCATAAGAACAGGTACTTTACTAGATGCCTCTATATAGGCCCTTCACTTTAAAAATTACATTGAGATGGTGCAGCATGTCCAGAGAAGGACAACAAGGCTTGTGAAGGTTCTAATAAACATGTTTTACGAGGACTTCCTGAGGGAGCTGGGTTTGTTTAGTCTGGAGAAGAGGAGGCTGAGGGGGCACCTCATGGCTCTCTCCCACTGCCTGACAGGAGGTGTGGTGAGGTGGGGGCCAGTCCCTTCTGCCACACCTGCAGTGAGAGGGCAAGAGGAAAAGGCCTTAAAATGAGACAGGGAAGATTCAGATTAGACATTAGAAAAAAAAATCGCTGTTAGGGTGGTCAGGCACTGGAATAGTTTGCCCAGGTTGGTGGAGTCAGCATC
This sequence comes from Scytalopus superciliaris, assembly GCA_013400415.1. NCBI lineage: Eukaryota > Metazoa > Chordata > Aves > Passeriformes > Rhinocryptidae > Scytalopus > Scytalopus superciliaris. The sequence goes on along the minus strand of VXBX01001181.1, from coordinate 130,778 downwards.
TCTGAAGATGTTCAAGAGGTGTGTGATATGGTGTTGTGTGATGTGGTTTAGTAGTTTAGGGGTTACAGTGGTAGTGCTGGCTGGACTGTGGGACTGGATGATCTTGAAGATCTCTTCCAACCTTGACAATTCTGTGATCCTATGATTCTATATCCTACCAAGTACTAACTGCTCTTTGCTTTCCATGTCCTTTCCCTCCTACACCAAGGTTATTTACCCACCATCTCTTTAGGTTCATGACCAGCAAGCTTTGCATCCCTGCAAGTCAGTGACATCACCTTTTAGCACCACAACTGCCTCAGCTGTGGTTTTTTTAAGCACTGACTTCCATGCTTTCTCCAACAGACACCTTAACTTAAGGGGGTATTTTCCTCTACACATCCAAAAGCTACTACACGTTCCTCCTTGCAAGCCCATCCCAAAACTTCACTACAAAGCCAGCAGAACTAAGCAAAAAAAGTCACAGCTGTGGTGAAGCTGCTGGTGAACCAAGGTCCCTGCTGTCTGTGCCCACAGGCACTGACCCACAAACCCTCTTCTCTACCCGTTACTTCCCATCTGTGCTTCTGTGAGCTCACCGAGATCTGTTTGTACAGCACTTGGGTACGTCAGGTCCTATACTGACTGTTCCCAGGCACAAGTATAACACAGATCACAGAGAAATCATTATCAAATCAAAGGGAAGCTAAAAAGAAGCAGCTTTTCACCTGCTTTCAGCAGACAAGAGGGAACTCGTGTTTTCTTAACTTCTACTTGTACAATTAACACTCCTTGGTTCCACTTAATCATCATGGGGCATTTTCCTATTTGAAATTGTTTATTCACCGGAACCAATTTTTTTACTATGTGTTTACATTTAATCATCCAGCAAGCCTGATTATCTTGAGTACTAATAATAATCAACACATTACTAACATCACTTTAGTTTTAAGCTTTATGACTAAACATTGCAAATTAATTCCAAGTTAATCAGTTTCATTAGCTATGCAAATATGTTTTTGGCTTAAAGCATTAAATCAGATTTAATTTGCTAAGACAATATTCATTGGGAGTTTATGCAATCCATTCTTGCTTTCCATTAATTAAGGCATGTTACACTGTGGGGTCTCTATAAAAAAAAAAATCTAAAAAGACAAAACTGTTAAATTATTGCCTTCATTTGCAACTTTTGTATTATGACAAGATCTGAAGGCAAAAGAAAAACATCAAGTCAAGGACACACAAAAAATCAGTTTCCCCTTAGAAGAATATAGAGTGGATTTAGAAGCATTTAAATTTATATACATCATAAATGTTGTCCCCCAAGATCACTGTATTGGGTTTTATTTACTGCAAGAGTAGAAATATGGCATCAGAGCATAGAAGAGTGACCACAACTGTCCTTTAACTCTGAGGTGTGAAAGTGTAAAGCAGACTCACTCAAGAGAGCTGAGGATGTTCAGGTGCAGAATTAGTCCTTACAGAATGTGCAGAGATACAGAGAGAGGATAGTCTGTAAGAAATTCGTACTGTGGATAAATAATTAGGGTTGGCTGATCCTTTAAACTTATTTGGGCACGTTTCCTTTGCCTCAGTGGATGTTTTGCTTGTGCAGAAACACAAATATCAATGTCATTGGGTAGGGAATTAAGTACCTGGCCTACTGGGCAAGAAATTATTAGAGATTATCTAAACACCAGGTTCTTAATCCAAAAAGCAAACAAGGAAGTTGAGTACTTGAGAACCAGATGAATCAGTGGCTGCTCTGGAGACTTGACTGAACTGAAGCAGATTCAGCTGTGGATGTGCATCCTATCTGGGCCTGCAGGTGGAGAGCTGAGCACCCAAAGTACCAGCTCACACACAAATCACTCTTTACCCCCGTAAAAGAAGGAAGGATCAGTGATTAAAATTAACTTGAGCTCCCCAGGTGATGCTGATGAATGGCTTGGTTTCTAGATGCCTCAGCTCTTAATTTTCAGCAAGAGGGATGCTTAAAGTACTAGAAGTGCTAAATGTAAAAGCACTATGTAAAAGTTTGCTATTGTTTTCCCATCTATTTAGGTATTGGCGATGTTGGATTTATCCCAATAGCATTGTGGAAACAGTAGATCCATGCTTGGAAGTTCTGTTTTCAGGAACACCTTGACATTTGAGCTATGGAAACAGAATCCTTACTATCAGTCCTGTGAGCACCAATGGCAACAGGATAACAAATACAGTGCAGAGGCAGTGAACGGTGCAAGTTATTAGAAGCTAGTTATTTGCATTTTACATCTTATCTTAACATTTCTGCCCTTCGCATTTCTCAGTCATTGATAAGTCAAACTTACCTAAGACTGGCCCCAAGCCACAGAGTACGTACATTTGTGTACAGTTTGGTGTTGGGAAGCAAAGAAAGAGCATTGATTAATTAAGCATTGAACTTAGACCTAATATTCATTTGATGGACAATAACTGCTACAGGCCTTCAAAAGATTTCTCCATTTCAGATTTATCTTGGTCTATCAAGTGCCTTTAATTTCAGTAAGAATGAACTGTGTCTCTCAACAGTCATCACCACAGTCAGACCATGACTGGATATACAAGGAGTTACACTCTCCAGTCAGCCAGAGATTTGCCCATACTGCCATGTGCAATGACTTGTCACCTACACTAATAATGGTCTTCCATGAAATGGTCCTTTGGGAAACAGAACAGGTTAGAACCACTCTACCTGAATTTGAGAGGTGTCAGAGGAGTCTTCCCTTTGCACCTTTGGTATGCAGAATAAATGAAATAATACCACATTTGAATCCCCTGTGTTGAGGTGCAGCTCTCTCATGACATCCCAAGGCATTAGGCAGAATGGACAGGAGAGTCTTAGACCTATCTTCCTCTCCCATAGCAGCCTGTGCTTCTGCTCTGGAACACAATTTCTGAATCAAAACTGAGCATTTCCAAACCAGACAAAACTTCCTGCTGTTCTTTTCCATTCTTTCTCACAAGCCATCTGCCTCAACTTTGATTAGATTTAGGTTGGCACCAAGCCTGTTGATTAAACCAGTGCTCTTTCAAAAATGTGATGGCTCAAAAGGAAGTTTCCTGGACCACCCATAATTCAAACAGGTTTCTTTTGCATATCTAAATTGCATCAGTTATTATACAGAAGCAAAATCACATCTAAAGACTGATATATGGCTACACCCTGGGGCAAATACCACCCTGTCACAGCTATATGAACTTGGAGAAACTGAGCTTAGACAAATGGACTGAGCTATAAAAATTGGATTTGACTGTTTCATGGAAAGACAAAAGATGAGAGTGCACCCATCTCCTGTAGCAGCTTCAGCAAGTATTTACTTCTTTAGCAGATCTTTGCAAGTCAGGAGCTATTACTCCAAGGATCCCAGACCCACAAGCAGTTGTACTTACAACACCCTTCTCCTTAGACTCAGTGAGATTAATACATCAGTCCTATGAGTGTTCAACATGTTTCCCATGAGATTGGTCCCACCCATGCAAATTCAGTAACTGAAAGACATCCCAGACATCAGGGACAAATTAAAAATAGGCAATCACTTCTTGTTGTTATAGTACTCCATTCTTCATAGATACTCATAAATTTAAACAGTATAGAATTAAATTCACTCATCTCCTTCAGCTTTTATTCATCACAAATTAAAATATTTGCTTTTATTTTCATTCTGAGTCCCTTTCTCACTTCAGCAGAATACAGAGGTCTCATGGATACAGAAGGAGTAATGAATGCTTTCTCCTTTTAGGATTTGGTCAATCAATTGATTATTTATTTATTTAATGCAGATCAAAGCAACAAAACTTCTTTTAAGAGACTTTGCTTTTTTTAATTCAGTTTCTCAATTACTCATCTAAACAACATGGCAACTCAAAAAGTAATGATTAAAGGTGTGAAAAGGAACTATCTTGACCTTTATATTTTTCACAAACAAGAGATACGTTGAACAAATTTCATCCGTGGAGCTGCAGCAATTACAGACTCACAAGCAGTGCACCCTGTTCCTAATTACTTTAGCAAAAAGAAGCCAAAGTAGAGGCTTAAAGTAACTGACATCCCACCCGACCCCATACTCAGCAGCTACACCAAAGTGTCCTCATGAGAGCAAAGAAAGATTTGGATCCTGTGGCCAGCCTGCAAGGGGCATAACACCTGAGAAAAAGAAGGAAAAGGAAAATAGGGAAAGCTCCATGAAAAGTCTTTCTGATATTTACCCCACCAATATTCTCTGCTTCATTTGATGTGGAAAACACTCCCCTCTGGCAGCCATGCATCCATGCATACAGTGCCACACTTAGTCTGAGCCAAAAGGAACAAGGCGGAGGCAGGAGACTTGAGCCAAAGGGTGCTTGCTGTGTGATCTGGGCTTGCAGCAACTGCTGGCTGCCTAAGACAGAGTTCTTTCCAGTTCCCCTTCACACCCACACATGCTTCATCTGTGCATGGGTGAGCCAGCAAGAGGCATGGCAGGACAGCATCAGACCTACAGCTGCTGCTGCCTTTGGCTTTTTGGGCTGGTGTGTGAAGGTAAAGGAAGGTAGGTGAGTGTGGGAAACCAGCACAGAAAGGAATAAGAAAGGATGCTGCACGGGGGCTGGAAGCAGAGAGGAAAAACCAATTTCCTGCATGCCAGGGTTGTAGGGTAGCAGTGCCTGCTGGCAGCAGTGAATGTACTGGGAGAGCTGCACCATCCTCAGAGATCTCCTCTAGGCTGCTTGGGCTGGCAGGGCCAGGGGAGGAGCGATGGGACCGGAGCGAGCTGAAGTGTACCAAGGTAGGATTTGCTGACACAAATGTAAGGATTGCTTTTGGAGGGAACAGTAACTTCCTACAGCTCAGTGAAGGCCTAGGGACAGGGTCTGGAGCACATCAGGCAATGCACAGGTGGGAGGTTGTACGTGGGAGAAGAGACCTCAAGAAGCACAGTGGGCCTTCCGAAATTAACATATAAAAGTAGACAATTTTTCCAAATCCAAACAAACAAATAAATAATCAGAAATGTTGCACCAAGATGTAAACTGTAGCCCTTCCCCACTTCACTGGACTTTGGTGATATGAGCCATTACCCAAGAACTTGCTTTTATCCTCTTTTGGCTGGTATTCAAAGAAGACTCTTGCCCTGATGAGCCTGAAAAAAAATTTCCTCTCATCCACAGTAGGCTAAACTCCGTTGAAGAACAAGTAACAGTGTAGCCTGATAAGAAAACAAGTAGTCAAGTGCCTTGTGACCCTGTGGCACCTGCTGATCAAGTAGCTGTTACCATTACTCTACAGCAAGCCTGTCCCAGGAAAGTTTTGCCATTTCCTTCCACGGGGTTGAGAACTGAAATCCCTCTGGACACACCCAGAGCATCTACCCAGCACACTATCTCACTCCTAGTCAGGGGAGGCAACTGGGTGAGGGTCGTTCATAGAACATAGAACTGGGAGCAAGTGATCAAGCTCTCATTTTGTGCTAACCCAGAGGAAGGAAAGAAAGCAAGTCCATATGAGAAGCCCTGACTTTCAAGCAGGCAAGCTGAGAAACTAAAGGAAACAGTGAAGTCAGCTGAAGAAGACAGTGCAGGGATTTAAGTGGAAGCTTTTTTCATCCTTAAATCAATGAATACCTGGAATTCACCTTTCATAGACACATACATGAAAAAACAAATTGTAGAAAAGTGTTCCAGACAGAGCTGATGGAATACCCATCTCAGAACGACATTAGCAATTGTAACATAAACAGAGAAAGGCAATAATGTCACACCATAAAAGACCTCTCAGCTAATCTGAATCAGAAATTATAGAGAAAAAATAGGAGCAGACAAAAGTTTTAGCAAACGAAACAACATAAGAAAAATTACCTCTTATCTTCCTTTCTGCAAGGCAGCTGCTTACAGGTGCTCAGGCCTCAACCAAGAGCTGCACCACTCATCTGGGAGGTGGAAGGCACAAATCCCCTTAGAACAGGAAAAGCACCAAACCCAGACTCCCTTTCCCTTATAGAAGGCAGCATTTTTTCCCCTTGTGGAACTCTGTAAAATACAAGAATGTGTTTGCAAGAGTTTCTTCCTCCCAAATGATAGGTGTAGGGATTTACAACTTTGTTTCCTGAACAGATGTTGTCTCCAGGAACCTGGCTCTAGTGTGAACAGGGCTTCATATTCATCACTCTTCCCAGAGCTTCCTGGCTTACTGTGGATGGCTCCTTATACAATTTGCATGATTCGGGATTGCTTTTTTGGAGGCATCTAATTCCTTCTATCAGCTTTACAAGCAGCTTACAGACCAAACTTTGGAGACAGTAGTTGTTGCTGCACTGGTTGGATAGGTAAGAGCCAGGCAGAGAATCTTGATGTCAGTCCCAGTTCTTCAGGTTCATGTGATACTATTAACTTCTGCAAACACATGTCACAGCTGAGCCCAGGTAAGACATGAAAGAACTGGGGTCAGTCACCATCTGTTCTCAAGCATTACACTACCTCCTTATTCACACCAGTGAAGCACTACTAAAAGAAAAAAAAAGGAAACAGAAAAAAGAGGCATATGAAATTAATTACAAATAAACCAAAAGTGCCTGTCATTGAGAACTTGATTCTGATCTCACTTCATGTTGGTGTAAATCAAAATGTCTTTCATTTTTCTTGTTTTTCTGCCGGTAATCATTAAAAGGTTTTACAAAATAGCCTTTCTTTAAGGCTACTAGGCACTGTATATTCAGGGAGATAATCTGCTTGTCAAGATGGTTGAAAACATTCATCTTTCTGGATTTTGGCCTCACAATGCAACACACACATCTCCTCCAAAAACACGTCTGCTCTAGCTCATTACCCAAACAGCTGACAAACTCTGTTAATTTGACATTGAGTTGGGGGGAGGGGGGAGAGCTGTATACTTTGTAAGTCATATAAGCGCAAGCAGAAATCATTGCCCCATGCTTTATCATTATTAATGCATTTTCTGACCGATGGCAAATTACACAATGTCCCACACCCTTGGAGATTGCATTTGGAAGTATTGACCTTGAAATAATGTCAATTGGATGTCACTGGAAGAGCTAAGGAAGTGAACAAGTTGAAGAGGGCTAATCCTATTTCTTCTTTAATTCAACAGTAAGATTTGGCATTATTTTCCCTTCTCTAAGACTACGTATATTTGTCTAATTTAAGAACTTCCACTTCAATGAGGTCCCAGAAAAAAAAAAAAATTAACTGCTTGCCAATAGTATTTTCTTAATCAATATAGTATGTGCAGTTCTGACCTTTTATCAACAGACTGTGAGCTATTATTTTTATATAATGAACCCGTATTAAACATTGAGCCAATATTTAATTATTGAAATTACTACAGCCTTTTTAGACTCTCCCCTATCCATCTCTGCATTGTCAGAATCACACAAGCTGGCTTGCATTATGTAGCAAGTGAAACTCGATGTAATTGCAGCCCTTTTGAACCTGAAAGTCCATGAAATACTTGAAACAAAATCTTGGGATCTAGGCAGCATGCCATTATTATCTCACACAGTATCCAAGTATCTTGGAAATGGCAAAGTGTAGAAACTCAGGAATTTTACCCATCTGGCCACATCTACTGTTAAAATAAAAAATACTCATTCTGACTGGGACCTTTAAAACAAGATCAAATGTGCCACAGGTACTTTTGTCCAGGGTGACATGCCACAGCACAGAGTTACTAAGAGCATACACACAGATAAAATTAACAAGGTTGCGTGCAAAACTGCTTCTTACCTTATGAACTTTGAAGTCACATTTTGGTCTCATTTACAGCAATGCTAATCCAGAGTTCAATCAAATTCAAATTTATGCCATTATAAACGTGAGCAGAATTTGGCTCTTAAATTACAGCAGCTAAGCACAACAGATTTTGTTTCCCTTGGAGTGTTTTTAAGCTCCTGATACAGAGACAGCTTTTATGTCTTTAATAATCCCTTCTTCCTGAATTCAATGAGGTAAGCATCAAACACAATTCAGAAGTGCAGGGCTTCCTTCATTTCTCATGATGGTTTTAATTTATTTTAAAATAGTCTTTAAATCAGTGCGTAATACATACTAAAAGTGACAGAGGAATCAGGCTCAGACCTCATTGTGAATGGCTCAAACCTGATTGCAAATGGCTGTATCACCCTCTTTTGACATTTTGAGATAACAGACAAAAAATAAATAAGAATGTGAAAGAAAGTCTTCAGAAGGGGGAGTGAAAAACTTCACTGTACTTAATTAATGGATTTATCATCCAACTGACATACGGATTACTGGATCAAAGACCAGGGGTTTTGTCATTTAGTGAATAAAGCTTACAACTCATCCTACTTCAAAGCTTATCCACCCTTTAGGCTTTGCTGTGTAACTTTGCATGTATAAATTCACAGCCTGCCTTTTCAGTTCTGTGTCCCTTTCAGTCACTCAGACATTCTTGCAAACAAGGTGCCCCACTAGCCTCACTTAACACCTGCAAGTGTACACTCAAGAGTTATAAATAAGTGAGATTTAACTGATGGATCAGTCAGAGAACTACGTACTATGGCCCAAGCGAGAAAAACCCCACCTCCCTTGACTCCCCTCATTTACCCTCCACTGCAGGTCTGGTCCCACCACTGAGACCGCAGGGTTAACTCCCCATTGCACTCACAGCCTCCACATAAGGATGCATAATGCTCACAAGAAAGTCACAGTCCTCCAATTCATAAAGGCACAAGCACTAACCATATGACATCATATTCATGAAGAACCAACAGCTCTAGCACTACATTGAAAGCACACAAAGTGCTGGGGCACAGTTACAAGTGTACAGAGACATGACCAGAACCAGAGTCCTTTCCAACAGCTTATGGAGGAGCCACGGGCTTCCTTTTCTCTCAACATCCTTTCTCAAGGCTTTGCAGGAGGTAAATTACAGGTTTATATGCCCTGTCTGAAGCCTTTCCAAAAAAATCAGTATTTTTTTGTCAGGAGTTGCCACAGATCATAGTGCAAGGTTGCAGATGAACTGGGAAGGAAGACTCCATCATTAAGTAATTGGCTAAATAATGGAGACACACATTCCCTAAACAAACTCTCCTATTAATCAGGACTCAGGAGGATGGATGTAGTTCAAAGTTACTTACTACTTGCTGCTTTGCAACTATAGTGACATCTTTTTAATAGTATCATTACAAACACATTTCTTTTTGGAGTTATGGGTCTGGTGAAGGCAAAAGACTGTGAAATGTTAAAAATGCAATAAAAAAATAAATAATGAAAACGAGCTGAAGGTTTGTGTTCAATTTGAAGCAGTACTTGACTAAGCTGGCTCAATCACTGTCAGCTCTGATTCAACTGTAATTAACACAGCTCAGCATGTTGAGCAGTGTACTAGCAGGGCTATATCAACTGTTGTGGGATGTTTTGGACAAGGCCAAGTTAATGTACAGGATAGAAAATAAGGAGCCATTTTAGATTTAGTTCACCTAACAGTACACAGAAAAGCACTTCAGCTTTCCCATACCATAGTGAAAAAAACCATCATGCGGAAAGCAGCAGTTCATCTGGTTTATGTGGTAATTCAGCGAACAATGAGAAACACCTCAGAGCTGAGCACAAACTCCTGCGATGCCACACTGCCTGTCACCTCTGCACCGTTCCTGGTATGACACCTACCCTTAGGATGAAGTGTGGGCTCAGGAACGATGGGATCTGTATTACCAGTGCGTCATTATAAGTCCGTCCGTCCGCATGAAGGAGTCTGAAGCCAAAACACAAGCGTAATTCCTCATGACAGATATGTGCAGCATCAGACATTTCTAACGGAGTTCGGGTGGAAGAAATACTGGAGCATCTGCGGGCTGCTCTGCTCTTCAGGCAGAAAGCACAATCCATGGCAGCGTACACGCTCACTGTTATCTTCTGGAAACTAGAAAAGCATATGTTACAGCAGATGCTGCAGTATGATTTCCCCCCTTGGACTCTGTTAAGGGCATTCAGCTAATTGTAGCACCATAATGAGCTGTGTTCTGTATCTCAAAAGCAATCTTTTTCTACACGTGAGTATTCCACTGGCACTACTTCTCTGAGGAACTGTAAAAAAGCATGTTAAGTTTAATAAATGAGGTAAGATAGTAAATTAGAATAAATGGCCTAAACTGTGTCTACCATGACTGCAAGTTCTGGGTTGGCCCCAAAGAAAGTGGGCCAACAGGTTGCAGCCCTGAATGAGAAACCTTGTACCAGCTCCTCCAAGCCAGATCTCTCAGTCCTTGCTCCATCAACCCCACAGTTCAGATCAGTAGGAGATCCAGTGGGTTTTCCTGTTTGCATTTTTCGCCTGTGCAGAGCAAACCTACAAGACCCAGCTGCAGCCCCAGCAGCTGTTATCACTCCTGCCATTTCTGTGTGCAGAAGGGCTCACGTACACTTCTGCACAGCGGCCTTGAGACAAGGATTCAGAAAAGCACTCCAACATGTGTAAAGCAATCCCTGCCTTTGCCAGCGTTTGAGCAGAAGAGTAACATCAGGCATATCTTTAATTCCCTGTGACTTCAGTGAAGCTTCAACCCATCAAAGTTAAGCTCACACTTAAGTACTGACAGAACAGAGATGGTTCCCTGAACTGTTAAATATATGCGTTGCCATTCATTATGGTTTCATAGCCATGTATGAATGTAGGTGTAAAACTCTTTGTATGTGCAGTTACAGAGCTGTATAAAGCTCCTCCATGTATGAACTGCAGTTATTCTTGAATCTGTTAATTTAGGTTAAACACCATGTGTTTATATGCCTACACTTACGGAAAACTACTGCTTCATTTTGGATAGATATAACTCAGGGCCAGATGTTCAAGATAGCAGGACTAATAATTGTGTCTTTCCATCAGAAATACAAGTTTTTTCTTACAATCCTAATTTAGGTGTGTTAAAAATAATAGGGCATCAAAACATTTATATATATATATGGCTAACATTTCACAGTTTCAGGGGGCATGGTGTTCAGGGATAGGCACAATTATTTTTTTTTGGGGGGGGATAAATTTTATTCTCCCTGTGTGTACAAGATTCCTTGTCACAGTGTAGGTTAGTTAGTGGGCTGAACGCAAACCAATGGGCTGAATGCAATTAAGGGTGTATGATTATTACAGATTATTAAATGCTGTTGATCACAAGATATATATACTCTGTACACACATGAGCATAAGACACATAAATATCAAACTGATTTATAATTACATGGCAAATTGCAATGTTCTGCCAAACTTGTCAAAAGAGGGAAGGGGGGGTCTCAGAGATCTGATATGTCTTTATATATCAGCACAAATACAGCCCTCAGGGAGCCTTAAGTCACAAAACACTTCACAGCCACTGGAACTTTACTTGGAGGTCAAAATGCTGTGGGCAAAAGTCAAGCAGGTAAAGAAAGAGAAATGCCCCTACAACCTGTGCTATGTAGACTGCAGCTTCTACCCAAACCAGCCAGCTCTCATACAACTGCAGCACACATCTCAGGGCAGGGTGAATCTTGCAACCACTGCCTAGAGAGCCCCCTTTACACAAAATGGCTAGAACTAAGCTAGTTCAGCCTGTCCCTACAACTCACCATCGCAACCCAACTGAAGCACAGCAAGCCCCAAAGGCCACAGGAGCCGTTCACAGCGCCACATCTCCCAGACGTGACACAGGCAGAGCAGTGCCACCACTGCTGTGCTCCTGGCAGGGACTGTGCTGAGAAAAGTAGTCACGTCCTCAAACTAACACCCTTGTTAAAAATACCCTTGAAGGCATCTGAGCATCAGTGAAATCCTGCAAACCACCAAATGTTGTAGATAATGTGGGCAATCCATGGCACCTGCCAGGCAAAGAGTGACAGCAGGTGTCACTCAGCAGTGCTGCTCCCCATGCTNTTTTTTTTTTTTTTTGATGATGCACTGTTTTGCCTGACTTTGTGAGTATAGGCAGCTTTGTGGACAGACAAGCTATCTGGCACCAGGGAGTTTGCTCCTTGACATCAGAAACCAATTCAGAAGCCAAGCTGCTCCTTGGGAATCAGTGACTTGCCAGAAGAACTCTGGAGAAGGGTCTTTCTTGCTTACCCTCTGACTGTTTCCTTCCCAAATCAATGCATATGAGCTCATGCAAATAATGTAGAATATAACCAGACTTTTCCTCACTGATTGCTCCTCCTGTAAGAAACGAAGCTGCAGGACCCCAGAAACCTGTTACTGCTCAACACTGGCAGCTGAGTGTCGGAAAATGGTCAACAGTACCATACGACAGATCTCAAGGAAATTGCAGGTTCTTGCAAGGGCACATTATTCCACGTTTGTCAGCTGAAATGGTTCAGTTGGTCCCTCAGTTTCATAATCCCATGACTTTCCTTGATTTGAAAGGTGATGGGGAGGCGGAGAGGAGGAGGAGAGATCAATATAAAGGCACATGCTAGCTGGAATTAGGTAGACCATCCATCAGAATAACCCTACCGTACTGGTGGATAAAAGGGTATGCCAAGAATAGCGGAATAAAGTGACAAGAGTGCACCTCATAAGCATTGCAAGGTCAGAATAAAAGCTCACATCACTATCAGTTAAAGTGGAGCAGATGATGCTGAAGGAAGAAGGTTGAGCGGATGGTAGGGTTCATGAAAGGGACAACAAAGCAGGGCTTTGCCACCCAACCCTCCTGTGCAAGATTCACTTCCAGCTCCTGATCCAGATGGACACAGGTCATGCTGTTGAAGCCAGTCCAGAGGAGTTAACACTTGCTAATTACCTCCTGCATCCAGTCCTGTTGAGAATACAGGAATGCCCCTGGATCACATCTCCTGCCTCATTCCTGTCTGACATTTTATTCCTAGACACCAAAACATGTATAAGCCTATATGATTTGATTCTATGATTTTAAAGCAACAACTGGAAGCATTGTGTCAAGCAAATCCTATATTACATTGTGTCATTCCCCCAGCTCTGATTTTTTCCTGGGTACACTTGAAGGAAGGGGTAGCTTTTCATGATGTACCCATACCCTTATACTTGTTTTACAAAGCCTTCTCTGGGGAGCAATTATCTTTTTTTGGTCATTTGCTCCATCACTTGCCATAAAAAAGGTCCACATTTCTAATTATAGCTTCCAGAAGCTATAGTTGTAGTAATAAACAACAATAACAACAACAGCAATAATGATAGTTACATGAAAACAGTCCCTTACAAAATGAATGGACTTTTGTGAAGATAAATAGTCTTTAGAACATGATTACTGCTTTCACACAAAGGGTATAATTGATCATAAAGTAACAAGTCACACACTCTGAAATGCCTCTCTGATCACGCAGCAGGCAAATTATAATCCTTCATCAGCGATACAGTAATGGAGCCTTAAGAGAGTGTTTGACATGGACATTTGTAACCCACCCATTTCCATCCTCTAACGAGGCTGCTATATCTGCACAATAAGCATTTACCCCGTTAAGGGAGATGGAACATACATTCCTCCAGATGCAAACTCTCAAAGCAGTTAACAGACAGACGAATGAGTGTTTCCAGGGCCCACACCTCCACATCACCAGCTTCCACACTAGGAATGGGGAGCGTTGAGGAGCTCCCCTCTGGGACCGGTGAGCATCGCTTGTGCTCCCTCCCACCNGGGTGCGGGCGGGCACTGCCCGTCCCGCTGCGCCTGCAGCCAGGGCGCGCTGCGCTGCCCGCCGCCGCCGCAGGGGGCGCTGCCCGCGCCCGCCCGCGCGTAAGTACCGCGGGACCCGGGCGGGGACGGGGGGACCGCGGCGCTTGGAGCATCCCTCACCCCGGCTCTGGGAGCATCCCCCACCCCGGCGCTTGGAGCATCCCCCACCCCGGCGCTCGGAGCATCCCTCACCCCGGCTCTGGGAGCATCCCTCACCCCGGAGCTCGGAGCATCCCTCACCCCGCGGCGATGGGGAAGTTGGGGATGAAGTTTTCAAACTTTCAGAGTTCAAACAAAGCCAGGCGCGGAGTTTGGTTTTCCCCCTTAGGAAGGAGACGCACATCCTCTCGGGACGTTTTCTCGATGGGCAAAATGGCTCGCTGTCCACCGGCCTCGGTGGCAGAGGAAAGGGGTGCAGGTGTTATGGGACTTTGTGTGTTCTCCCGCTGTGGCAGGAGGTATAAACTGCCTTACCTATTCCAAAGTCAGCGCTTTGTAGTGGCATGGTTACCTTCAAAGAAACCTGATTAAAAGGTTGAGATATGGCCTTAAACCTTCTGTCAGTTCTGGGATTTGTTTTTTCTTTCATGAACCTGTCGGACTTCTTGCAACCCCTTCTCCCGAAGTTTGTGCAATTAATTGCCCCTCCTGTCCTGAAGCAGGAAAATCCTCCTCACTGTGCTCGTTGCCTCTTTTTGAGGTCCAGCTCAACTGACAAAGTTATTGACTAATTTCTTTTCCCTCTCTGTTAGTAAAAAAGCTGATGTGAGTTTTGACAGCTGCTTAGATCTCTGTAGGGTGGTCCATCAGACCTTTGTGCCTCACCTTCTCTGGGAATTAGGATTGCATTATAACAAGAAGGAATCACAGGCATTCCTATCCCCGCTCCCACACCGTACTCTGAGCTCATGATCTATTAGACCAGGCCAAATAATTTATATACATAGGTATTCAAGTGTTGTTTTTTGCTTATGGGATCAATACAGCACTGATCTAAACAATCATGGCATCAAAATATGGGATTAGAGGAGCATCAGATAGGATGGTTGCCATTTCTAGGATCCCTTGGCCATCTGTGCACAAATGGAGCTGGGGTTTTCTTATTGTGCTTCTTTTGGTAACAAAGCCTGTGTTTTCTATTTTCATCTGATTTGTTTGTAAATTTAACATGATCTTGAAATTCCCCAGGGATGATACTAACCCTGATCTTCTCTTTCCTTTCTGCCTAGCTGAAGAATTGGTAGGAGCAAGAAAATCTAATTTGTATCACTCTAGAGCCATGTGAAACATTCCTCCAAAGTCAGAGATTTTAGAAAAATGTCTGTCCTCAATTTTTCTCCCTATTTCCCTGTGTTACCTTACTATCAGAAAAAGCAGAGCCCATAGAAGCTGGATACTCTCCATAGCTACTGCAACAAGCACATTTCTTTCCCAGTATTCATACCACACATAGCACAGACAGTGGATCAGTCAAATCCAGGATGCCTGAGCAGCAGAAACAAATGGAGAAGATAGTTTTTGCAGAGATTTGCATGTTGATTAGGACAGTGCAGGTCACAGCCCACAGAGGTTATCAAAAGCTCTAAATTTATATGATATTATTCTTTCTTTTTTTTTTTGTTTACTCTTTTATTTCTCCTTTTTCCATCTGCCACTCCAGGAAGAAACCACATGTCAACCTCGGTGATCAGGTTAAGACAGATAATGTGTTTATGGCTGCTGCCATTTATGTTTCACCCAGAGCCACAGGGCTAGGGAATGGACAAAAAGAAGATAATTTTTCCTTTCAACCCTTAATATCATATTTAATCTTGATGATTGTACACAAAATTCAGCTATTAGGCTGGCTGTAGAAACCAACTCAGAAAACAGTTCAAACAAAATTCTTCTCAATACACCTATAGAGAAAATTATTTATACTTGGAAAAAAATCTGTCTTTCAGTCTGCATTCATAGACATATGCAGCTCCTTCTTCTTCCAGGCAACATCCAACCTGATTTATATTGAACCTGAAACTATACTATTAAATATCCATTTCTTTGTATTTTGTTTTTTGTTTGTTTGGGGTTTTTTTAATAGAAAGCTTGTGTTCATCATGTAATTACAAAGCTGTATAGATGAATGTAGTTGCTAACCCTACAGGTGCACATGTATTCTTGCTCTTTTATTTAGCTCTTATTCAACCTATTTTACTTTCCTTTCATCTCTTTCTTTGATTTTTCATACTGCTGTCTTCTTACCCATTTGGCTGTTGTCTTCCCTCTCTCTTACTCCTTCCCCTCTTTCTTATTCATACAGCTTTTTGACCTTTGTTAATAGTAACTCCCTCTCTTTCCATACTTTACCAATCTTTCTAGCTCTCTTCTCCCCCTGTGTATGAGAGACAAAGCAAGAGAATGTTAATTTTGTCCCCTCATAGTCACGTGTGTACCTGTGTGCACCAGGGGAATTGCAGTGTGGTGCTTGCAAGTGCACTAATAATTTTGGAAAAAATGCTATTGCAGGTTGTTCCAGCACAGTTCTTTGGGTGCCCATGTTCTTTCACTGGTGCAACTAAAGCACAGAAACCAGGCCTCAAAAAAGGCCTTCTTAATAGTATGGTCACTAAAGAAAATAAACTTCAATATGTAACTCCAGCTATATCTGAGCATTTCAAGCCCCAATGCTGTAATGACCTGTGCTTCCAAATGTACTTTTGATAAATTTTTATATCCCAAGTACGTATCCTGTAGGGAAATTTCAGCCATTTTTCTTTACCTGAGTTATTCTTTCCATGCCATATTATTGATGAAAAGTTTTCAAAATTATTAGACTTCTGACAGGTTGCAGAATTATGTGTTTTATACAGTCCTGAATTTACCATATTTTTCTCAAGCTTTTGTTTTTATTTGGACATTACAAAAACACTATATAACCTCCATTATTCAACACCTTTATATGCCGTTTTAGCTGTAGCAGCTATGTGTCAGTCTCAGCAGAAAAATAATCTTTAATACACCATTATATTTTGGAACAAAATATGGGTTTCCTTCTTTTGAAGTCTCATATGTACTTTAGGGTTTTTAAGCAAAGTTCAGATGGAGAGGCACCCAACTTCAGCTCTACAATAATAGGCATTGAATACCTAAGACCTTTCTGCCCCTTCAAAAGCTTCATTTCATAGTGAGGTTCACTTTGTGTGCCTGTGTGTGCCCCTGTACGCAGAGCTCCTGCAGTAGGATGAGTGGCACCAAATTATGAGACATGAAGTTCAAAACTTTGTAGCAAAAGCCTAAAGAAGTAAGCAGTTCTACCATGACTGCATTGGGGGCATATTTGGCTCTTTGGGATTGTCAGAAGAATTCAGTTTCAGGGCCAAAGTGTCTTTCATAGGAGACATCACCCATCATTGCTTAGTGGAAGGTACTCTTTGGATGCTTGTGTGATCTATCCAGCATCATAGTTCGCATTTCAGGTGGGTAATGTCCGATATACCGGGCTTTAAAAATCAGTGCCAACCCTTTACGTTGCCACTCAGAAGCTGATAAAAATCCTAGGAAAACAGTCTGTTTCCAGTTGTGGTTTCAGTCAAAATTCTCTCTCCTCCCAAGTCTAAGGACACCACAGAATAAAATGCTTGCCAACAAAAGTCTACTTTACGCATTCACCTTTTGGGCATTAAAAATACAAGTAATCCTATAAAATAGAGACACTAAAACATAACAGCCAACCCAGCTACAATAACTCGTTCATACCTATTGCAACTGGGCTGTGCTTTTTTTATTATTATTGTTTATTGTCAGTTCAACTAAACACTTTTTGCAACAGGCCAATTCTGCAGTACAGAGATTTCCTCCAGGGATCAGGTTAGGAAAATTAAAGCCCTGACGGAATTAAGAAAGGGGGAAAACATAACCCCCATTTTTACCAAGGAACATAAGGAACACCCAGAGGACTACATGCTAGTCAGTCTCATCTTCATGCCTGGCAAGATCATGGAGCAGATTCTCCTGGAACCCATGGTAAGGTGCATGGAAACTAAGGAGGTGATTGGTGACAGCCAACATGGTTGCAGTAAGGGCAAATAATGTGCCTGACAAATTGGCCTTCTAGGATGAGGTTACAGTAGTGGTGGATGAGGGAAAAGCCATTGACATCATCTACCTGGACTACAAAGCATTTGGCAGTGTCCTGCATGACATCCTTGTCTTTAAATTGGAGAGAGATGGATTTGATGGGTGGACCACTCAGTGGATAAGGAACTGGCTGGATGGTTGCACTCAGAGCTGCAGTCAGTGGCTTGATGTCTGAGAGGAGACCAATGACAAGTGGCATTCCTCAGGGGTCAGTATTGGGACCAGCTCTGATTTACATTTTTGTCAGCATCATAGACAATGGGATTGAGGGCACCCTCAGCAGGTTTGGTGATGACACCGAGCTGTGTGATGCTGTTGACATGCTGGAGGGAGGGACTTTGACAGACCTGAGAGGTGAGAGAGCCTTGAGGCCATGCAAATCTCATGAAGTTCAACAAAGCCAAGTGCAAGGTCCTGCACGTGGGCCAGGGCAATGCCAAGCATAAATACAGGCTGGGCAGAGAATGGATTGAGAGTAGCTCTGAGCAGAAAAACTTGGGGGTACTGGTGGGTGGGAAGCTCAAAGTAAGACAACAATGTGCCAGTGGTATCCTGAGCTGCATCAAAAGAAGCATGGGCTGCAGGTCAAGGGAGAGGATTCTGCCCCTCTACTCTGTTCTTGTGAGACCTCAAGTGCTACATCCATTTCTGGGGCNGCTGGGCAGAGAATGGATTGAGAGTAGCTCTGAGCAGAAAAACTTGGGGGTACTGGTGGGTGGGAAGCTCAAAGTAAGACAACAATGTGCCAGTGGTATCCTGAGCTGCATCAAAAGAAGCATGGGCTGCAGGTCAAGGGAGAGGATTCTGCCCCTCTACTCTGTTCTTGTGAGACCTCAAGTGCTACATCCATTTCTGGGGCCCTGTTAGAGCAAGTCCAGAGGAGGCCACATATTTAACACAGGCACATTTTGAAATACAAACTGCAAAGTTGAAGTGGACAAAAATAGATATCAGAACATTCACCTTTTTGGTGAATCTAAGATGCCTTTATCAATGTGGAAGTGCCTGTCTGTGCTACACCAGTATTTTGAGGATTAGGAGTGAAAGCTGATTATGAATAGACTTATTCCTTTGTTCTTAATGTAAATGAGATGCTTAATGGGATGAGGTAATGTCAATGCAGATGAGTTCACAGATCCAGCTATCAAGGTGAATCACAAAAATTAAAAAACACAAACCAATGAAGTTGAAATACAGAATGGATTAAATGCCATCATGCAGTTTAACTACATTACATATTAAAAGTGCTGGGTCATCCCACTTAAATTTAATCACACAGCTGAGGTGGCTAAGCTCTGTTGCCAGAGATTTTCTGCAGGCAAGGAGGAGGCACAGGTGCTTTGGGGAAGGTGGTCACTCCAAGCCATGCACTGTTACAACCAGCATGCTGCTCACCAGCACATCACAGGGAGGTAGGTAGGAGGCTCAGGGGCTGATGTAATTAAAAGCCAAGATTTAGTTTTGTTTCTTGCACTTCCAGTCACATTTCTGTTTCTTTTGTAAATGATAATGATTTTGTAAGCAGTTTCACGAAAGGTATGCTTTGTTGTCCAAGGAGCCAAGTTGATGAAGCAATTATGAGAAGCTCCTGCTGGCAGGGTTATAAAGCAGGAGTGTCTCAGATTTTACTTTTTACTTCTTCCTGAAGTTTTCCTTTTGGATCAGAGTGTCAGGCTCTACTGCAGGTTATCTGTACCTGTCGCTCCCCTCAGGGAAAAAATACGTTCTTCAAGCCGCTTGACAGTTTAATTTCTGATTTAACCAAACCTCATACACAACAAAACATGCCAGCATCAATCTAGACCCAATCACAATGGTGTGAAAAGCATGTATATCCCTACAACATTCCTATTAGGTAGGGGAGCATTGTTATGCCCAGTTTACTGACAGGGAGACAAGGTGCAAGGGAACTAAATGATTGGCCCCAAATCATACAGACTGTTGGGAACATAGGTAGGAAGTGGCTGCCAGGCTCCTTAGTACATCTAGATTTGTAGCCCCTAGACATATGTAAGTGTGACAACCTGCCATTATAATATGTGGGTGTGACATATATGTACATATATAAAAAAATACATATACACATATATATATCTCAAGCTTGATAAACATTTAGCATAAACGTTGATCAACATAAACATGTCTTCATAAAAAGGATTATGACAACAAAGAAGCAAATGATAGGAATATCATGGAAACATTTGAGTCAAAAAACCTTGAGGGGGATTTTTAAGGATGGGAAACAAATGTCTCTTACTAGATATTTGTAATTATAATGCAAAATGGAGCAATTATCTGTTTGTGCAGAGATAACGTCTTGAAGTATGTTAAATATTTTCCTGTGGCTATTATCGGGGAGACTGGTCATGGCTAGATAAATTGACTGGTAAAAGTACTGTGGGTCAGATGTGGACTAGAGTGGTAAAATGCAAATTTGTCTCCCACATCATTATTAACTTCTCAGTTAAAGTAACTAAAAGTTAAAAAGAAAAAGAACGACTTGCTTTTAATCAGCTAACCACACTGATGCAATTTATTAAAAAAATTTAAAAATCCACCATATCTGGCCTGATTTGTAGTTCTTCTACACCTTGTACGCAGCCAGAGCATTGCCAGTGAACTCATGATGCCATGCTGCAACATTAAGGGCAGAGAACATGGTCCAGTGATTGCAAAGATACTGTTTTATAGAGAAAACTTTATATGAAACCCACTTCTGAGGACCTAACTTCAAATAGCCTGTAGCTTCCTCTGACTGTGAATGTAGCAGCCCATTTTCATCGAGCTATAAATTTACTTAATAGGTTATGATTATTATTGATTTGATGGTGATTAGTCTCAAATTTATGCTGTTGAGGAACTGACCCAATATCCTCTGAATTCCGTTTAACCAAGATCAATGACAAATGGATCAGGCCCCAGGGGTAAAGAGAACTGCAGGAAAAAAAGAAGTAACATTATCCTTTATTGGTTTTCTCCCTACCCTAATGGTACAATCTATAAACAAGGAAACCCTGGGCCTTACAGTCCTTTTCTCCCTCTCTTCTTTTTTTTCCAGATCATTTACTCATCTCCCTGTAAAAGTAATCCCATCACATGCGTTTGAAGGACTTAGAGATGCTTTCATCATGTAAGTTGTCAGTATTTTCCATAGGCTTGTCCTTAATTTCTTGCTAGAAATTCTATCATAAACCTGTATTTCAAACAACATCTCTTTATAACAATATGAAAATGTGTGGCTAAAACATACTATTGGTGAAAAAAATGAACACACTGGGAAAGGATAAACATAGCATTTATTTTCTTATAAATATTATATAAAAGATCCTTTGAAAAGGTGTGATTTTTGACAGTTGTTTAACAGATCACAAAATGAAATATTAATTTTGTTAGAGAGAACAGCTTAGTAACTGATGAGAGGAGCTTTTGATTAGCAGAGGAGATAGATTTCTATCATCAAAGATTACAACTGCAATGATGGCTTTGGCATTATGTAATACCCGAATAAGATACGTCTTCCACATTCTGCAGGTGAGAGATAAGCTTGGCAGGGGCTCAGTAGGAGTGAACCCTTTCTTTGATCTTTCACTTTGCAAGTGCTGTAATTTTGCACACTGGGTCAGTGTTGCTTCATGACCCTTGGCTTATACCTATTTTATATTGCAGACTCAGACCATGAAGCTCAGCTTACCCGCCTTGCCCTATTTCTGTTGTTATTCCAGCTGAAAGATGGCATGCTGGAGTCTCCATTATTTATTATTTTTGAGTTTATCTTCACTGAATGTCCTCTAAAGGACAAAGTTGATGACACACCAGTGCAGTGAAGAACAAGGGAATGACCTCCCCCAGAACCTAAGCAGCAGCACAAACACTGCTGCTTTCTTTGTGAGGTGCACTTTTTGTACTTCTCTGCTGCACATATCCCACTGCAATACAGTGTTAGAGTAGAATCCAGTGGCGCTGTTTTCTTGCATTCACTTGCATCTGAATGATTAATGAGAACTTAACCATTTTCACACAGGAGACCAATTTAAACCTACAAAATTTCTCCTACCTGTATGACTTGAGGCTAAACTTTCCCAAACAGTATGCATGTCCTGTTCTCCACAGAGAATGACTTGTTTGTTGACACTTTCCCTTCCATAAAGAAAATTTAATTGATATCTTTGTGTCCTTTTAATGAATCTATCCACATTAGCAGCGTACAAATCAATGTATCTTTTCTGAAGTAAATCAATAGAACACTTCATAATTTTATTGAGATTTAATGTGACTTTAAAAAATGCGTATTTTTAAATTATAAACCTTTAAATCATCTATTTGGCAGTACATCACCCTCTGCAAATAAGATGATAAATTATTCTCACTGCCATAAGTCAATCCAACATATGTAAATGAAAAACCAGTGGCAAACAGTGGGAATCCCAGAGAAGAAACATGTTTCAAACCCTAAACTTGAGTCTTCCAGTTCTGTGACCAGGCACTGATCCCTCTCAGCCTATGAGTCTCTGAGGATCAGATGCCCAGCAGGCCACTTATGCTACATCCATCTTTCATTTATAAGTAACTAGTGCAATACCAAAAATAACATTCTCACTGAATTCTGATGATGAAAAATCATTAATATTTCTGTAATAAATACCTACATATTTACTATATGATTTCTAGTGTGCATCCTCCTTTGCCACTGTAAATGAAATATAAAACCCCTTAGATCAGAATGAATGTCAACAGCAAAGGGAGTTGTTTTGTCATAATTGTAATTGAAATAAGCTAACTCTCAGGACTGTGACAACACTGACTGATTTTGTAGATGCATTCCAGTTGTTCAGAAAATATTTTTTCTTGACAGCATATAATCTTATGCTTACTTTGTGTGCCCTTCTAGTCGATTCTGTCAAGAAAAACACTGTTTTGAAGATCTTTCCCATATATATGCATCAAAATACACTATTTACTTTCAGGCTGTTTTGCATAGCCCCATAAATCTGAATCTAACAGGCATTTAACAAGCATCTAATACGTGATTTTTTTTTCTCTATGTTCAGTATTGGTTATTCTTGTGTACACATGTGGAATAGGAGCATCTATACACCAAAATCCAGGAGAGCCTACAAAGAAAGTCATGTTGGTTTGGTGTAATGATGAAAAAGAGCCACTTCCTTTCAGTTGGCATGCATGTAATGAAAATGGCATTTAAATCCAAAAATTATTCATAAAGCATGCTGAATCCATATTTGTGCACTTCTACATCTGCGGATTAGATGACCATAATTCTGATTTGATAGTAGTGTATGGAGCACTGTGAACATTATCTGTATCCTTACCCATGCAAATAAATTCACTAAGCAGGACAAAAAGGCTCACAGGCTTGGGCTCACTCTATTTACATTAGTCTTGTCCCTTAGTCTCTACCTTACCTACAATTTACTGAGAAAATGGAGATTGGCTGTTACAGAGATACCAATTCCAAAGGGTTGGCATTCCCTTTTGCCAAGACAGCAAAGGGTTGGTCTCTCTCAAACCCTACTGGCATGGGCTCCCAAGATGTGGAGTCATGGACAGTGCTGCCAAACAGGACTGATAGGAGGGGTTGAACAGCTGTGTGCAAACAAAGGAAGTAGAGAGTGGAAAGGCAATTGCTGTGTCTTTTCTGTTAATACATTGTTTTGTGTCTGCCATTTTCATTGTAGAGAAATCTCTCAGAGCGACTCCCTGGAGAGGATAGAGGCGAGTGCATTTGACAGCCTTCCCACCTTGTCTGAAATGTAAGCATCAGCTAAAAAAAGGCATCCATGTCATGATTTAGGATCATCAAGGAGGAAACAGTCTGCTGAGAAGTATTCTTGGACAAAATCTGTCTCTATTGCTTTGGATGGCTTTGGTTGAGATCTGTGATGAGAAACATTTCTCTCCGAAGTACCATATAAATTAGTGAGCACTCTGTAAGGTCTGGCCTTGGAGATCTAACGCATGCAAAGACATCCATGCCCGGAAAATCCCACTGCTTTCAGTGAGCTCAGTGACAGGAACACAGCTCTGTGTCTACTTCTGCTGGCATTGTCAAGCTTTCTAAGCGGGGAAACAATCTGAGATGACAACGGATGAGAAAAATCTTTCTTTTTGAAGATGTGGTTTTCAAAGGCCTACAGTATTTAAATTCAGCTGCTTAGTATGCATAGCTCTTCTTTTGAGCATGAAAATATTACTCAAACAGAACATGTACTGATTTTAAACTTGTCCTGCATAGCACAGGCATATGAGAAAGAGAGTTAAAAGCAATGACTAGGAGAATGCTCTGAAATATTTAGTGAAATTGGGAACTATAAATCTGATTCAATATCTCATTACTGCCTCTTTCACACAGCATGACCAGTGAATGGCCTAAAATTGTGCAACTGAGTGAGGACNTTTTTTTTTTTTTTAATCTTATATGTCAATGTCACTGAAACTGGTTACTCACATAAGTAAGAGACAGGTATTTGTCCACTTCTGATTGGGTCCAACTTCCACTAGAATCAGTGGTGGGTTTAGGGAAGGCAAAAAAGATTTGACCCCATGCATTCACCTACAGTTTATGGATAGCTTGCCATATGCCTGTCTTCCAAAACCAAAAAGCTAAGCAAGACCTTTAAAGAGCTACAGGAGGCTAGCAAGAAAACCTGTTTGAATCTTGAATGCTCTACAAGCCTCACATTGCAAGGGCTTGATGTCCCAAGCTGCACTCAAGTCAAAATTCAATGAATGATCAGGGTAGGTGTGTTCAATGGCATCGCTGAACTTCAACTTTTCTTGCAGTTTCATATGCTAAAACCTTTGAATTATGTAAGTCATGCATAGGGAGGGAGATGAGCTACTGTTACTGGACTTTAAGGCAGACAGGTTTATCAGATAGCATGGCTGCAGAAAGTGCTCCTTGATTAAGAGATCCACCTGGTTGTTGAGTGATCACTAGCAAACAGGATTTCTCACACAGTTCTCTCCATTTCTGCAGATCCACACAGGCACCTGGTGCTACCAACAACTGCTCTAAGGAATTCCATGGTGCTTTAAGAGGGTAAACTATCTAAGGAATCACCTTTACTGGCTAAGAAGAGCACCAGTAATGTAATGGAAATGAGGGATGATGCAAAGGGATCTGATTACGGGGCAAGGACCAGGCACACACACACACTCTGGGCTCAGCCCCACCTCCAAGTCCACCTGTTGGAGGCACAGTCATCATGATGGTTGCACACTTGTGCTTCTGACCCCTACAGCAAGACAGAAGCTCACTGCATTAGGCATGTCACAAGTCCAGAACACATATGCCAAAAAAACAGGAGATGACAGTGAAATGCTAACTCCCACCAGTGACCAGGGTATCCAAACCAGATCATCTCAGCTCAGTGAACTCTGAGAACTGAGGTGATGTCTTTTGTTGGCTACCTAACAATTACAGGCCATTTTTATCGCCAACAATGCTTCAAAATGAACCCAGTAGTGTATTTGTAGACTGTTCTCTGAGAAAGCAAATCACAAGCAAAATTCAGGACCCTCCCAAATCTATAACGATTATAACACTGAAATATTTTTCCCTCATTACAGATTAATCCTGAACACAAAAAATCTGCTGCACATTGAGGACGGAGCATTCAGAAATCTTCCAAGGCTAAAATACTTGTAAGAAAGTATTCTATTCCTTTTCTCTTTGCTTTATTTATTCTCTTCTCTAAAAGAAGTTTTTCATGCATACAGTATAATAGAAGTACATACATCATTTATAATAGCTTTAATGTATAGTTCACCAATAGTGAGGTCTTTCAGTAGGCAGGAAAACAAAGTAACCCAGCATAGGGCACAGTGATGGACAAAACAGAAGTCTGCAAAATAGTTCTGGTAAGTGCTTATTTCTAGAATAAAGCAGAGTACTGACAGGGTACTATAGGAAAGGGGTAACTAAAATCTCTTCCTCATGCTTAATGTGGAGAGAACATACGCTGCTTCTCCAGGACACTGCTTGATAATTCTACAAAACTTGTTTTTTGCAGACCTTACAAACACATTTGCAGCCTAATTAAAAATTATTATATTTGTCACTCACCTTTAAATGCACTGTTAAACTCAAACCTACCAAGTCAGCTTCTTGTTGCAACCACTCCGGTGATATTTTCTCCTATAAACAGGAATTAATGCTTTTCTCTAGGAGCATTTGTAACACTGGAATAAGACAATTTCCAGACCTGACACAGATCTTCTCATTGGAAGCTCATTTTATTTTGTAAGTAGAGACACAACCTAACCTAGCTGTGAGTCTTTTTCCATCTTGTTCCTGGATTGCTGACAAAAATACCTTTTTTTTTTTCCTTCCAAAGGGAGCTCTGTGATAACTTGCATATGACAATTATACCACAAAATGCTTTCCAGGGGATGAACAATGAATCACTGACACTGTGAGTAAAATAATCCTAGCTCCAGTTCCTTCTGCAAGGATAGCACTTCAGTTTGAGAAAAGCGGGCTGACTTCATAAAAATCTTGACATTAAGCCCTATAAAATATAGATTTGTATTGTGAGTTAAATTTGAAATGCTTAAAAATCATAGGGGTGTTCTTCAAGCTGAAGAACAGAGTTTTATACAGAAGATTACTTCATATAGGAAAGAAAATAGAACAAGGGATCTAAATCTTCATCTTTGATGCAATGTTGTTTTAAAAATACCATCAACAGGATATAAACTCCAAAAGCTGAACTGGAGACCAGAGTCTGTCTCCTTCCCTCAGGGATGCAGTTTCATGAAATAATGCTTTTAGGGACCAAGAAGAGAGATTGAGCTTCAGCTGCACAGGGTCTCTCTGAAGAGGAGAGACAGAAGAAATTGGTTCAAAGTACCAATGCTGCTTCTTACCCTGTTTTTTTTTACCTGGCTTATAACTGATTCCACTGATAACTCTCTGCATCCAAGACTTTCCTTTTAGACAACTGTAGATTCATTGCTACAGCTACCTGTGGGATGGGTGGGTTTGATACCCCATCTGAGGAATGTAAAAAGCAGCAGAAAGCCAAGGTGAGATGTTCTTTGCCAGCAGAGCATGAACTGTGTATGGATTTCACAGTGCCCTTGTCTTCACAAAAACTTCCACAAAGTAGTGCTGAAATAGGAAAAATCACAGACTGAGCCTCTTCGCAGGATGCAGCCAAAAAATTTTGGGTCTCCCAAGGAAGGACCTGCTGAGATATAAAGGGCAGCAGCAGGCCACCCACTTGATGTTGTCACCACAAACACCGGTGTGGAGCCCAGTAAAGTCAACAACCCATGTGGACCATACTGCAGTACACATCCAAAATGGGAGCTTTGTCTTGAGACAAGATGTACCAGAAGCCCTGCATGAATATTTGCACCTGCATATGAGCTGTGCACACAAACAAGAACTGCAGTTGATGGACCAGGCTCTTCATCACACTGATGTCCCACCATGACAGTAATTTCAGCACAGATTTTATGTACTGACCAATACCTTCTGAAACCACTGAAGGAACTGGACATAAATGTGACTGAATGCTACTCCTACATGATGCTAAAGAGGAGCAATTGCTTAGATTAGTGCATCATTTCATCTTACAAGCCTCTTTCCTCCCAACAAGTTCTCAAAATAACTTTAGCAAAATTATTATTCTGCTAATGGTGCAAGAAAATGAACATAAAAGAGATGGAGAAGGCTGTTTAAAGTTTTTACTGTAACCCTAAAGTGTATTAAATGGGAGTGAGTCTAAGTCAGGAAACAGCCAACAATCTTTTTTTCTCCCATCCTTTTGTGCAGCTCCACGTTAACTCCACCCCATGCAGTTAGCTGTAATTAGCTGAATTAATTCCTCTTGTTACAGCATGGTCTGGTGAAACACAAGTAATCTATGAAGGTGTAAAGTTGGCCTGCAGTAATACTTTGCACTACAGATAGCTAATTTAGCCTTTTCAATAGTTAATGTTTCATGTGGATGGGGAAATTGATCCTACGTATTGTCGTGGCTTTTAAGGGAATCACTAATTTCAGCACTGTGCTGATACAGACACTTTCTCCTATCAAATGTAACCAGGTGCTCCACACACTTCAGTTATTCTTGGAAGCAGGTTCCATAGGCCCACTTTGTGCACTCCCAAAAGCAAGTGGAAAAGCAACAACAGAAATGTTTAATTTATAAACTGTGTGAAGTTTTCTACTATGGCTCAATATTAAAGAAAAAATACTATATACAAGTAACTATATTGAATTTCTATTGAAACCATGAACTTAGTATCACACATGCATATTAAGAGACCCACACATTAGATCTCCTAGTGAAGGACAAAAGCTGGACTTCAGGTGTAGCAGAACCCAGCCTTTAGGTATCTGGCCCCAGGATGGGGAATCAAGAACCCAAGATGGCATCAAGTGTCCCTGTGCAGTGCAGGGGACAGCAAGGTTTCCACTGCACAAATCAAGCCTGGCAGCAGCACTCTGGAGAAGCTGGTAACTCACTGACTGCTGGATGATGCACAGCTTGCCCCTGCCTCTCTGAACAGATGTCTCTTGGGCTGCTGGAAGATTTGTTTGTCCACAGAGGATCTACAACCCTGCAACACCCTCCAGGCTTTAAAGTTGCTTTCCACCTGACAGTTCTCTAACCCTTGATTTGTACTTGCTGACACCACAAAATCCAGGTTTTCTGCCTCCGAGTTGTTGTCTGTGTGCCAGAAACGTACCTGGACTAATGTCTTATTTCTAGATCTCAGCCCCAGGTAGACACAGGCAAACCCCTCAGAAGGGGATCTGTATGTCAGCAGAAGTTCTCTTCAGCAGCTAAACAGGAAGGTGCTTAGGAAATTTAAACTGCAACTTTCTTAGAGTAAACATTAAGTCGTGCTCTAGTTACCTTCATTCTTTAGAAGCAGACCCTCTAAGCATTAAAATGAATGCAGCATTAAGGTTTGAAACTTGCAGTACATACCATAATCTCACCTTTTCCAAATCTTTTTTCCTTACACATTTTTTTTTAATCTCCAGCAAATTGTATAAAAACGGATTTGAAGATATCCACAGCCATGCCTTCAACGGGACAAAGCTGAATCAATTGTGAGTATGTTTCCCATCGTCAGTAATTTAAACAGTAACTAATAATTCAAACATAGTCAAAGGCTCTTCCTTCAGATTAGCTGGCTGTGTCTTGCATTTCCCAATACTCATGAGAAAACTGCATCTCACAGTATCATTGTGACTTTGTTGTTAACCCTGCAGCACTTTCTGCTTTGCCTGGAATACCCTCATTTAGAATATTGCAGTTTTTATGAGAAAAGCTCAGAATGTTCAATAAAATTTCATAAATTCTGAAACTTAGCAGCAATAGCGGAAAACTTGAAACCATAGCCAAAACTGAGGAACCTACAGTTCAGGTCTTGAAACATCAGTAGTTTTTAAATCCCTCTCACACACTCTGGAACTAACCTCTTGGTTTGGGCAAAACTTTTGCTGCATTTTTGTACACTTCAACTGCAATGAAAGAAACAGCCTGATCATTCCTGGTTTAAGTGAGAAAGATTTGGAATGTATCAGATTTAAGTATAGATGATAATGATCTGATGGCATCAGCAAATGGAAAGGTCACATGGGAAATACAAGTCTTCCCCAGCTAGGTATTGCAACAACCACCTCTGTAATGGAAGAAAGAATTGAAATAGGTGTGAGGAAAAAACTGAAAGAGGGATATTTTAAAATACAGGTGTAAGGAGAATTTATGTTTGATTCCACAGAATCCTGAAGGACAATAAGAACCTCAGGTGGATGCACAATGATGCTCTGAGAGGGGCCACAGGGCCAGATGTCCTGTAAGTATCCACAACTCTGTTACCTGAGTGTCCCATGGGAACTGAGTTGTGTCATCACAGCAAACACAAGCTTTGAGTCTGGAAGGAGATTTGATCTGTTACCCTCTATTTATGAAGTGGAAACATGTCAGTGAGATGCCCTGAAATTACAGGATGAAAGGCTCAGTTTGCACTGTGACAGACACGTATCAGCCAGTTCTAGTGTTGGCATTGACCTCCACCTCTTAGATATTTTGGCCTTTGATTTATTTTTGTCAGATCCTCCTGATTCTTTTCCTGTACCATATTCTGACACTGCAAACTAAATTGTTCTTTGGTAGGATGGATATATTTTTACAATATATTATTTTAGAATTTAGTTATAAAAGCGAACTAGCTGATTGCATGCTATAAGCTTCTGCTGAATAAAACACATTATTATCATCCTTGTGATTTATTAATCAAGTACTTACTGGAGGGCTGCACTGACTGTAACTCCATGCAATAAAGCACAGCATGTTGTTCTGTAAATGGCACTCTGTGCTGCACGTGCCTTTTTTGTTCCTTTTATTGATACTTTATGGTACATGGCATTACTAATATGACTTCAACAACTGTAGCCTTTTTTCCTCCCATTTAATGGCCTGACTCTGAAAATCCTCAGTCATGTTGATGGCCTTTCCACACAAAAAGAGCCCCTCTGAAGTTACTCTAAGCCAAACTGCTTAAGTTTGTGTTGGCAAGAATTCTTTTGGGGCTTTAATTGGTAGCTGTTTAATTAAAACACCTAGAAGAGCCCTTCAGATCCAAGCAGAGAGCCAGGAGGATATCCTACCTGTTAGCTGGCTGGAGAGTCACATTTTCCCACTTTCCTCTCTCCCTATCTCTGGCTTGAAGAGCCATCCCTCAGTCCATGCCCAGTGGATTTCAAAGAGAGAGGTCAGGACACAGTGCCTCGTTTCGGTTTCCCCAGGACAAAGTGAGCTCCTTGCCTTGCTGGGGCTCCTGAGCCACAGGGATGCTCTTACCTGTTGTTCTGTAGTTTCACAGACCATGTTTCTGAGCTGGGTATCAGGTGCTGAAGTGGCTTTGTAGATTTAGACCTTTGTGAAAAGCCGAGTTGCTGTTACCTATCGTCCTGCTTTGGTGGTATTTTTATAGGTATGAAAAGAAAAGAGAATGCTCTCTTTGTTTCACAGGGATATTTCTTCAACAGCGCTGGAGTCCCTGCCTAGTTACGGGCTTGAGGCCATTCAAGTCTTAAATGCAACATCATCTTACTCCTTAAAGAGACTGCCACCACTGGATAAATTCAGCAGTCTACTGGAAGCTGTTCTAACATATCCCAGTCACTGCTGTGCTTTTCGAAATCTAAGGACAGAAAAGTAAGTCCGAATAGCACATTATTGTACTGTGGTACTTCAGAAGCTCCAAAATGGCAATCCTGCTTTTTTCAGCATAAAGGGTTTGATTATCTTTATTCCAGTAATGGCAGAACTGTGGTATGTAGCAAGGCTTTGCATGAAACAACAGATTGCTGCTAAAGTCAGGAAAATTATGTCTGCTTATTTTAGAGCAGAAGTGGATCCCACCCTGAGCCCTGGATCTGCCAGCCAGAATATTATTCTAAGTTTGCTTGAAGCTTATATTTTTCTTGGCATCTGAATTAAAAAGCCTACTGGCACACAGGAGATAGATCTTCATCAATAGCATTCTGCCTTAAATTTAAAAAAAAAAAAAAAAGAAACCCTTTAGCCATGTAGCTTAATTGATACAGGTGATATGATGATATAGAAAAGGCAGGCCTTCAATTACTCACCAAAATTAGGGCCTGACACAAGTCTATAGAAAGACATTACTTGGTTTAGTTCCAGTCATTTCAGATACTACACAGTATTGTTCTCTCCACAATTGGAAACCATGGCACAGAGAGAGCTTTACATCTGCTAATTTGGGACAGTCAATCCAAGACAACCGGAGCTAATTTTTCAGCATTTATGTTCCAAAGGAACCAACCCTCAGCTGGCTTTAGGCAGCCACAGCAACCCCAAATGAGCTTAGTCTGAGCTGTGAGGATGCCTCCCTTCTCATCTGTCTCAGATGAAGGCTACAGAAAAGACATACTGAGCAGTCAATTGTCAGAAATCTGATCCATGTCACTTACATTCCTTCACTTCAGGACTGTGTTACAAAGGCAGAGTAAAATAAAATTCTTCAGGGTGAAATTAGGGGTGATGCTATGTTTTCTCTGCCCACCTCATTCTACTAAGGGGTTCTTGATTCTGCAAGAATAGAGCAAAGATTCTACTGTCAAGGGTTTCCATTGCTTCTGAACTCTGATTCAGTTCCAGATCAAGTCTCTGAGTGTGATAAATGCAGAAACAACTCTAGGACAGAAGGGGAGGGGAGGGAAGGAGAAAAATAAAAAAAGAAGGTATTCATTCTGATAAAGACAACTACATTTCTAATTAATTTACAGATGCTTGACTTTGCAACATGACCATGCTATGTAAGAACAGGGGTGCTATAGCAAGTCACTTTCTTATATGAAGTGACTGTGTTCTTAGAAAACCGGGGGGGAAAAAGCCATGCAAATCAGGGAATGACTGGTCTCCTACCTGGGGCATCAGCAGGGTTCAGAGCAGTCCTGATGCACTACCTGTCTGCACAGCCCTGGCTGCTGGAAAAACCTATGCCAGCAACAGGCTGTTATCTCCTGTATGACCAGCTACTACAAAGGAATGAGAGGGTGATCTCTGTTTTCCTTGTCATTTATTGAAGATCATGTTGACTAAGACCTCCCAAGACGTTCCCAAGTTACACAGGGAACAATCTGTGTGGTTTTGCTTAATCATGGTCACAGAGCTGGAGCCTGTTTCTATCTCCTTTTACCTCTTTCTGTTGCCCTGTACTCTACATTCAGTCAACCCACACAGTTTTCACTACCATTGTCCTATATTCTGTTCTTTAGCCCCTGTAGACTGCACTCAGTGAAATCAGTGAAATATGGTGATGAGACAGAAGAATAAACTCCTCAGACCAAATATGGTTTTATATTTATGGGGGACAATTGTGGTGTACTCATTCCCTGAACCACATAATGGAGGTGGAAGGTAGCATTCAGTTCCCTAGACTTTCTTTCACTTGCCTGAATGGGGTAGGGGGAAGGATGGAAGCAGGTGTACCACATCTTCAAATAATTACAAGAAAAAAAACAACTTCTGTTGCCATCATATTGTTATAAGCATCATGAAGGGGCTTAGATTGGTATATTACTTCTCTCATTATACATAAAACTTTCTACAAGCTTCCAGGTGTCTGATTCTCTTAAGAGTACACAAATGAGCTTAGTGTTTTTGCTGGTTCTTTCTACTGTTGCAGCAATGAGGTAAGAGAAAGCCATTTCCATTCATAATGATAGAGTACCTGGCCCTTACTTTTACAGCCTCAGAATCAGAGACTTTGCCAAATATGTCATCTTTCAACTTGCACTTTTCAAACTGCTTTACTTCAAGTATGGAAAGTCTACTCCAGATCCCAGACAGTTTTTAAAGTAGAGTATTCACCTGGGGAAGAATAATCCCATACACCACTATGGGCTTGGGGCTGACCTGCTAGAACGGAGCTCTGCACCTAGGGGTCCTGGTAGACTCCATGAGCCAGCAGTGTGCCCTTGTGGCCAAGAAAGTCAACGTGATCCCAGAAGGCAATAGGAAGAGCATTGCCAGCAGGTCGAGGGAGGTGATCCTGACACTCTATTCAGCCCTAGTGAGGTGCAGCTGAGTGCTGTGTCCAGTTCTGGGCTCTTCAGGACAAGAGAGACATGGAGCTCCTGGAGCAGGTCCAGCAACAGGTGACAAAGATGATTAATGGCATCTGTCTTAAGAGAAAAGGCTGAAGTAGGTGGACCTGTTCAACCTAGAGAAGAGACAGCTGAGAGGCAACCCCATCAGTGTCTATAAGTATCTGAAGGGAGGGTGCCAAGAGGATGGTGCCAGGCTCTCCTGAGAAGGGCCAAGCACTAAGACAAGAGGCAATGAGCAGAAACTGATGCACAGGAAGTTCCACCTAAATATAAGGAAGAACTTCTTTACTGTGCAGGTAACCATGCACTGGAACAAATTGCCCAAAGAGTTTGTGGAATCTCCCTCACTGGAAATATTCAAGAACTGTCTACAGTCCTGTGCCTTGTGCTCTGGGACAACCGTGCTTGAGCCGGGAGGTTGGACCAGATGACCCACTGTGGTCCCTTCCAACCTGACCCTTTCTGTGATTCTGTATCAAGCCAGTTTCCCAGCAGCTGTTAACAGGCACTTCTCTAAAAGCATGGTAGCATAACTGCTACCATTCATAGTGGTGGAGAATCTGGCCAACTTCAATACAATATTTCAAAACATACCTTTTAATTCCAGCTCAAGTTATTTCACTACAAAAGAATACATCATAAACAATAACCAAGCTGAAAGACCATCCTTACACCCCACCATGAGGTCCTGCCTATTGTCACAGTATTTGAAGCCTTCTCCTCCTTCCCACTTTCAGATGTCTACATGAATGTTTGTGCTGCCCTAAGGCCAACTCTAGCTTACCTTCCATGTCTGTGAAGACCACTTGCAGAGAAGACAAGACTTTGGCCAACATTCAACCTGAAACTTAACTTTCTTTCATCCTTCTTGCAGACAAAATTTGTTGCTTTCCATTTTTGACAACTTCTCCAAAGAGTGTGAAAGCACCATGAGGAAACCAACTAATGAAATATTGTGAGTACCTCTCTGCATGTAGATGCTGGAAGTAGCAAATACAGACCTCCCCCTCCTGCTGTTCATGTGTTTTTTTCTCAAATAGCATGTGTTTGGCTGCCAATTCAGTCACCCTTACAAGTTGCACAGTGGTAATTTCACTATCATTAAACCAAGATTTGTGATTTTAATGATCAAAAGGAAACAAAAGGGAAAAAAAAAGTCCCTCACAATTTCACAAGCTTTACTCCCTCCAGTTTCTCTTCTGAATTCGTGAAAGACTTTCAAAACAGTTATTAAATATTTACGAAAGTTAATGGCCTACATGGAGACTTCCCATGCCCTGAGATAACTGCAGTTAGTGTGATTCAAAGAAGAGCTGCTACTGTTAATATTTTTATTTTTGCCTATAGAAAGGATAATTAGAAGTCTGTATATCAGTAGTTTTCCATGGTAAAAACAGAATCTCTGAGTTAGCAGTGTGATGACTCCATGTCAGTGGTTTACTCAATCTAAACATGTCTTTTTGTATCATGGGAGTTTTGCTT
This sequence comes from Scytalopus superciliaris, assembly GCA_013400415.1. Classification (NCBI taxonomy): domain Eukaryota; kingdom Metazoa; phylum Chordata; class Aves; order Passeriformes; family Rhinocryptidae; genus Scytalopus; species Scytalopus superciliaris. The sequence continues at coordinate 95,921 of VXBX01001181.1, read as the reverse complement.
GACAGTGTTCAGGGTGACAATGAGAAAGGCTAATATTTAAACTGTATGACACAGGCTCTAACCCGTAATTAAGAGAGAAATTTGAGGATTTGCCATTATTCATCCCTCTGCAGCTAAAAGAGAGACCTGGGAACTTCTCAGCAGCCCTGACATGGCGTCAGAGCATTGTAGTCTAAAAAAACCAAGGTTATGGTCACAAAATTCTAACAGCTAAATGCAGCTGAAGTGTGATTGATTCATTGGGATAATTACTTCCTTGGACATTATCTTGTTTGCTGCTTGATGAGGCCTCCTACACTTGCCATTTAGTTTTATCTGTCTGTTTGCTTTGGATCAGCATCTGTTGCACTCCTGCTATGCAGTAAATAGTCTGCCGAGCCTATTGGGTCCTGAAGCTTTTTGCTGTGGTAAATCCCAATTCCATCAATTCTCTGAGCAGACATTATATTAAGCAAATGGAAGTAAGCTCATGGTTCATGGGCTGAATGGCTGCAGAACCACAGCAGAAATCATCTGAAAGTCCCAAGTTCTTATTAATATTAAAAAAAAAAAAAAATGCTGCTTGCTCCTGGCAGCATGCGTACACTGCCTCTCAGAAAATCACAATCATTTTTTATTAAGAAATAGAGTCAAATGTATTCCCTGCTCTTCCAGTTTAAGCCAGGCAAGTAAATGTAAGATACTGGGCAGTTTTTCATATATGAAGAGAAGAGTTAGGATAACAAGACTGGAAAGTTATTTGCCCAACAGGAATAGCTGAAAAGCACCTCAGTTTCATTTGCCAGTTAAGACCCTGCTCCAGAAATATCATTTAATGTACATGCTCCAGTAGGTGTAGAAGCTTAAGCATCCATTTAAGTTATCCGAAAGCTACCAGTTTTCTCTAGAGTTGTCCTTGATATAAGGACTTTCCGTGTCTCACACTGCCAACTGAGTGTTTGCCCACTGAACACTCATGGTCAGGATGTTTGGGAAGTTGTGAAATAGTCACCTGTTATGGCTGGGAAGTTCCAGAAAAGACAGTGCTTTGTTTAAAATTTTTCTTCAGTGGAAGGCTTATCACCACACTCTTGATGATCTAGAGATTAAGGAGGCATGTTTTAAACACCTAAAACATTTATAATTATGTATTGGGTCCAGTCTAGATTTCTCATAGCCATCAAAATTATACAGTTAACAATGCACTTCTGTGGGTATAAAACTTCTCATCACTTCCCAAGTCATACATAGTCTCAGGAATTTGTGAGTGCCTTTCCTAGGAGAGGTAACAATGCACAGTTACTTTAGGTTATTTTAGTATGGCTTCTGTAACCGTCTGATAAACCTATATGCATCAAACCTGCAATCCATCAGTTCAAGTGTTACCGTGGCTTGGACTACAGGCTACTGGCAGCATGAAAATAATGGCTTGCTTACAAAGCGATCATGATAAAGTACTTACAAATAAGTGAGTTGTATAAGAAAGCATTCCCATGAATGTGACTGTGACCTCTGCTGCTCTCCAAGGCTGCTACCCAAACACAAAGCACCCTTACAAGGCTTCATTATATGTAAACACCCTGTAGAAACACATGTAGGAAGTCACTGTTAAAACAACTGTTATCTGTTGTATTTTACAAGAGTGCAAACAGCATGTAACAAATAATTCACTTCTATTTGGGGGGGTGGGGATTGTTTTTTTAACGGTTACAGAGATGACTCTAACTACACGTTGCTGTGGTCAGCAGAAAAGAAAATGCATTCCTTCACAGATGAAGAAAACTCTCTTTACAGCTACTCAGCCATTTTCGATGACAGCGAAATGACCGGCTTTGACTTTGAGTATGACTTTTGTCAGCCAAAAGTACTCACGTGCACTCCAGAACCGGACGCATTTAATCCCTGTGAAGACATCCTGGGATACAGCTTTCTCAGAGTCCTGATCTGGTTTATAAACATCCTTGCCATTGCTGGCAATTTCACCGTACTCCTCGTTCTCATAACCAGTCATTACAAGCTCACCGTCCCTCGCTTCCTCATGTGCAACCTCTCCTTCGCCGATTTTTGCATGGGACTCTACCTGCTGCTCATCGCCTCTGTGGACGCCCAGACAAGCGGTCAGTACTACAACCACGCCATAGACTGGCAGACAGGCAGCGGCTGCAGCACTGCCGGCTTCTTCACGGTGTTTGCGAGCGAGCTCTCGGTGTACACGCTCACGGTGATCACTGTGGAACGGTGGCACACCATCACCTACGCCATGCAGCTGGATCGGAAGCTGCGGCTGCGGCATGCCGTGCCCATCATGCTCGGTGGCTGGATGTTCTCCATTTTAATAGCAGTGCTGCCTCTCTTAGGCGTCAGCAGTTACATGAAGGTCAGCATTTGTTTGCCCATGGATATTGAAACGGGTCTTTCCCAAGCCTACATACTGCTGATCTTGGTGCTGAACGTTGTGGCTTTCGTCGTCATCTGCGCTTGCTACATTAAGATTTACATAGCTGTTCAGAATCCAGAGCTGGTAGCTGCCAATAAAGATACCAAGGTTGCCAAGAGAATGGCAATACTGATCTTCACGGATTTTACTTGCATGGCCCCCATCTCCTTTTTTGCCATATCTGCTGCCTTTAAAGTTCCTCTCATCACAGTGACCAACTCCAAGATCCTGCTGGTTTTATTTTACCCTGTCAACTCCTGTGCAAACCCATTTCTCTACGCAATTTTCACCAAAGCATTTCGAAGGGATTTCTTTCTGCTGATGAGCAAGCTTGGCTGCTGCAAGAGCCGAGCGGAGCTTTACAGGATGAACTATTTCTCTGCTTATGCCTCCAACTGCAAGAACGGCGGCTCAGCCACAGTCCCCAGCAAAGCCTCACAAGCACTGCTGCTCCTGTCAGCATTACAGAAGCCATATCCTGCAGTACAAGACAAGATGTCTTACAAGGAAAATTAGACCAGAGTGCCAAGAGATGCAGCACTTTGCAAGGCCAGTTGTAATTGTTCTAGTAACTAGGGATTATTTTATAATATCTTGAACATTTCACAATAAATAAAAATGCCAGTCAGTAATTCTCACGCAACGTAACTATTCTGATGTTCAAAGTGGTATTTTTCCCTTTTCTTCCTTTTTAATGATAGATGTGGAAGGTGACTATTAAGCAAAATTCTTCTTTAGGAGGAGCCCAGGAGTTGTCAGGTTGCTCTTGATGTTAACAGCTACTGCAGTGATTGCAGTGTGGCTTCTTTTTCTTCAGATCTGCTTCCCTGGAGAAGCCTGTCTGCTACTTTTCATGCCTTCTTTTTCCATTCCTATCAGCTATGCTGCCACTGGTGGCTTAAAGAAAGGGGCACTAAACTAGATGCCTTCCTTCATTTCATCAACAGAAACTTCCAATTACACAGCCACCTACACCCAGTTAAAGAAAAGCGTTCAAGCAGTGGGTTGTAAAGATGTCACCAAGGAGAAAAGTTGATCTATTGAACCTTTGTTACTAGCAATTTTGCAGTTTATAGTAGAGCTCAGTCTGAGCTTGTAGGTAATTTACTTAAAATATTAACCCATACACAGCCTTGTATGATTTGGAAGTCAGAAAAGATGCAATAGCTGTAAAACCCCACCTGCTGCACACAGGGCTCTATTTTGTGTATTGTATGTACACACAAACAAATCAGGTAAGCTGTAAAAAGGCTCCCTCGCAGCAGGACAGCTGCTCCCTGCACAGGCAAGTAAGTGCTGCCTTGTTTTCTTTCTAGGGACAGTCTCATGAACCATTTTCATTTGTTCACTCTCTGAACACTCAGGAACACACTGGGGACTCTTCAGCACTTACAGTCCAACTCCATTCCCACATGATGAAGCAGAGTAGTTACTTTTTAGTGACCACATTTTCCCATTTAACTCTCTTTTCTTTCACCATGCAGTGCCTGATGCTAAGTGATCATGCTAAATGCCTGCTCCAGATTTGTGGCTGCATTCCTAATTTAAGAATTGAGCATTCCTTTGTTACTGCAGCATATTTACTCTCTCATCAGCAAAGAAGCTGCCACTCTTATGCAGTTCACTTCCCATGGGCTAACACTACACCATACTGAAGTTGGAAATTGGTATCTGTGAGCTCTTACCTGCATCATATGGATCAAACACTCTGGGCAACAAGCTGCAGATTGCATTGAATGCCAGGCAGGATCCCTGGGGGAGTCTGCCCCAGGCACATCCTAAGGAGGTTACATTCTGCACTGAAAATTAGGTGCTTAGTTACTAGAAAGTTCACCATGTCCTGCGGGCAAAAACATGCAAAAGCTGCAGACTCCAGATCAAGCCTCTTCTCAGGTTGCTTATTCTTGATTGGTTCCATTGCCTCTGCTGGGAGGAACACCCAATGCTTACATTTCATCAAACAATACAGTAGGATGAGACCTACATGATGCAGTTTATGGTTCACAGAAGGTAAAGCAATTGCATATTACATGGGCTTGTAGTAAAAGTTTTAGCATCTTAGATCATGTTCTGTAAACAATACTGACGACACTTCTTCAGCTGGTATAATACTCAACTGAGTGGAACAGGACAGCTGTCTAAGGTCTGTGCTGCCTCCAGAACAGGCACAGCCCAACAGCTCTTGATGGCCACCAGAAGTAGACTCTGATACATAATGAAAACGATATTATTGCAATCACTTCTAACATTTTACAGTCTCCTTTTCAACTGAGTTCTTTGCTTTCAAGTCTGTGACAGGAAGAGTTCCAAAGCACACCTCTTGTTGCCAAAACACTGTACTACAAGCTAAATTTGCTTCACGTTAACGAAAGCAATTTTTTGTTCTAGTGACTAGAATCAATCTACCATTGATTTATAATTGTGATAATTAGAAATAACACCTCTGACCCACTCTTACTTTCATCTTAATGCCATGATTTCAATCAGTACAAAAGCTCTGTATGTAGGCACAGCTGTACTCACAAGCAGTTTGCACAAGTGGGCAACAAAGCACCAAGCATCAAGAATAAAGACTGTTAAAACTCTAGGGTTCAGTAACCACTAAAAATTCCGTATCATGCACTATTTTATACACACCAGTTTCTAAACAAACAGGACTAGACGAGGATATTTAACTATAATACAAACTAAAGACACAAGTGTAAAGAAAAAGCTACCCAGCCTAAAGAGTCTCCGTCACCTATCTCAAAACTGATTTTTGAGACTTGTTTCTTCCAACATCACACAGAAGAGTCCTTTACACTATTTAGGACATAACAGTGTCTTAAGTGGCAATAACTGATTTACTTGCATTATGTTTCAAAAGGACAAGAGCTGTCAAGCACACGCTCCCTACCACATAACATTGTCAGGAAACCACATGAAGAGAAATGAGAATTAGCAACCACTGATAGTACCCACCCTACAATGCTGTGTAGGTAACAGAAAAGAAGTAAGAAAGCTGTGGGCATTTTTCTTTTTGTAACTACTGTAAGTTGAGCAAAATCCACCATTTACATAATTGCTGATTTAAGGAAAAAAAGAAAAACCACAGATAAACAACAGAAGTAATGTATACACTTAAAATCTTTCTACAAAAGTAAATAAGTAAGAGCAACACTTTAATAAGATATTTAGATTCATGCTAAAGCTTCTCATACAAGTTACACTTGTTGTTCTACCTCATTGTTTCTTGTAAACTTATCTCCTTTCTGGTGTAAAGTTTTAGACAGCCCTTTACTAACTATCTTTTATGGCTATAACTGGTATTACAAACCTCACCCTGTCACAACTGCAGCAATATGTTTGCTAAACTGTAAGTAGCAGCAATTAATTCATACACTATTCCAATCAAAACACAGATTGCTACTCAAGTCACAGGCTACAGTAAATAGCTAACTGAGCTTACATTTTAATAAGAAATTAATTTTTTTTCAGTATAAAAATTCCTGACCAGGTATATTTACTTGTAAATTCAAAGTTATTCAAAGCTGTAATTCTTTACCAGTGTTCCTTCAAGAATACCAGAAACAAAACGTAGGGGAATTCTTGTATGCTTGGACAGAAGAAAATGAAAGTCAATCCTACTCCAGGAGTTCAAATAGGCATTTCATAGCTTTGGACTGAGAAAACCACTGCAAGCACTCCCAAAGACCATCTGCAGTGTTATGAATTTAGTAGCCATTTTCTCAAATACAAAAAAGGTTGAGATAGTGAGAGCAAAACCCTGTTCTAATCCTTAAAGCTTCTATATATGCTCAGGGAGGCGCTGGATAAAGCCCACAGTAAGGTTCTTTCATGTCGAGAGGTACTGCGTTGGAAAATGTAACTAAAGACCCAGAAGGTGCTTGATGGTGAAGCTAAGCCATCTTCAGCATCCCTTTTGACATAGGTCAGCTATGCATACTGTCAGCAAAGCTTCATGAGGAGAGGTTGCAAACAGTCCTTAATTGCTGATAGTACACATGATTTGTGAAAAAGCAAAAGAGGATGAAAAGTATCACCAATGTCCAACCTGTAAAACTTACAAGAAACTTGGGAAGTACAAGACCAGTGTTTAAAAAATACTGATGTTCAGCCTATGTAATCAATATCACAGGTGGACTGTACAGAGGTTGCAGCAAGCTATCATAAAAATGAAGTTGCAAAACTTCAAATCATAAGCAGTGTTTCAAGAATGGAACAAAAGGCAGATGAGGCTAACAGGTAGAAGGCATGCAATAACTATAAATAGGTGAGGCTTTAAAAAGATGGGCAAGAATTCCTACTGTAACCCTTCATCCCACACACCTCAGCATCCATTCACAGAGGAACACCTGAGAAAGGACAGCAATAGGCAGTTACAATGAGGCTTAGAGCTGGAACTCCTCACCTTCATGTAGAGGCAGTCTTTTAACACCACAGGATGCAACAAAATCCAATAAAAAACCCCACAACTGCTTGTTTTAGAAATTGGCTAAAAATTAAGTACTTTTTAGCCACTTTATTTTATAATGACTAGCAAAATCAGGTCAAATTCAGAAGCACCATTCAGAGACTGTGTGGTGCTTAGTGAATGGTGCATATCTGGCCTTGTCCCATGGATTCCTGTGCCACACTACCTCTGCTTCCATTCTTTTATGAAGTTGAAAATGGTCCCACAGTTCATAATGTTCACATTTATAGAGCATGAACACCTGTGAGAGAGTGCTGAAATTTAAAAGCATCTATCATGTGGTAAGAGCTGCATTTCCTGTGCATTTATGGGTCTGAAGCACAGCACCAGTGCAGCTACAAGTCATCTGAATGAGGAAAAAGAAATCACACACTGTAATATTTTACTTGTCTCTGAATACACAATTCTTCACATCCCTGCAGCAGTATCTATAAAAGACAAAAGAAATGCCACATTTGCTTCAGGTGCTCTAGTTCGGTGTCCTGTCTTTGATACTGGAGAACAGCAGATACGTCAACAAAAGCATGCAGTAAACTCAATAGTTGTTAAAAACCTACCTCCTGAGGGAAGCATCTCTTTTCTTTATGCTCTCAGCAGAAGGGTTGGCACCATTATGAACAAGGACTGGGCTTCCCCCCACCCCTCATTTCTTCTATATATTCATTCTCTCCAACTCTCCTGCTTCTTTTCTTCCCCTCTCAAAGCCCCTGCATCCTCTCAAGTAGAGATAACCAAAATGTCTCACGATGTCTTCTTTCAGCAGACATAGGAGCAGCAGCCAGGAGGGAGGCATGCCATGTATTTGCATGTGGTACTGCCCTTCTAGTAGGATTGTCCTGTTCTGAGTCAGACTGGCTGAGGCTTTACCATTTAGTTCCCAGTACTGCCCTACATGGAACAGGAACGAGCTAGGAAAAGCTGCAGCTCTGAAGGGCTAGAGCCCAGAACTACTTTTTGACCTCTGTTTCTAGAAAAACTAACAAAAAGTTCATGTTGAGGACTGCTGGGAATGCAGTTCTCATGGCAGGCTGAGCTACTGCCACATGCATGGCTTGTACACATTTCTCTAAGCAAAGCTTATATTTAGGGAAAACAAAAACAACTCTCTGCTAGAAATGTGTTTGAGATGACATTTTATTACTATGCACAACTTGTATCATTCACAGCTTACTGGTCTGTAGTCCTGGAACGAAGTGGGTATGTACAGTAGCAAACTTAACTGATTTTGCATTGACAGTGAAAATAAATCATATTTTAGTGTTACATCACACTATTCACTGCATCTCAGTAGACATAGGTGGCATAGAATAAGCAATTAATTCTCATACACTGAGAGCTACAGAATCTTCCACCCACATTTTCCTTGCTTAAAGTGTCTTCCTTTCAAATGAAGTCAAAAAACCACAACGCAATCAAAAAAGCAAGGGAGGAAGGAAAGACAAGAGGTTTCAGACTTGCAATACACAGTATCAACAACAACCATGTGGTTTTATATTTCAAGTCACACTTTAGCTTTCAAGAAGTTGGAAAAAAACCATCAGAACTAAAATTTACTTAAATATCATCACTTTGTAATTCAAGAAAGGAAAGGCATACTAACAGATGCAACATTTCAGACTTTAAAGCTAATCATTCCAATGACATTCCTTGACTGGAAAAGTGATGAAATGGTCAGAAAAGAACAGCAAAGACAGCTGAGTAACAATACAGTGTGCATGTATTAACAACACATATTTTGCATATTTTTATGACAGCTTTGTTGTTTTGTTATTTGTTGGAGTTTTTTTATGGTAAAACAATGGAAAGTCCAGTTGTTTCACAGAAAGTTCATAAGGGAATAATGCCATAGTCTTAAAGTATGTATTTCAGTGAGGTTTCACCACTCTGCATCTCCAATGGCTTTTGCAAAAACATGGTCTTTCCCTGCAAAGGACATCACTCCATCTTTTAAGTAGAACTTCCATTTGTTCTTACTTCGATGTATCTGATAAAACATAAAAATCAAAATCAATGCCCCCACAAATATACGTTAGACCATCCATTTTTTAAAACAATCAAGCACAACTTGTTTTACACACTTTGCTTTTAAATTATCTTTTAAATTACTGACATATAAGCACCCAAAACCATACCAGGTTCTAATTTGATCTTTGGAAGTTCAAAATAAGGTTGAATTTTAAGCATTAAAGTGAAGAAGGACAAAGTGGCCCTTCACAACCACTTGATTTTTCAGCCACAACAGAATTCCAGTAGGAAAGTCTCTCAGTAAGCACTTCAAAGACAAAAATGTAAAGTTCACACATTGCTCTTTCTGTTATCCATTTCAAAAGTCCTTATCCATGGCTGAATGTGCCTACATACATCCATAGAGATGTTGATATTACTTAAAAGTTAAGGAAATTAATAAGATTTTGCACTTTTACATGTATTAACTTTTCAAGACTTGTTCCCCTTTCCTTTTCTTTTAATAGGCCATTCTGATCATCCTAATTTCAGAAAACAGCAGGAAAGCCTTCAGACTATTTTCAGCTAAACACATAATTTAAACACTCAATTATTACAGCATTCAATTTTCTTGAAAAGGTACTGACAGTAGAACAGACATGGATTTGCTGAAGATATTATTTAGAACGATTAAGGTACAAAGATGAAAGTGTATACTGTACCTTGTCATACTGACAAACTATCACGTTGTCAGTGTCAAACAAGTCTGGAATGTCCTGTTCACTGACATCGTCACCAGAGTTTAAGGGGTCCTAGAGATTAAAATTCTATTTTATACACTCTTTCAGAATAGCACTGAATATACTTGGCATCAAACACACCTAGAACAATAAACATTACCACTGGGGGGAAAAAAAAAGTATTAAGACCTAGAGGCTATGAAGACCACATTGCACAAACCTCACTTAGAAGCGTGTTTTCATCCTTGCATTCTCAAAAAAAGAACACCCTAAACAAAAACACAGCTCACAAAAGCAAGACTGCTAACTGATAAAGCTGATCCCAGTAACTGGAACACTGATCAATTTGTATTTATTTGAAGTTCAAATACTACAAGTTGATTCTCTTGTGAACAAATCTCCAAGATACAAAATTACACATCTTTCAGAAAAAGGAAAACCTGGGAAATATACTTGTATCACATTGTTCTCTGTTTAATCTCCTGTGGTTCTTCAGAAGGAAAGGAAACCTAGATTTGTATCCTGATCTTATTTAAACATACCTTATTTAAATCTAAATTTTTAAATGATATCTTAATTAAATAAAAAGCAGAACTCCATTCCACTGAGGCCAAGGTTTTACAATAGATCTTTAATTCTGATAATTTAGCATTTTAGTGAATCCAATAAACAAATGACTTTTCAACATTTCTTTCATTTGTTCACACTACTCATAACGAGCATTCGAGTAATCTCTCAGCAGTATCTCCGATCTCCAGAGACATGTAACTTCACTGTGCATCCTCTGCATTAAACTAACCAGGAATTATTCTAGGTCCAACAATTCAACAGTCAAGATAAATCTACTACTGCTACGTACTTCACAAGGCTTAACAGTAAATTACCTCCTCAACTATATCTATTTGGAGGTCTTCATTATCATCACCACTGCAGCTAGACTCCATGTTTGAAGCACTGTCACATTCTTCATCATAGTCTTCCTCATCATCCAGAACTTTTAGATCCTCTGACTCAGTAATTCCAGTAAATTCATTCTCTTCCTTGTCTTTTGTATGTGGTATTTTTGCCTTGGAAGAAACATCACCGGTACCATCTAGCTGGATTATGCCTTCAGTGTCACTGCAGCTATCCTTCTCTGATCGGAAATTAGATTCTGTCTGCTCAGTAGGTTCCATGTGACAGGAAAAAGAGACCAGAGACAGCTTGTGAATTAACGGTACAATGAAAGCTATGTTCAGTACAAAGCCTGAGATTTTTGTTTAATAAACCAACACGTTTGGGGCGCTGAAATGAGACTTTCAAGTCCTATTGCTTGTAAACTCTGAGTACCTTAGCAAACACTGTGATTACATCTAACCTTAAATTAAACCCATGTCAAATATTCCTCAGCAATACAAA
>VXBX01001181.1:46645-77492 GCA_013400415.1 Scytalopus superciliaris | reverse complement strand
GCCCCGGGGGGGGGGGGGGAAAGACCCCCCCGTCCCTGTCTCCGGCACTGCCCCAGCGCCTCACGGCGACCCCTGACACCACCCCTGCCCTGCCCTGCCCTCACCACTGGGCCACCCTGAGCCATGGCCGGCCCGCCCTGAGCCATGGCTGCCCTGCCCGCCCGCCCGCCTTTAAGGCGCCGTTGCCATGGGGACGGGACGGCGCGGCCCTCCCGCATCCCGGCCCTTCCGCATCCCTGGGGCCCGATGGATCCGAAACCCGCACTCTTATCCCAGCCCCAGCCTGAAGCAGGACTCGTGCGGAGAGCCACAGCTGCCCCCGTGGTGCGAGGGCGCACCCAGGAAAGCTGGGCACAAAAGCGTGTCGTTTTGCTCTAATAAACCCCGAAGTCATGACTGCCTCCTGAACAGGGGGGCAGCTGAAGCTACCGGTTAAGTAGCGGCAATCTGGTACGACTACTCAAATTATTGCTTACATTTGCAGCAATCTGTTCATCTGCTAATACAGGGATTTACCAATTTAGCAGTTACTCATCTGGAAAAATATTCATTAATCTCATATATATATATATATATAGGACAATATATGCTTGGGTCTTTATGCACCCTCAGTCGTGTTGCCCTGGTGATTCTGAGAACCTAGAAATGCAATCTTCCCTTTTTCCTTTCTCTTCCATTTTTTAGGTAGCTATGTAGTTACAGCACTGTTTGGCTTGCAAAGAGGAGACTCGCCCATTAAGCTTTAATTTTTAAGGCTAACTTACACATCCTGAAAACTGGAAATATTTTAATGAAAATACTGACAGACCCTTAATTACACAGCCCGACTAACATCTACAAAATGAAAGAAGCAACATCCATAATAATATTCTAAGTTGCATTTTCACGAGTGAGACAAATGCAATTTGTTATTGAAGTAATTCTGCTCTGCCAGAAAATATGTTTAATGACATTGTCTGGGTCTTGAATTAAACAGCAGTAGCATTTGCAGCTGTTCTGTACGCCCTGCATCTTCAGGAGGAAAAGGAGAGCCATGTTGTTTTGCTTACAAAATAATTTAAATAATAAACCATGGGGTTTTTTAAGGCACAATGCTCATTTGAAACTGTCTGGGATAGTGCATACCAAGAGTGTCCTTATTCTTCTTCTGTTTTTTTCCTGTCATGTTAGCAGAGAGAGCAGGAAGGAGCTGCAGCCTTGAGGACCTCGCTGGGCCCCAAAGGTCGCAGATGGTGATCCTGCAGCTGGGTCCTGCCTTCCTCGTCAGGCAGATAGAGCTGATGTAGAGCCTGCTCCCTGCCAGCACACTGTTCAGTGCTTTTAGAAAGGTGAAAGTGCAGAAAGAAGATTTACAAATGAGCTCCCCGCTTTCTACCTCCCTTTGTTTATCTAGGGATTGCAAAGTGCCTTGAAATTGGAGCAGTTTGTATGCCTAACTTCAAAAAGGAGGAGAGCTGGGGAGCTTGATACCAAAGGGCTTCTCAGCTGTTTCAGATAGTGGTTGGGTTACTTTGCCTACGTCCAGGTGAAAATTTGCAGACCAAAAGCAAATTATCTTCACATGCACTTCAGGTGGGGAGCATGCCTTTGTATTCCCACAAGGTGTTGTGGGCATACCCCATCTGTTCTAAATTATACCCTTTGCATTGTGAGTAACAAAGATCCTGTCACCAGGGTCAACATGTCAGTTCCCTTCATGCAGGGGACAGCAGATAAGCCTACTTATAGTAGCTATAACTGGAGATAAAGTAGAAAGTGGGAACAGGAAAAAAACTTTCCAAGCCACACAGGGAGTTTGTAGAGGGAGCTTTCTGCTAACCAAGGTGCTTATGCTTTCATCTGAGGTCTAGAAACACACCTTATATAATTTCTTTTACAAATGCCTAGAGAAGGTGTCTTTTCACCCAAGCACTGCAAACAGTGTCAGCTGAACAGCATGAGAAAGCCTGGTATGCACTGAAAAAATTCAATCATCTCTGGGCAAGGAAAAAAGTATTAAAATATCTGTGAATAGCATTACTCACACTGACTGGCTAGCTTTGATATGGTGATCTTAACCTACTATCAGTGTCCTGCAGTATAAAGTGCAACCCTGTAGTCATTTTCATGCTTATGGAATTTTTTAACATTTAACCCTACTTTCAAGAGAAAAATCTGAGGCACAGACACACCAAGTATCTTGTCCAAACTCACAAATGGCAGTGGGGAACAGCATCCAGGTTTCATCAGTCTTGGTTCAGCTTCCAGCCCAGCTCTCCCCATCGCAGCCTCTTTAATAGCTCACAAGAGTTTTAGAAATCAGGCTATCGAAAAGATTAGCATGCTGTTCAAACCCTCCTGATTTTTCAGGGGCTTCATCAGCATGTGGGACAGTGCTGCTTAAGGACACCTCAAACATTCGTTTACTAGACAGGTTTTAATTTGTAATTATTTATACTACTCTTGATACATGATGTCTAGAGAAGATTTATTTTTGGATTATGAACCTTCATTAATTACTTTTTTTTTAAAAATTACCTTTTGCAAATATCTTCCCTCTAGAAATGGAGAGCGCTCAGCACACTCGGATGCTTGGTCATGAATGCCCTCTCCTGTTTAAATCCAGCATTGCGCTGTAGAGGAACTCGGCCACTCAACCACAGGTCTGCAGAATTCCTTCACAAGGCGTATTTTATAAATACCATCTTGCCTGTTCTTTCCAAGTAAAAGCAATCATTCTTAGGAGGAAGCATTTTCAGAATCCACAGTCCTCATGGAAATACCGTGACATGAGCAAAGCTGTAATTTCATTTTAAAGATATTCTCTAACACACTCCCTTTGTTTTCAGCTGTTGACTCATAGATATACAGCACTCCAGTCTCATAACCAATTTTATTAACAGCATGATTTTGTTACAAGCTCCATCATTACCCTCAGAGTTCTGAGACAGATAACACCGGGACCTGTGATTTGTTCCTTTTTCATTTATCATGTGTGACTCCTGTTTCTTCAAGAGCCTCTCTTCTTTTTTTTTTTCCACTGGATTTAAACCACTTTATCAGAAGAACTATAGAAATACCTGTCTCTTAATTCAATTTAATGACAAATTTTCAGGACATTGGGTGGCTTATGAAGGGCTCTGACCTGTACAAACTGCTATATAAAAATGGCAGTCTGATGGATTGAATATCCTGAAAATACTGTATATCTCAGCTCCTCGGTAAGCCCAGAGACTTGTGTAGTATGAGTGAGCCTAATTAAGGATGAAATAAGCCTTGCATCTCCTAAATAGATATGTCTTAGGTGGAGAGAAAGTCTCAAAGGGAAATAGCAGTCACTAGTCATTTCACTGTCCTTACTCTCATCTCTGCTTTCTATCACATTCCTGCTACTGTCCAGCTCAGAACTCATTCCCTGTTCCCTCACCTCCTTTGCTGTCTGCCTTATTTCCCTGGATGTGACATACAGATGTTTATACCACCTTTTTTTTTCCCCACTGATCCCAACCTCCTGTCCTGCATCCCCAAGAAAAGGCACAGTCCAGCTTCCTCCTCGTTTGTCCACTGCCTTTGCCTTCATCGCTCTCTAAGTCCCTTCCCTGCCGTCTGGTTTTACCCCCCTTCATCAGTGGTTGAAATCCGACTCCTTCCTCACGTGTCTGTAGTTGCAGCTTACCTGCTCCTGGGCTCCCTGGCTGTAGTGGGAAGGCACTAGCTACTGGAGATGTGCAGAACCACTCAGAGGCAGGGTGCGGGGGGGGGGAGTGAGTGTCAGAGACATTGTTTCTCCTTATTTGAATTTGCTGCTGAAGTTCAGAGCGGAGGAGACTATTGCAGAAGTCTAGCACTTTTAGTGTGAGGTTAAATTAGAGCAGAGCAGCATGTTTTGGTCAAGGTCGATTTGCTCTGTCTAACTTTGCATTTGGTAATTTCAAGAGGAATAAAGCTGAGCGACCACATCAGGCCCTTTCACCACCAGTGGGGTTTACAACACCAACCAAACCACTAAAATAATCCAGCAGGTGACTTTGAGAGACAGGCTGAAGCACAGCTTAGCAGTCAGGCTCCCCTTTTTACTGCCTAATTGATACCAATTTAACTCTACCAAAGAATAACTCAGATGTATGGAGACTAACTTGTATTGCCATATTGGGAGTGGGAAGCGTTTTTGTGAGGACCCCAATATTTGCTCAAGATCATGTTCCAGTCATTCCTTTTCTGAGTAAATGTGGATGGGCTCCTGCTGTCTTAATAGTTAACTGTGCACACTTTTCCATTCTTCTTTGGGTTTTTTATCTTTCTCCCCCAGCTCTATTTTCGTGCAAATCTACTCAAAGCAGGTCTTCAGCATCCCCTTTTTTGACATTATAATCACACAGCAGAGATACTCAGTAATGGCTTTTCCGTGAAGGAGGCTATAACAGCCTTTTGTCTTTGCTCTCCAAGCAGTGGATGGCTCTCTCCATTTTGGATGAACTGTCATCTAAATCCTGGCATCATTACTTACATTAGCACAGTAAAATCTACTCCGCATTACAGATGATTTGACAGAAGAAGGTCCCTCCCTAGATAGCAGTCTGAGAAAGTTACAGCGGTAGCTTACCTCTGGGTATCACCAAGCTAATGCCTAAGTACTTGGTTTAAATTCTCCCTGTTTCACTGCTGGGTTTTGGTTATTTTCATTGCACCCCCTTATGGCATGACCATCTCATTTCCCTTGTATGAGCAAGATTGCCCTGTGCAGGACGATGTCACCATTACCAGCAGCTGTGCAGATGTGTCACAGGGATGCTCAAGGGAGAGCAAGTTCTGCTTGGTGCACAATGGCACTTGATGAAAGCAGGGCCAGCTGCATGGCACAGTGCTGCCCTGAGCTCTGGCATGTCACAAACAGCACCAGCATGGCTTGTTTGGGTAGGACATCTCTCACTGTGCCCCATCAGTCCCACAACCACCTGCTGTGTCTTCAGTGGCTCTGCCCATGCCCCTGCTCTCTTCTTCAGCTGCTGCAGCTCCTCCTCCCCACCCTAGGAGATCATTCAGTTCATTTTCCTCCACTCCCTGCAGCTACTCATAACTTTGTTCTCAATACCTTCCCTTGAAGGTGGTTCTCTACCTGTCTTCTTCACCTCTCTTCTGTTTCAGTCCCTCTTACAGTTAAGCCTTTCAACTTGACTTAGAGAGGCATCAGTTCTCCTCAGCCCTTGCAAACAAGCTCTGCCTGCTGCCCATTCCTTCTGCCAGCTCCCTGCTCACTCCCTGCTTCCTCCCTCTTACCCCCACTGCTGGTCACTCATCACACATCTCTTCTACTCCCCACTTCTGACTTTTTCCCCATGGACTGTTACTATTGAAAATGGAAATGGAAGTGAAAGTTATTCCATATTAAACTGAAAAGGCCAGCACAATGCAATGTAACATTAGACTATATGCACCCACAATCAGAAACACCTAATCACGCCGGGGTTTGGGATGGAATCTGAGCCAGTGTGGTTTTATTTTTTATCAGTACAGCTTCAGCAGGGAGTGTGACCACCACTTACAACATGTTATGATTGTTACTGTAAAAAATTACAGGTTGTTTTTGCTAAGGAAAGAATGGTGCTATAAAATAGCACATACCAGGCAACACATAGTAGGAAACTGTCCCAAAATAAATGTTTTTATGTTTTTACTTGTATTCTAGCCATTTGTCATCTCACTTTTTCATGTACCTGAATCATACTGTGCACTGATACTTTTAAACATTGCAAAATGTTAAAGTTCTGCAAGGGGACTGTACTTTTGCTATACACCTGCTTTCCTTTTGCAGGTGCTCACTGAAGGATAGAAGATCACTGAAGTGAGAATGGATGTTAACACTATTTCCCAGTGTTTCCCAGAATAGCTGACTGCTTTGCTACAGACACAGCAGCACAGGACAAGTGGCATGGTTATTTTATTCTTTCAACCCATTCTTTGAATGCTGCCTCACAAACCTCCTGTATTTCCCCACAGAGGTTTCACAGTTTCCCTAGTAACAGCTCATTTCAAGAACAGGCTTTGAAATTTGTGAAAGTCTTAAACAGTTGTTGCTACATTATACTTGAATTTCCAAGAGACCAGAGGGAGCACTCTTAGGAAAAACCACTGGTATTCTCTGGGTTACTACTGCTATGCTAATAAGGCAGGAAAAGGGGCTGCCATAAGCAATCAACATGAGACCCCATCTGGGGCACTGCATCCAACTCTGGGCCCCATGACATAAGAAGGACGTGCACATGATGGAGCAAGTTTGGAGGAGGACCACAGAGAGGATCATGGTGCTGAAGCACCTCTCCTGTGAAGACAGACTGAAAGAGCTGAGTTTGTTCAGCCTGGAGAAGAGAAGGCTCTGGGGAGACCTTATAGCACCTTCCAGTACCTAAAAGGGGCTAGAAGAAAACTGGAGAGGGACTTGTTACAAGGGCATGTAGTGATAGGACAAGGAGGAACAGCTTTAAATTGAAAGAGGGGAGGTTTGGATTAGATATTAGTAAGAAATTCTTTACTGTGAGGGTGGTGAGGCACTGGACTAGGTTGCCCAGAGTTACATATGCACCATCCTTGGAAGTGTTCAAGGCCAGGCTGGATGGGGCTTTGAGAAACCTGGTCTAGTGGAAGGTGTCTCTGGCCATACTAGGTGATCTTCCAGGTCCCTTCCAACCCAAACCATTCTATGATCAATGGAATATAGTGCATCATTAAGCTTTCTGCAAGTAGCTTTGTCTGGTAAGAGGAGTGATGTTCCCCACTCACGGAGAACTGTTCTTTCTAGTGAACTGCAATACCTGATGATTGAGATCAACCAGTTAATTATAGGAAATGTAAAACTGGCTTGATACATTTCTAGTGAGGGGACAAGATACTGCTAGTTTTAAATACAACTTTATTTTTTTTTAATCAATATGCAATCTACAAAATGTTATTACAAGATTATCAGCATGATCTATTTGTACATATATCGACAAAAAGACCCAAATAAAATTATGGTTTCCATTAAGAGTAACAGCACTGCTTCAGAGTTATCAAAATTATTGCTAAGAACTACTAACTGCAGCAGTTAGTTACTGTGTTTAGTTAACAAAAAGACAAATAAATGCAAAACAGAATTATGGACACCAATACTGCAGCTAAGAAGTCTGTCAGGTAAAAGAAACACAACCAAAAGTAACATGTGAAAACATGTTTTCAGATGTAAAGTACTTTTGCAGAATTAATACAGAATCTAGAGGAAAAAAAATCAAGGAGCAAAAGGATGACAGTGTCTTGGCATCAAGTTCAATGGAGTGCATCATCATCCTCATTTCTCAAGAGCTGCTACACGGGGGCAACTGGACCTTTGTTCCCAATCACTGCAAAGCTTCAGCTCTGATACCTAGTAACACTTCTTTTCCTATCTTTTGTACTCTTTTCTGGTTGGAATAAGCAGGCATTGCAGGTTGCTTACTTACTAACATCAAAAATCTTCTCCAGCCTATTACGACTGTTCCTTTCTTCTTTTTTCTGCCTCTCCTTTATTCTTAGAGACTTTGATGCAGATCCCATTTTGTCGGTTAAAAGACTTCCATTGACTTCAATGGGTGTTTGAATCCAAAATTACATCAAGTACCATTTACCTACAGTAATACAATTAGTATGAGAAAGATGAATGCAAAGATAAGGTTTGTCGGTTTCAACAAATATGACACTTTGTAAGTAAGGCAAACACACTATAAAAATAGCTGTTCTCATTGATTTCTGTTTTAAATACATAATATCCCAAACCCTGCTGGTCCTTTGTGAAGAAAACACAGATAATATCTAAACACTGCCCTGTAGTAAATGTTAGCAAAATGTCAGCATCTTAAGTGACCCAAACAGTTGGAAGCATTTCAGTGACTGCAGGCACTCGCTGTGGGAAGCAGAGATCAGATACACGTGAAACCTGGTTCCTCACATGATGCCAATGTACCTCATGAGTTATTTAAAGCTCCAGTCCTTCAGCTGGCTGGACACTGAGTATCACAACAGCTTATAGCAACTGTTCTTCACCTCCATTCCCCTCCCAAAATTACAATTAGACTACTTATAGCCCAGATTTCTGAAAAATCAAAACTGGTGTGTTTACTCACTATCAGCTGCTGTCGTGTTTGTGGAAAAATGTTAGCAAATGAGTCTTAAACACTGAGAATATTTGTTCAGTAGGTTATACTCAAGGTCACCAGACAATGCAGAAAGAAAAAGTGAAGCCAGGGTGTTTCTGCTTTGGCATGCTGTAGTAGAATAGGAAGTTAGAATTTGAGGCGGAGGGGGGAACAAATCACACAACCCAACTTTCTTTTTTAAACTGCAGCCTATTTTTAAATATTCTGACACCAAGGCTTATAAACAGCAGTTTGCAACTGAATAGGGCAATTATTCTACCCTAGGTTTAAACTGAAAGCTGTGTATTAAACAGAGTAACTTTATTTCAGTATGGCAATATTTCTCTGGAATTAATTCCCTGTGATCCTGATCCAATTCTGATTAATGTTAATGGCAAGCCTTGCAAGCCTCAGATGAAAATCCAAGAGTTTGCAACATATATAAAGCTGTAGCTTGAACTTTTTATGTTAATGAGTTCAGTAAGTCTGAATGACCATTTGCACCATACCAGGTACAATACAGATTCACTAGCAGGAATGATGACTTGTAAGGTGGTCATTCATCATTTAGGCCACTCAGTCAAAACAATAGCTCATATCTTGAAGGGTCAACACTACACAGGCTTCTTAAACACATCCTGAGACTCAGCAGACACCTGAGAGAAGAAAAGCAGCCATTGGTTCTGCAGGATCTGTAACACCACCAGTTCCCAAATGCCCAGGAGATGAGTGCTGCAAATGGAGATTCTAAGGTAGATTTCCTACTTCTTAAAAAAAAAAAAAAAATAGGGGCCAGGTGAGCAAGACAGGCTTTAGAGAGTAAGCACTGTTAATAGGTTTACTGAATTAGATGTATTAATGCAAATCAAAACAAGTCGGCCTCAGACAAATGTTTGTGCAGGTATTTGCAACACACATTTTGCTTTCTCTACCTCTACTGTAGCTCTAGTATAACCATGAACTTCAGCAAACTGCAGATCCTGCCATGGTGCAAAGTATAAACACTGCCCTGTTGCACACTATGCCCCTTAATTCAGCTGAGCAGTATATAAACCAAAATTAAATATTAATAAAACACACCGAACATGACTTGAAGGTGCTAATGGCTTCTCAAGTCAAAACACGGATGGAGGATGCAACAGCCGAGCCATATTTGGATCACTACTGTACTCCAGTGCTTGCTTAGATTTATAACAATATAATCTGCTAATAAAAAGGGATATATAGAGAAGCCCAAATACCATAATAGTCTATTTGGGGCTTTGGCAATGCAATACCCATAAAAAACCTGCCCTCAGGACTTACTATAGAATCTATTACCCATTTCATTCTCAGCTTCCGAATGGGGGGAAAAGTTTATTGTGATGAACTAGGTTCATATTATGGCCTTCTGTTTCCTCAGACCGGTAATTTTCTCAGTGCATATCCCCCATATTTCTACTTTTGGGGAATAACATTTATCTGTATTTTTACACAATGTTCATATAAACAGTTACAAGCTGTACAAAATATAAAGTGAGGCAGTGCATTACTGTATTTCTGTTCTCCACTAATTACAATTGGAAGTAAGGATAGTTTTATGAAAACTGCAGCCAAAAAAAAAAGTATCAGGAGCATTTTTTTAATTTACCACCCTGCAGAAAATGACCAAGGGGATAATGGCTGAGGGGAAGTATTAGAACCTTTCCTAAGTGCCAATTATTTGTTGAAAACACATTTAACACACTGCCTGATGAAGCATCACAGCTTCGTGTCTCTTGTGACAGTCCATTCCTGCATTATTTCCCCTGGGAAAACGCCTTTAGAGCCAGTAGCATGAAAACATCTCTGTTCCCACATATGAAAACACTGTCTTAAAAGTTACTCAAAGCCATAACTTCTGCAGTTTCTAAACCAACACCTGGAACTTGCATCTTAAAAGGGACCCAGAGCAAACAGCAGCAACCAGCCTTTTTCTCAGCTTGTAGGGGAAAACCCTCCTCTGCTGTACATTCTTAAAGTCTCATCAAATACAATGAGCCTGGACTGATTTGCACTCGCTGAAGATCCACCCCTTACCTCACCTGCTACAGTAGTGAAAAAGAATTGTCTAATGCTGGCACAGAAATTTCAATCACATCTGCTGTATGGGGTTTTTGCCCATGAGATTACTTCCAGTGAACCTATAAAGTGCTGAGGAGGAAACAGTCACAGCCCCAGAAAAATGAAGAATATTATTGCAGAAGAACTCTTCCCCTTTTACCAATGAAATCACCCAGCTTCCAACTCATTAATTAAGGCTCTTGTCAAGAACAGTGTTTTGACTTGTTGTGTTCACATACATCAAGGGAAGCAGAAACATGAGGGACTTGAGTTTTCAAACAGCACTAAAAAATTTAATTGGTCCTGCTGGACCTTACATATTTGCTGGTCTACACATAAGCACCCTGGAAGTTTTTATTACCAAATATTACATGTCCAAGTGATATGAACTCTTTGAGTAGTGCCATTAGGTTTCAGTATGGAGTATGAGATCATTCCCAAGTCATAGATACACAACAGGAAAATAATATATTACAATCAGCCAATTAATTGCTCACATCCTGCAGCTCTTTACAAGGAGAGCTTACGCATACCAGTATTCCCATGACAGGAAGTTTACTTGAATGCAGGCCAGTCAAATGCAGAATCGAACCCCTAAGCACTAAAAAAAAATTCAATGACCATGTTTACCCTAAACTAGGTCACTGCGCTTCTTCTAACAACAGAATTTCCTATGTAAAATGATTCCTACTAATATCCTATGATGGTGCCTCCTGTCCTCTTTTACTGCATTAGGCAGTTGCCAGCCTTATCTGGGTCTTCTCCATCAAGCCTAATCCACTTCTTTTCAATTTCAACCTGTAGATAAAAAAACAAAAAGAAGCAGGTAGAATTATCAAATAATTGAACACTGAAAGTGTGAACTGCAGCAGTGGCATGAAAAAAGGCTTTGACACAGAACCAAAACATTTCCAGACCCAACAGATTTCAAAACCACTACTCCCAAAAACAGCTGAACTGAGGAAAAACAAGGCTGCATTCACAGTTCTGTTTTTCAGCATCATCTTTGATCAGACAAGGAATTACTATTTAATGATTCATTTGCTCAAAGTCACTATCAAAAGTACATGCAAGATATGTTTATAATACAAAGCACATTTGCTTTTCAAATACTGTATGGGGGAGTGGGGAGGAAGAATGAGAGGAAAGCATGGAAAGCATAGCCCTGAATATACCTGGCAATTGTAAAAAGCTTTCTGAACAACATGTTTCTGGGGCTGCAGATCGCTCTCTATTCCCAGAGACTTGACTTCTGTTCCTGAGGCACGGGTATCGTGAACGACAAACTGGACAGTAGCAAATGGATACCAGTCAGACGGTATTTCCTGGTCTGATCCAAGCTCCAGTTTGTAAGACAGGCTGTGTGGATGATCTGAACCTTGGAAAACAAAAAGAAAACCACCACATCGTCAGTGAATTATCTTTTCTTTGTTTACAGTGTCAAATTCATCTACTAGCAAGAGAGGACAGCTCTATCTTTTATAAATACAGAGCAGTTGTTATGATACAAGATTAGTCTATCTACAGCATTTTACTACTTGGACACAAGGTGCCCCCACACTATTTTTTTCTGCTTCAGCACAATTTTCACAGTCACTGCAGTTTTACAAATCAATTTACACAAGATTTACCAGATCCTTCCAGCTTCTGATTGAAAGAAGAATGTTACAGACTTATGGCTTCATTGCTAAATTCATATAGTTTGGAAGAATCTCAGTTTTCCCTTTAAAAATGCATTTCTTACACTCACAGAAAATTAAAAACTGGAAGGACCCAGTGTAGATAAGGCAGAGATGCTGCCCTGTATGCAACAAGCCCCCTTTCCAGAGCTCTTCACTGCAGGAATTTTACTGGAGTGTTTATTTCAAGTACTACAGCTATCTTGTGTAACATCATTTATTACAGTATGTCTACAGCAGGAAGATAAAGGCGCAGCTCAAAGTGCTGCTCAGAGAAGATATATCCTTGCTGTCAGGCTAAGGGCTACATGGACTCCCTTTCTAGCTTGGTTTGTTACAGGAAAAGAGCATACCCCATTTATTCTTCTTAAAAAAATATATAAATAAAATATTGCTATAATAATGTCATGTTATAAAGCAGAGTCATGAAGGACATGTGCAGCACATTCTAAATTACTTTAATTCAACCTCAGATCCTAGAGATCACTTGCTTTAGCATTTCTTACATTTGGCAATGATATGGGAAAGCACTTCTGGCACACAGGAGAAACACAGGTGAAAGCTGCTTTCCAAAGCAACTGAAGTCAGCAGACTCACTATGTGCATGAAAGCAGTATAATATAATGTAATGAAAAGAATTCTCTCCAAGTTCTTCAGGGCAAAATGTAGTAATTCTGTGTTTCTCCTTCTCTCCAGGATTTTAATCATCAGCATACACAACTAACTACACTTTGGCTGCAGGCAATAAAAAAAATAAAGGATTGGCTGTACTTTGTCAAAGGCAAGCCTGGCAGTGTATATTTGGTTTTCATCCATTACACTGAATGGCATCTCAAAGCTCAGGCAAAAAAGTCCTGTTCTTTATGCACTGGCTTCCTCTGGTGACAGGAATCAATTTCATATCAGAATGAAGAAAATACTAAAGATGGGAGTTAACATACACTGAGCTTTATCCATCCCATGGGAGAAGTCATGGTAACATTCCACATCCTCACTCTCACAGGCATTTTGTAAGGCAAAAATAAATAAAAAAGCTACATCTCCATTGCTCCTAGGAGCCTTGGGCTGGATGTATCCTCTGGTCTGTGCTGCAGGTCTTCCCTGAAACCTTCCTTGCAGTCTGCCCAAGAGTTCAGGAGATAGTTTACATTTAAGCAGTTCTGTCACACACGTTTCTGACTGCACTAGAACAAAGTCTAATTCAATAAACCATCCTCCAGATTTCATTCCAAGTCTGGCATAAATCAAAAGACCACCAAAAATCAAGGCTTGAACATCATGAAATTTATGGGGTTTATTCTTAATCATACTAAAATAATTCACATTTTATTTTCCTTTTGACTAATTATCTAATTAGTATAATTAATAATTCCTTCTCTTTTCCTTGTTGTTACACTCAACAGAGCTTGACTGCCTGAAAGAAAAGGTGAGGGAGTGGTAGGAGGGATTAGGCAGTGTCCTTTGGATTATTGGCCCCTAAACTTTGGATGGGGATGTCTCAGACTCTTTTCCTCCCCCCTTAACATTTTTAATAACAGCAACAATAATTAGTAGCTTACAAAGCTGTTTGCTGATTGCAAGTGTTCAGTGCCCCAAAGACACGCACACAGGAACACAGCAGCATTTACAGCCACCACTTCAGTGAAGAGACATGTCACTGGACAAGTGCAGCCCTTCACCAGCTGGACTCTGTATGTGGCTGATTTACAAGCATCCTCTGCAGCCTTGCTTCCAGAAGTACATTGCATTCCATCCTTATCTGAAATGCTGATTCTTTACATGGATTTCAGAAAATAGTGCTATATGCACACCAGCTAGAATACTGCACCATGGAAGAGTAGCAAACACTGCCCATGAAGTCTCCCAGGCACCTTTGAAGAAACGTGTGACAATGGAGAGACAGCAACTGCTTCCAACGTGGGGCCAAATGCTTCTTTCTACCAAAACACAGCTCTAGGATGTGCTTATAAGGGACTGTTACAGAAATTGTGGGAAAATGTAATGCAGCTCGCACTCATGCAGGGGCAGATCCATCAAAGGCACTGGTGGGGATCACTGCAACAAAAAATGTGTAGGTCCCAAGTTTGGGGAATGACACTCCCCTAAGTATGTCCAATATGACAACACCTTTAAGGTGAATGAGGGGAAGGAGGCACCCAGCAATGGCCAACGCCAGCACAGAGGGAGGGAAACCAAACCAAGCAGGACAGGCTGGAGAGATCGGATGGAAGAACTTCACCCCTCCTTGCAGACCTTGCAACTCACCCACCTTACCAGTCAAGGCACAATGTTTTACAACCTACCTGCACTTAAAAAATGACAACCACCACCCAAACCATGACCAAAAGGAGCAGCACTATCACCTCTTTTTTATATAGAACAGCTTGCTGTTTAGTGCACTTGTGCATGAATCAGGCTCAGCCACCCACACAACTAGACAGCAAGGCTGGTGTGGGGATGCAGTGGGAGGGACTGACTACAATTCAAGCTAAATCAGGGCTCTCAGCATGTGTGAGACATTGCTCACACCTCTGAGCACACCACAGGACAGGGTCCTTCAGGGCAGTAAAGCACAAAGATACCCAGTTTGCAAAGACTGCAATGCCAGCAGCATGCAGCATGTGGCTAACGGCTCAGCACAGTAACACAAAACACAGAGACCAGTAAAACTGTAACATTAGGGATTTTATTACTGAAATAGAGGTGGGAACAAAGTCAGAAATAAGGGTTACAGCCACGAGCCAGCTACTTGAGAATGAAGTTGGAGCACTGAACGAGTGCGAGGAGATGGTGTTTCATCACTCGTACCCAGGGACAGGCAGATCTCTGTACCTCTGTGATCTGAGCCTTGTTCATGATCTGCTGCTGCTCATTTATTGCTGTGTCAAAGCCCATTTCTCCTGCACTAAGACTCTCTTGGTCCATAGTCCTTCTTCCAGACATCCTGGACATGGTGGAATGAGCCCTTGTTGAAGTGGACCTCTCCATCCTTGAATCCTCCATCATCCCAGCTGTGGTGACAGCAGCATCAGCAGTGAAGAAGGCCATAAGGAGCACCTCCATTTCAGAGCCAAACTGCGAGATGTCATCCCATGTGTGGTGCCACAGCACTACAGCCCACCTGAGCTGTACTGCTTTTGGCTCCCAGGACCTGCCCCACCATCCTGTGGTGGTGCCAGAAAGCATCTTGGCAACACACTTTGTTGACCTGGTCTTTTTGCTGCTTGCTGGGTCAGGCTGTGCAGACTGCATAGACACAAGTGAAGCATCCTGAGAAGACAGAAAGGGTTGGAGCACCAAGATGGCATGTCATGTCTTGGCTAGGGAAGAGGCACTGTCTGCATCTGGGGCTATGGTTAATCAAGGATCTGAGGAGAAAGGGTTTGTTGTTTGGAGTCCATTTGTGATAGAAGGAAACTGACATAGATCTAAGGGCTTTTGGAGATCAAATTCAGCATCTTCCAGTTTGGGGAGCAGGGGAGACCTATGAAGAAACAAATACCAATGGGGAATTGTCTGGAAAATTATTTTGTCTTCTGAGAAAGGGAATCCAGAAATAACCACTGCTGGGAATTTTCCTGGGCAGACATCTGATGGTAAATGCTGGATGATAGGTGTCCATTTGAGTCTAGGCATAAATGGTCAAGAGTCCAGACCACTCCTCTTGGTCTGCTCATGTTAGACACGGCACAGTTGTGATTCTGTATCACACAGACTTTAAAGAAATTTTTTGGTTTATATTCCAGCTTACCCACAACCATGAGGTGGTCTTGGTGTTGGGATGCAGTGAGTTCTGGGCTGCTTCCTTTTCCTTAGGTGGTAACCTGCAAAGGCAGAGATAACAGTTTTGGGATCTTGCTAAGGCTACTGCCTTGGGTCCTGTGGAGCAGCCTCCATTGGACCTGTTTGCATACTCCTAAAATGCAGGATTCCCCCCAGCTCATCTGTCTCTTGTACCAATGTCTATGTCAGAAGGAAACACTCACCACTTCACTTGTGGAGAAGTTCTTCTGCCCGCAGCTGAGCTGTGCTAGGAGAGTAGAACAACTTCTTTCCATCAGCTGTCAGATGACAAAGTGACCAACCAAGATTTTGAAAGGCTGAACATCACCTTAGTTTCCACCTAAAACTAGTCGGGTCCTTGCCATTTCTGCTCCATGAAACTACTGCTTCTCAGGCCTTGTATTTACACTGGAGTTAGAAGAAGAAAGAGAGGCTGCATGTACAAGATCTTTTTGCAAAGCAAATTGTAATGCAATAATGGCCAGAAGGAGAGAGAAGGTAGTGCTGTGGAAAGATGAGTGGGTTGGAGCAAGCACAGTGTAATATGTACACCATGCTAAGACAACAGATTTAGGTGCAAATTCAGCTATCCAAGATGTGGCCCAACAGGAGACATGAGCACCTGGCACAATGAAATTGAATCACTCCTGAAAGGCAACCAGGTAATTTGGGGAAATAACTGAGCTTTTACTAGCTGACTTAGGAGACAGGAACCCTGTGGTTCACACGTCTGTGCAACAGAATTCTGTGAACTGAGAGACTTTTGTCTGTCCTGATCTTCAAATCTGGCACTTGTATCCTAAAAACATTCCAAATTCTTGCTCTCTTTCACTAAAGAATACCAACAAGAAAGCCAAAACAAACAAACAAAAAATCAGTAAAACTATGAAACTAGATTCAAAATATCATTTAGCATTCATATGGCATTTCAAAAGCAATTAATAATCTAACTTTGTGTCTATTCACACTGTTTAGCCCTTATTCACTTGTATAAGTAGCATTGAAGTAACCTTGGTCTGAGAAAGGTTCACGAAGACAAGCAATTTAAACCAAAAAAAATGTACTGGTTATTTTAGTTAGGTAGTAGTTCTATTTTTGCCAAAATTGGTCTGGTTCTAAAAGTCTTATTTTGAACACGAAAACATCAACAATTACTAAGACACAGGTTTATAACAGAATTGTTAAAAGTTAGTAACTGCAGCTATGTCTAAATGGGTGCATTCACACAACCTGCTGAGAGAAATGCATAGGAAATAGACAAATGGGAATGGTAACACCACCAAGGAACAGTTTGCAATGGTGCTAATGCCAGAAAGTGGTGGCTGGACAGGGATGGAGCCCACCTGACAAAGTCATGGTTCCACCTAGGCAGTCTGGAAAATATGAAAATCAGCAGCTGACTTGCTGGGAACCACATTGCCTCCCACACCAGAGTCCATGCTCTGATGCTAAAGGCAGTAAAAGGCTGCCACAAGCTCCCCTGGCTCCAATTTGCTGTGTAGTTTAATCACTGTTTCCTCAGTGTGGCTCCAGGATGCAGAATGAAAGAAGAAATAATCAGCTGAAGAATTGTTGCTTCGCACAACAGCCAAACGATGGGGGTGTCACAGCAGGAAACACCACAGGACTCAAATTTACACAGCAAGTGAATAAAATAGAGCATTTTCAGGTCTTGTCTCTCCCCAGCTCCCTGAGTGTGACACAGGTGCATGCAGCTTCTCTGCAAAGACTGGCCCCAATACTGTGCTAAAATCATATGTTCTGCATTTCCTTACACAAGGACCTGATTTCACATAGAATCAAATTGCACAAATGTCATTGGATCAGTCCTTCAAAGTCTCTGGCTTTTTTACCTTTTTTTTTTTTTCTTAAATAATGCTAACATTCTGACTCCAGACTTTACATCTGTATGTCTGAATAAGCATAGGCAGCTTTTAAAAGTCTGGAGTATCTCACAGTTCATATCAACTTCACTTGACCACTTTTCCAAGGAAGGGCTTTAGTAGAATCCAGTGGATAATAACATATTTCAATGTCTATTATCAAAGCCACAATAACTGTAGGCAGCCTTTCCTTTTCTTCCTTTTTTTTTTTTAAGAAGCCTTGGACAAAGGCCTTTGGAAAGCAAAAGCCGCAGCATATTTTTCCCCCTGCGATAAACATATTATGAAAGTTTACATATTTCTATTAGTCTGACTGTTTCCAGATTTTTGGCATGCCTTGGGACAACTCTATTTTTAAACTCTTAACTGTGTACAGAGCACTTGATAAAGAGGTTTAAAATTTGACCAGGCAGTATTACTACCAAAATGTTTTTTTCAAATGCACGAACACTTCAAGGATACAAATGATCTTGCAGATCTTAGCCAGCGGAATTATTCAAATGTCAAAAGTTTAAGCTACTGGTAGAAAATAATTTAAAGCTGTAAAATGCCACAAAAAAACCCCAGTTCTTTTACTTTCAAATAATATAAATCTGAAGTTAATTGTGCACATCAAAATCTGAAGATGAAAGAACTACAGGGAATTAAAAACTTTGGAAGACTTACAATCTTCTTTAAAATTGCCTAAATTGCTGACTTGATTATGCAGAACCAAAGTCACATTAAATAGCAAAGAATACTAAAAGCTACCCAAACAGTTAGTTCCATAAGCCTTGGGAAAATACATGGGTCACAGTAGCATAGTGCAAATCCCGGAAACCTGAGGCACAGGACACCCATATCTACAGATTTGGAAGACCTGAAGAAGCTTCCTCTGCCTGCTAATTCTCCTACATCTCTCCATCAGCTCTTCTGCCCCTCCTGTCCATTTTCCAGTCCCCCCAGTCCCTGCTTCACTGCTTCCCCTTACCTTCCTTCTCTCTGTCTTTTCCCTCCCCCCACCATTAGTTCTGTCTTGGCTCTCTGCCTTGTGTCACCAGGTCTGCTGATGCTGCATCTCCTCCACCCTCCCACTGCCCACTGCATGACAAACACCAGCATCCCCTCCAAGCAGAGCAGGAGAAACCCAGCATGTAAAAGGGAGAGCTCGGCCAGTTCAGGAGAAACTATACGGCATTAGCCACAGGACCAAGCCAGCCACAGCTTCTTCCAAAGCAAAAGAAGGGGAAAAACAGAGATGGCATTAACACACTGTTGTTTCTGACTGTGACCACAGTGGGGTTTGTGCTATTCCTCTCATAGAGTGCATCAACAGGAACAGAAAGGCACCATCGCTCGAGCCTTGAGAGACCTCATCACCTGAGCAAGTCCCAGTGCACACACAAAGGGAATCAGTATTTCCATGCAGCATCATTAGTAGACACACTAGCTCTCATCTGTTGATGTAGAATGCTTACAAATGCTGTTCTAATACCACAAGCAATTTAATTCATATATAGGCTCAGGCTAATGCTCCTGCCTCACTTTTTCAGTCTATCTGTTACTTCTGTCACTGAAATATCAATCTTAATTCAAATATCAAACTGTAAAAAACTAAAATAAAGTCATAACTACTGAAGCAACTGGACAGCTAACTAACTTAAAATTAGTTAAAAATGAGGGGGGAAAAAGTCTTTGGGAATTTTTTGCCTTTATTCCTTTTATTTCTTAATAGTTTTGAATGTTAACTCTTACCTGTGCACACTTCTAGCTGTCAGAACCTGGGAGTTAATATGTCTACTTATTACTAGCATACCTGAAACCAGGACTTAAAAAGATGAAATCTTTTCTGGGCATTTTAAAGAGGTAGTTAGGATAATAAAAGACTAGGAAAATCCATTTGTTAGTAACACACACTTACCCCCCTTTTCAAAAGTACAGACTAGGCAAAATGCTTTAACAGGTGCTCTTGTCTTTCACAGATTCCCAAAGCCTCAAGTACACATAATGCATATTCAAGCAAAGGATCAAATGCCTCCACTTCACAGCAGGATACTGTATTCCTCAAGAATTTTTATGCCTTTAGAAAAGTACTATGCCTTTAAAAAAGTACTGGTAACATGACTAAAAATTGGAATTTTAAAACCAAATATTTATGTTTTTCTTCTCCAAAACATCATATTTCTTCTGGTAAATTAACTACTTCCATGTGTGCAACTATAAACGTAGCTGGTTTTATTGCTGCAAGTTTTCAGGGAGGTACCACCACCAGAAAGAAATGGGAATAAAGTGGGAGGCAATTTTCATCAGTGCAGTTATTGCCATGAATGTACAATCTCAATGCATAAACCCATGAAAGAGGTAAGAGATATCAGCCTTTGCAAAAGCACAGTCACCTTCCTATGGGAAATGTCACCAGAGTACCTTCTAGTTATGTATCATACCTACCATTTCTCAAATGATGCCACAAAGCCAAAACCCAGCAGTGACAATACCACCTTTTCTATTAACTGTGTGATAGTGGGTGGACAAATCATTTTACCAACAGGCTTTTGCTTCCTATCCCACCCACTGTCCAGCGGGCGTACAGGAAGAATAAACACTTCCCTCTGTCTTACTGCAGACTTGAGGTTTACTCAGAATGATGAGATACACTTCCATGATGCTGCACACTTAAAATGACTGACACTAATACAGCTGCCTCCATCAAATAAATTAGGAAAATAGCCTTTAAAAAAATAAATAAGGCTATATTCTCTTTTTTATAACAGATTACTCCAGCTTCCTACAATAGCATCACACAGATAAAAGCCCAAACCACAGCAGCTGATGGAGGTACACACAAGCACGAAAACAGTGAAGACACACACCCAAGCCCATCAGTTTATAGTGCAAATTATTTACTTGAATTTTTATCTGGAAGCCTGTCAATCTTCCACACCACAGCCCTGTAGGCACTCTCGTATTTTGCTGTTCCAACTGAGACTTGTATTACAGGATCAGATTCGACCTCATGTAACGCGCCAAGGCATGCTCTCCTGTTCATTTTTGCTTTCAGTGACTTCTGCCTTTGGAGGTTCATGGTCCAAAGGGCTTTGATCCACTGTGTGGGAACAGGAAAGCGTATCATAATGTTTTCACAGGGTGAACGTGTTGGGATAGGAGCAGTTGAAGACATGTTTATAAAAGCCTGAAGTTCAATGTATGCCCCCTGAACCACTACTGCAGCCTTCACGGAAAAGGGAAGGTCTTGCCCATTATACCGTGTCCTGAAACGCATCAGTTCCAGCCTACAGGCATCGGGGGGTGTAAACTTAATTATCCGCAACTGCTCGAACTCCTGTACTTTGACACAGTTATGGAAATGGTAATCAACAATATCGATCCATTTTTTCTCCTCCTCCTTGTCAAAGTAACGCTCATCCCTCTTCTGGAGCTCCAGGTCATTCAGGGTTAGAAAACAGTCAGCACCTCCATTCACAAAACAGAGGCAGTAAATGTGCGTGATGATGGCACTTTCTACGAGTTTTCCTTCTGCCTTAGTGATTTTCCCCCAAAAGTTATCCACTATTTCCAGAGTCATTTCTTGTTCTTCATAATTCCTCTTTTGTCTAGAAACAGTAGGAAGTTTCATAAGCTCTTCCTCAACAGTTACGAGGAAATCAGTGAAGTCATTGTAATCTGTGGTGCCCAGCTTCAGCATCTGCTCCACCTCTGGCTCATGGATCACTTCTGCTTTGGGATGATACCTCCTTTTCTCTGTGTATGACACGCACTCGATCTTCACGGTATGGATTTTTCCTGAGACATTGTAGCTCTCTAATTTGGGTTCGGAGAGCTTACACTGTGGCTGCAGCTGGAATTCCTTGAAAGGTTTCTCCAGGCCCTTCTCGTAATACATCTGCAATATGCCTCCAGCTAGGACACTCAGGTAAATAGGGCCCCATTGCCGAGACGACATCATGTTCTTCTTTTCAGGAATCCTCAGCATGAATGGCCACCCATCTGCTTTCCGGCTCCTGAAGAGGCTGCGTGGGATGGTGGGGGAGAGCTTGTGCCACGTGTGAGTGCTGGAGATGGGTGGGTGTTCTGCAGCGTCGCAGCTATCAGCTTGCAGGTGTTCAAGCCTCTCGCAGATGTAACTGAAGGAGCCCTGGTTAAGGCTTTTCTGATCGTGACAAGATTCTTTGTCTTTAGGATGACACGTGCTCCTGTCAAGCACTCTGTCCTTCCTGTGCATGCCAACATTAGCTGGTGACATGCTGAGCAAACACCCTTCCTTCCAAAAAGGACTGGAAAAAGCACAGTCACTCTGGATGTACGGGAAACGCCCCGGGGCTAACTCCTCACAGCTCCCTGGTGAGTTAGGGCTTCCTTCATCTGCTGACTTTGAGACCGAAGTCTTAACTGGATGGTCATTAGGTGAGGTGTTCAAGGGAAGGCTGCTTGGTTTCTGGGAGGCTAGGGATGAGCAAATCCCTGGTGATGGAAGAAGGTTAACATTTGATGGCCATTCAGGGATGGGATAAAGCATGTGAATCCCAGACTTTGGGATGCATGGGTTTCCTGGGTAGTCTCTGGTAGGTGTAGTAAGTGGAGAGTTGCTGGGGGGTCCAGGACTTAGGTAGAAATCAACTACAGGAGATGAGAGTGGAGTGCTGCCTGTAGAAGATGACCTGCTTGAAGACTCATGCACACTAGACAGATTGAGTTTAAGGCCATTTGCTTTACAATTACCCTGATTATCAACTGATTTCTGAGGTGACTGGAAGAGTGGCTCATCATCGAAGGTGACCCAATTTGCTGGATTTGTGGAACACATCTTGTAGGAGAAACTTGAGGCACTGGCACACACATCACCCGCAAACCATCTATGAAGAAACAACAAACATGAGCAGAAATAAATTCTCTTGAAAGACAAAACAAACCGAAGCCTTATAAAATTCCAATCACACACAGCTCAAATTTGCAA
This sequence comes from Scytalopus superciliaris, assembly GCA_013400415.1. Lineage (NCBI taxonomy): Eukaryota > Metazoa > Chordata > Aves > Passeriformes > Rhinocryptidae > Scytalopus > Scytalopus superciliaris. Next base: position 54,991 of record VXBX01001181.1, on the reverse strand, counting down.
GCAGTTCACAAATCCAGTGTACTTTGTGTTTTACGTGTATAATCTGAGATAGCTGTGTAGAAACAGATAAAGTGCCCATGAATCCCCACTGCTCTCCCCTGTTGGGGAGCAAACGGAGTTCTAAGCTCTATGAGCTTTTCAGAGCATCTGATGTATGTGGCCTCTCAATCAGAGAGCAGAAAGCCCCACATTGGTACAGGACTGCTTGCATAACGCTCTCAGCTTAATACTATACAGCATAATACTATACAGTTTACAGGTAGTTTGGAATACAGACAGGGATTTTCCATACTAGGCATCTGCTCCAGGTGAGGTTTCCCCTCCTTCCTCTCATCAAACAAAACAGCATTTTACTAAGAATGGTGCAACTGTTTCCAGAAACAAAATCAGGAAGGTGAGATAGTTTAGTGGGTTTTTTTGTTGAAAGCTGTAGCAACTCTGGGCTTATGGCAAAGGTACACATACTACGGCCACAAAGGCAAAACCAGCCCACCAAGATAACACATGCAATGAGCAGCCAGTTCCCACGTCTCTCCTTCTGCAGTGGACACAGGCAAACAGAGCAGTTGCATGAGCATCCCCAGGTAGGGGCAGCAGGAGCGTGCTGTGGCCACCAGAACTGGCTTGGGACTCAACACCCACTCCGTGCTGCCATCCAAGTGCCTTCTGTCAGGAACAGCATGGGTAGACAGGTCCCAGATGCCTCCAGGTGCGGGCAGAAATATCTTTACATCAGTTCCTTCAATGCAGACTTATGCTCTCAGAGAATGCACATGTTAGAAAGGAGGGTGGAAAGGCATTAAACTTAGAAATTAGCCCAAAGAATGAGTGATACATTCCCGTTGAAGGGTAGACTACAAGCACCCATCACAGATAAAACGCTGGTGAAACACAAGTAAAGGCCAAGTAACAACATACATATCTGCTAAGCACTAAATTGGCTGGTGGCCTGGAAAAGAGACAGGTCTTTAAACCAATTAATAAACTACACTTCATCAAACAAAGTGTCTTTGGTAAAGGGCTCAGCTGGATGTCCTCAGAGCAGGACTGCAACCAGTAAATAATTAATCTTGCCTTCGTGGTTTTAAATCATGCGCTGAAATTTAAATGTGTTCACTGTATCCTTATGCAGACTATGTAGTCCCCAAAGTTTTTCCTCCCCACTGCTCCTGACTGATGAAGGAGCAACCAATAAATTGCTAATGCCTGAGGACAAATAGAGTACAATGAAGCACCACAGGGCACTTATAAACATCGCTCATTTGATAAGAAGTTATTCTTGTTATGTCAGAACACATTCACATTTGCCTGAAAGCACAAAGAAGGCAAAGTTCATATAGACAAAAACCACCTCCACATACATTATTCCATTAATTAAGGTTAGCTAACGATGACTTAAAAGCTATTCCCCTTCATGCACAGACAACCACAGTTAGGCCACTTATTAATTACATAGTACTGCAGCACACAATCATGTAACCATAAAAGCCATCCTTTATCATAACATTTAGAGAACAGTTCATTTCTAGACATGCCACAGTTCAGCCAAGTGAATCTTACGCCACGAGTCATTATTTTTACCATTTCTCCATTATTTCTTGGCCCATCTATAGACATTAAGAAAGTACCAAAACCATGGCACAGCCCACTCACTCTGCAGCTGAGCAACTAAGAGCTTGCAATGGAGGAGGACTCTGGTCCTTCATTAGTTTTTGAACTCTCGACCTTCTTGTTCAGAAAAATATTTGCACTATGCTAGTTATTTTATAAGCACTCTCCTCTCCACTTAGAGAAAGAGAGAGAGAAAAAGAGCAAACAAGTTACAAATTACTATCATAGCTCAGACACAAACAACTACCAGTGTATCCTTCACCCACACAATCACTTCATCAAAATAAAGTGTAGCAATGGAAAGAAAAATCATAGCTATTTGTTCTTGGGCTTGGTCATCATTTTTCCCTCCTATTCCACACCCTTCTCTTCCTCTCCCCTCTGGTTGCCACCATGGCTCCTTCAACTGTACATATTGATTATTTCTAGATTGGGATATTTCCAAGTTTTCAGCCTAACAAGTCTCCTTTGTTAACAGCAGCTTATGTGATGCTAACTCAGGGAGTGGCTTTTTCTGTAACATCCAGGACCGTGGGAGAGCCTGGTAGATAGAGCATAAGGAAGCAGCCTCAAAGGCTGCCATTAAAAACTCCTCTGGCATTGACAGGAGGTAAGTGACCACCAGCAAGAGAAAAGCACACGCTGGGGTTGGGAGAGAGTGCCTTTCTCTCCAGAGAGGCTCCGGGGATGATCCCGGGGTACTGTGGGAAGCTCGGCGGAAACAACGGCAAGCTCGGCCTCAACGAGGCACAGCCCTTTGGGCAAATCACACACCACCAAGATGCACCAGTGAAAAAGAAATAAGATGGGAATGTAAGTAAATAGAAATGTTTTTTACAATAAAGAACACACTTTGTAGCCTCTTTTCCTTTCTTGTTAGAAATTAAGCTTTTTCAGTGTCCTTTATTATTTCCAGATGTTTGGGGTTTTTTTCCACAATATCTGTTACTATTCACTTTTTAAAATGTGATGTTAGAGATTATTTGGCAGGTTTCTTTCCTGTTACAAAGCAAAAAGATGTTTGAAATCTATCTGCCAAATCTTTAACTTCACTCAATAAGTGTCAATAAAGAAAACCTCTTTTACAGATGGAGCTCTCCTCTGCAGTCACAATACTCTCAGTGTACTTGTTTGAGGCTGAAGCCTTCCCCTTTTGTTACTGTTCCAGATATGTGTGAGGTTTTTTCAAAGAAAAAAGGTACTGATGATAGCAAAAACACAGAGGCAAGAAGTAAATGTTGAAACCAATAGCGGTTCCCCTATTGTTGCTCACTGATCCCCAAAACTGACTACTGGGAATGGAGGGGAAAAGTCCACATGGATTTTTACAAGCTGTTTGTGTAGTGTCATGCTAAGAAAAGGAAATGCACTCTCTCTTGTGTTATGGGCACCACCATTCACCTAGTATCTAAAATTATAAAATCAGTCTTATGCTACTTTACATCACTTGTTCTCTGATGGTTTTACATCTGCACAACACATTAAAGTAATGCTTTCAATCCTATTTTGTCCTAAACTGTGCTCCAAATTCCTTCTTATGAATTGGGGTGTTCTTCCTTGAAACTGCAGTGAATTTGGGCTTCAGAATGGATGCATTTTGCCTCCAAAAGACAAAAGTCCCTCAAGGCACCCATATAAATGTAACCCAAACGCTTTAGGTAAGAGGAAAACAATACAAGATGCCACTGATCTCCATTACCATATATGTTATATGGCCCATAACATTTAAATTACAAGCACGTGTGGTATCTCCTTCAGATTTGTGACAGGAAATACCATTTTTACAATATTGAAACTGTCAATAAAAAGAAAAGCTGGTTGAAATAGAGTTGATCCTAAATGTATTCATTACAGCAAACTCAAAAATTGTGACTCATCTCAGTTCATCTTCTTCTGCTGAAAACAATCTTCCCATTTATCAGATTAATGCAGTCCCTTAGCATTTAATGAACAGTAGTTGCAGCTTAATTTCTTAATTTTAATACCTCAAGGATGGAAGGAAGAGAAATCCTATCCTATTACTGAGAGATTTCACAGTCTGTAGCTATTACTGTGTTCTTTGCTGCTTCAGAAATCCCAGATCAAATCTGCAGCAAAAACACTCAACTTTTGTGCCTTGCTGGGGGATACTGTTACCTCTTCCTACACTGAACACTAATAATAACTTCCTACTCACTCCATGGTACAATTCAAGGTCTTGACTTTGGTACTTTTAATCCAGGTACACCACAGTCCTCAGCAAGCTGAGGATGCTGACTTGCCATCAGCACTGTGCCCACCACCCTGATGGTGCAGCCTTGCATCACCTCCTTCTCAGCAGGGAAGCAGCAGCATCTGAACCTGCACAGTGCATGACTGAACCCCCTGTGCATCTCACTCCCAGGGTCCTTCCTAACATTTGGCACCAGTCAAAACCCTCAAGCATGTCCCCTCTGATTTAAACACAAAGGTCCTCTTTTAAAATATTGGAGGAGCATAGGGTCAGCTAATGGGAATGGTAGGGAAACGCTTCCCTTCTGCAAAGCATAAAGCAAATAAACACAATGTTTAATAGACAGTAGTCACATTCCCAAACACACAGAAAAGCATAATTTTATAAATATATTCTTATCGCCTCTGTAGCTCCAGAGGCCATCCTGGCTTCAAAACTGTTAAGCCATGCATCCTCTAAACAAATTCTCTTTGTAACACCTGAGCACGTATCTTATGCGTGCAACTTGCTCAGTGGGATTTTACTGGGCAAATACCAACCTCACGAATGGCTTCAAGCTCAAAAAACCCTCCAGATTTATCCACACCCAGTGTGACAAAACAGTTAAATAAACCCTTCAAAACTGGATGAGCTCTTCTCATGAGCTACTCTGTGGACATTGCTTGGTCATTTTATTTCCACCATTCCAGAAAAACTGGGTACCCCATACACCACTACACATCAATTATATTTCCAGGGGCAAGGTCATCTGTTCCATATAGGCTATACAGAAATTCAGTGCAAAGCTCTGCATACTGTGCAGGCTGTGGTGAAGCTGTCCCATAACAATACCGTATGACTTGTTACCATCTCATGAACAAAGAGGTAGACAATTCTTCAAGTATTTTGCCACAAAATGTAGTAGTCTTGCAAGGAAGTGCAAATTCTCTGCAGTTCAAGCAATAAAGCACATATGGTATATAAAATACCCTGAATGTTTCTAAGCCCTTGTGATAACCAAGTCTAATATGGCAGATTTATCTCTGTATTTTACAGCCATATTCTTTGTATTGCTGTTTCAGTTATTACTTAACTCTGCAAAAAAACTTGAAGCACACCTTCTACATAAATACTGCTTGATTTATGATGCTTTGCCTGAAATTTTATTTTGATACTACATAAGGCTGCACTTTTATTTAACTCTGCTCTGCCTCTCCTAGACTCACACAAAAAAACTTTCTCCAACATAAAACTCTGAAATAAACATAAGCAAAAGGCACAACTGACGGGAAATAGGAATTTCTTGGCTTTCACTTATATTTGGGATATACATGTGGATTAAGCCTCCCACTACATTACTCATTTTAAGAAAAAAGAAACTGGTGTAATAGTCAAAAATATACACCATCTTCAAAGTGCAGTGTGACCTTATATTGTACATTGCTTGCTCTCTGGGGCATAGGCACAGCTGGGAGAAGTTTGGAGCTCACAGCTAATTTGTTTAATTTGGAATTCCTTCCTCTTGGCCCCGAGAGCTGGAGGAATTAAAGCTTTCAGCTTTTGACAGTGTGCACGTCCTCAGAGCAAAGGCAGGCGCAGCTCTTGCAAACACCGCTCGCTATTACTTGTTTCTGCCCCGACTCAGAGGGGAGATTACAACCAAGGTGGCTGGTACATGCACAGGCAGGCCTGAGAATATTAACATTTTGAAGGACATCAACACAAACGTCACAGTATATTTCCAAGCAGAGGCCACACTTACTTTCCTTGTTAGGAAAAGGGTACAGCAGAAACTGAAACAGTCTCTGGTGAGGATGATGTCACACAGTTCCGGACCTGGGGGACTCTGCACAAGAACAAGAACTGACAGCTCCAGCACTGACACTGCACACCGGGAGAGCATCCGGCTCCGGAGGGATGCTACACACAGGCACTGGACCACAGAGGCCTGAAGAAATGCCAGCTCCTCTGCCTCTCAGAGTCACATCTCAGGCTTTAAAGGCTGTAAGCACATATGAGATTCACACGGGAGGGAAAACTTACGGGAAGCTCTCAAATGAAAACTGAAAGAAAAGTGGACAGATTCACATCTCTGCTAACTATTCAAATCTGCTCAGCTGCGGCTGAAGTGGGTCTTACCCAAAGAAATAGCTCTTCTTGCTCACAGCAGGAGGAGGTTAGATGGTAAGGCCCTTCCAGTTTATATGAAAATTTAGCATAGCTATTCAGAGCAATTCTCATCTTTGCCATGAATAATCACCCAAACCTCAGCTGCTTATGCACTGTAAACAAACTCTTTTTCATGTCCAGATCCATTCTAGGAGACCTTCCCTAACACTCAGATGTGAAGTCATTCCAAAGCTGTCTCAAAAAGACAACAAAAAACATCATGCATGACTGGTCTTGTGTGTAACACCATCAGATTCAGCCACTCTTCCCATACACAGTAAGCTCTGATTCCCACACCCTCCCTCACCCCACTCCAGCAGCCACACCACCGTGGGTGAGTCACATCAGCTTTGTCCTTCAGTATCTTCTCAGTAAGGAGTAGAAATCAAGGTAGGAAAGCCTAGAGACAAAATTTTACTGGCAGTGTCCATATGATTTTATGGAGACAAGCCAAAGGTATTTTCTACAGGAACAGAGAAATTTTTAAAAATCATGGCAACACGGTCACCTGGGGGATCTGCACTGCCATTCCTCCCAAGTTTTTTTTGCAGAACTTGTTATCAGGAACATAACGTTGAGAATAGGATAAGATAAGCTAAATAGAATAAACTAAAAAAAAAAAAAAAAAAAACTCACATAAATGAAATAAACTAAACCAGAAATCTAATTTAGTTGTCATTGGGAAAGATCCTTGTAATGATGACCAGAAGCCACCCTTGGAAGTCACTCAGGAACTTCTCCATCAGTGCACGCAGCCAAGCACTGAGCTGCAAACAACAGTAGCAGTCCTCTTACCCTACAGGCCACCTCTCTCTCCTGAGGAGAACGAAAAGGTTACTTGCAGCAGTTCCTACACTACTTGCTGTGACAGCCCATATGCAAACAGGTTACAAAACACGAGTCAGTGACTGAGACAGCATGGAGAGGTCAATCAAAAGCCAATCTCTGGCTACAAAATGCCCAAAGATTCCAGGCTTGCAATGAGCACTTTCTAACATACAAGTTTTCCCAGTTCAGAGCTACATGTAACTACTTTGTTCCAGGAAGATGCAGTCACATCTTACATCACACCACTAACTCTGGGTAATTCTGGTACATAAGAAAGAGCCGGCTACAGGTACACTTATAACCTGTTTGGTTATACATATTTTTTTAATGCAACCAAAGTTACAAACCCCACACTTATCTCTGGCATATCATCACGTCTAACTGCAAGAACAGCAAACACCAGTACTCGACACAAGTCTAAGCATTTTTCTTGGGTACATCAGTTCTAACTTCTCAGTCAGTTCTTCCAGATGACACTCAGGAGCTCCGTCTCGGATGTCCAGCATTTTCCTACTTACGGGGTGGATTTCCTATCTCAGACGGTGACAGACTGTTCCTGGTCTGAGTAACACATGTCTAGTAGTGGTTCTGTGCCCCTTTGGACTCCAGGCTGCTAATGGAGAAGGCAGGGCAGGGTGTACCCATTCTCATGTCCCATTTGGTGGCACACAGGATGGTCAGGAAAACCCTCAAGAGGACACACTCTGCTATCAAAGACAGTAGGAACATTTTTACTAGCTCAAATGAGAACAAGATTAAATCCTAAGAACCACAAACTGGTTCTCTATCTTTTACTGTACATCTTAAACAAAAGAAAACTCATTTTTCCTAGAAGAATAACAAAAAGCCTGATCAAACCAATATTAACTACTCTGTTTTTAGTGTCTTCCTTTCTGGTTATCTAAGACACATAATATGTGTGAAGATGTGATTGCAAGGTGTTACATAGGATGTGACTGCATCTTCTGAAAACAAAATAGTTTCAAGTAACTGTGTATTGGTAAAAGTTTCTTCTTTTTTTATTTGTGTTAGAAAGTGCTTGTTGCAAGACTGTGATCCTTAAATGTTTTTTAGCTGGAGATTGGCTTTGGACTGACTACTCTGTGCTGCTGCACTTAATTTCTCCCTATTGTCTAGTTAAACAAGATATTTAAATAATTTTAAATTCACTTCACTGTACATATGCATGTTTTTTGTATACAACACACCCCTCCGTGGGGCCTTTCTTCTTCCCACAAGTGAACCCCACCAATTAGAAGAAGGATGGGGAAAAGGCAGGGGTAGCTGGTGGAGCTGTGGGGAGCAGCGTGGGTGCAGCCCTGAAAGGTGCTTCTGTTCCCACTCCCATTCAGTTTACTGGGCCAGCCCTGCTTTATCCTCTCTGAATCGCACTCCTTTTCGGCATCACCATAGTGACTGCATAACTTACACTCCGTAGGCAGATTTTGGAGAGCCAAGGGACAATTCCAGTAGAGTCTCATGTAAACTGTTTATTGACAGGAGCTGACATTTTACTGTACAGAAGGTTTGTTGGGTTACTATAATTA